>JAMPIT010000002.1:600000-990000 GCA_026261815.1 Monarcha castaneiventris obscurior | reverse complement strand
TTGATGTCCTGCAGAGCTTTCCCCTCCCGATCCTCAGCCTTCCTCAGGGTGAGTTTCTCCTCTCTAGAACCAAGGTGTTCCTTTTTTCGGGCTTCTCAGGGTCGCCAAAGCAGAGTTTGCTGGTGCTGGGTTTTGCGTTTTTTGGATGTTTGTTTTCCTTCTGCTCCTCAGGCCACAATCAGCCTTCTTATGTAATGACTCGTGTTATATAAACTTCATTCTTCAAGGAACAGTCATTAACCTACTACTGGGTATTGAAAATACCAAAATACTGTCACACAATTAAAATCACTAAATGGTGTCCTCAAATTAGAGCACAGATTGCTTCGCAGATTTTTTTTTTTTTTTTAATTTTTTTTTTTTTTAAATTAAACCACACGCATGAAACGTTTGACAAGCCAGGCTCTTCATGCAAAAGAGCAGCAGGGCTGGGATGGCACCTCTTGCTCTGCTCAACCCTCTGCCCTGAGCTACCTGCACTTGTGACTGAGCTCAGAAGAGGATTCTGCCATGGAAATGCAGAGCTCAGAGAGGCTGCAGCCAGTTACTCTGCTGGTTGTAGAAAACAAAAGCGTTTCTAAAGTCACAGACGAATAAAATCACGGGAGGGGACAGTTTGAAGACAAGTCTCAGGGGATTTTGTGGGACTGAAGTTTCCCCAGTCAATGTTCCTGCACTCCCAGCCCTCCCACAAACCAGGCTGGGTCAGCTCTCAGCTGGGCTGGAGGCACCGAGGAGAGACTTTGGCATTGGCTCGAGTAAAGCCATTTCCCTTTCTGTGCTTTTGGAGCACAGGTCCTGCCTGGCTTCTGGGAATCCCAAACATCCCTGTCCTGATCAGTCCTGGCTGCTGGGGATCCCAAAAATCCCTGTCCCAATCAGTCCTGGCTGCTGGGGATCCCAAACATCCCAGTCCTGATCAGTCCTGGCTGCTGGGGATCCCAAACATCCCAGTCCTGATCAATCCTGGCTGCTGGGGATCCCAAACATCCCAGTCCTGATCAATCCTGGCTGCTGGGGATCCCAAACATCCCTGTCCCAATCAGTCCTGGCTGCTGGGGATCCCAAACATCCCTGTTGTGGTCAGTCCTGGCTGCTGGGGATCCCAAACATCCCTGTTGTGGTCAATCCTGGCTGCTGGGGACCCCGAACATCCCTGCTCTGACCCCTCTGGGTGTGAGCCCCACAGTCCCAGTTGCTCCCAATGCCCTTCAGCTCCCACCTCCAGCAGAGCTGGTGACAAACTTAAGCCTGGTCCTGGGCCAGGCTCTGCTGTCACACCCGCACTGAGCCAGGCTCACACTCACCTCACACCTGAGCCAAGGCTCTCTCAGGTGGGTGCTAACACCCACAGCTTCCAGCTGCCCCCACAAGGGCTTTGTTAAACTCGGTCCCAATTACTGCTGCCAGGATTAGCTGCTCCCTTTGGAAAAGCAGCACCCACCCTGCCCGTGGCTCCTGCTCAGCTCCAAGCCCCAGGTTGTGCTGTCAGCACCATCCCCACCCAGACAAGTGCACAGGCCACCTCAGGGGCATTTGGGCAGTCCCTGATCAATATTTTTCCCCTCTCTGTGAACATCCAGCTCCAGGAAGTTTATCACAAACCACACCACAGGAACTGACTCCTTCTGCTTTCCTCTTGAAGGGAGCACCACCTCAGCTCAGTTCTGTGGTGCTCACACAAGTCTGGGTTTGCAGGAGAGTCTAACACCAAGCAGAGCATTTCTTTTCCTTTTGAATTGTTTCCATACCCTCCCTGGACTCCACTAATTTATTATTCCCATTTTCCCCCCCAGTTCTGTGCCACTACGAGTGTTTGTGTTTATCAATACCTTCTCCTAAGACCCAACACATCTGAGAAATGGAAGTTGAAGCTGGATACTGAGCAGCAGTTCCTTGGGCTGCTGCACTGGGGAAATTTATTTGGGATCATCGACCTTTGCACAGATCCAGCAACACCAAAACCTTGGGAAAAAGCTCTTTGCCACCACGGGCAGCCTGACTGCATTATCTGCACTCAACAGGCAGGGAACTTCGGGAGTAAGACACCAGCAGTGCAGAGGGAGAAAACCACCAGAATCCCCAGTTTTATTTACATAAACCCATTTGAAAGACGTGCTGACGTCGCTGACAGGGAGAAGGATGTTCTGAATGTTCTGAAGGTCTCAAGAACCACGAGAAAAAACACAAAAGCAAGGATGACTCGTGTGAAAGAGACTCCAAACTAGGAGTGAGCAGGGCTCTGCTGCTGTGTGCCTCAAGGATGGGATCTGCAGAGGGATGGAAACCCCAAGAAGTCCCCAGCAAAGATCTGCCCACACAGGAGCAGCATCAGCTTCACAGAGGAGCAAAACTTTACACTTCAATAGATGTTATTCTTTAATCCATCCAGCCTTTCGCAGAAAGTCAAAAAAGCCAGAGAAGTGCTGACAAAACACAACCACCGTGTTTGGAAAGGAGGGGATGGCATTTTAAAGGGAGGAATCTGCATTTTAAAGCCACCTTTGCCCACCCTATGGGAGCTGGGGGAATATCCCAGATCGCTGGAAACTCTCCCTGCCGGCAGAAATTCTCATTCCTCACAGTCTGTGTTCACAGGGTGTGAACCCTTCCCTGCTCCTCTCCACTAAAGAGGGAGAAGGCAACTACAGATCTTGAAAAGAAATCTTTCAGCACCGATCCTCCATCAGTCTCCAGCACACAAACATTTGTATCCCACCCTGCTCTTAAAGGAAAACCACATTTTGTCCCGTTTCCTTCAAATTAAATGTTTCTCTCGAAATTTCTTTTGACACAGAAAGTAACTTTGGCCTTGTGTTTAGCCAGTTTTACACCCACACACAGATATTTTTGTATGTATAAATGTGTGTAGCTCAAAGGCAAGAACCCCATAAAATCCCTGTGTAAATTCAGCTTCATTGGCGATTTCAGTGCAAACGAAGCATGTGGAGAAAAAGTATTTCTATAAATCATCAATTTTTCAGCAACCTGCACGTTAAATGAGAAGTGACATGTCAAGGGTTCTAATTAATCCATGGAAAGCACTGCTGTAAATCCCCACAAACCACAGGTTAAAACATCCTGTGTGGGGTTTTTCTGCCTTTCTACGAAATAACAACCAAGAACTGTGGATAAGATGAATTAAGTTGAAAACAAAAAACATTTCCAAACAAGTTTCACCTTGCCACAGAGCAACTTCAGTGCTGAGGAAGGAAAACTCTGCTCCAAACACTCAGCACACGGTGCTTGCTCGGAATGTCTTTTGAAAGGGATCAACTGAAGCAGTTCCTACAGAACCATCTCCTTCCTTTGGCTGGAAATATCCCCATGGAAACAGAGATGGTATCAGACAGACAAACGAGGAGGAGCAGAAATCCTTCAAACACTGAGTCTCCAGGAATAAAACGGGACAGGATCAGGCAGCAGGAAAAGAAACACGCAGCAAACCTCATCACAACTGCTTCTGCAACTCCCTGTTTGCTCTGATCCAGCCATTCTCCACAGAATTTCTGCTTTAGGTGGTTTTAACAGACAAAAAATAACCCCAGCACAGGTAATTCTGGGTTATTAAACATCCCCAGGACCCAAGTTAGGCTGCACTGACCCATTTGGACACTGTCCAGGGCAGGGATGGAGCTGGCAGAGGGCTGAGCTGTACCACAAAGCACAGCCAAGCCCAGCTCCCAGCAGTGGAGAGGTTTAAGGTTTCTTTGAGGGCCTGACTCGGAGCTCAGCATTTGCAGCTGCCAAGAAGCATTTTCCAGGATGGACTCACAGTTTGTAGGTGTGGATGGAACCTCAAGTGATGCTCTTTAATAAGTGTTGGAATTCAAGGCACACCTCAGGCTGCCCTGGGGGGTCAGGAGCCCCAGCAAGGGGGGGGCAAAAATCCCAAAATGGCCCTGGCTTTGACCTCAGCCCATGGGAAAAGTTACCAACACTGCCAGAATCATTGCAAGCCACCAGAGTGTGAAAATGAGGAGTGGTTTAGTGTTTGACAAGGTGAAAAAGTAGATTTTAGGGTTTTTAGTATGAGGATGAAGGGTTTAAGATGGAGGATTTTGGGTGTTGCCTTGTTCTTGTTCTTGTTCTCCTTCTCCTTCTTCTTCTCCTTTTCTCCTTCTTTTCTCCTTCCCTTCTCCTTCTCCTTCTCCTCCTTCTCCTTCCCTTCCCTTCTCCTTCTCCTCCTCCTTCTCCTCCTTCTTCTCCTTCTCCTTCCCTTCTCCTTCTCCTTCTCCTTCTCCTTCTCCTTCTCCTTCTCCTTCTCCTTCTCCTTCTCCTTCTCCTTCTCCTCCTCCTCCTCCTTCTCCCTCTCCTCCATCTTCTCTGGTGGTGGTGGCACAAAATGATTGGTAGAATGAAAAAGAGGTAGAAATTCCGTGTCTAGAACAGGTGCAAGTGAATTGGCACAGAACAGTAACTAATAAATGCGTTGTGAAGAATGGTTGGATGATGGAAAGGGCACAGAAAGGCCGGGACAGCCCAGGGCTGGGCAGTGCCCGCTCGGACTCGGCTGCATCAGATGTGCGGCCGGAGCTGAGAGCTGGCAGAGAGAAGGAGAAATCAACAGCCTGAAACAACATCTGCAGCCGTTTCTCATCTGCTGGGGCTCGAGGTGAAGCTCCCAGAGGTGAAGATAAAGAACCTGGATTTGTGTGGAGTTCCCAACTCCCACAAACAGGATTTCTGTGTTCCCTCAAAGAGAGGAAGCAGCAGCAGCACAGGACTCACTGCAAGTTGCCATTTTCTGCACAGAGGGGGAACATCAGCCTCAAGTGAAAGTCCTGGCACCAAATTGCTGCATGTGCAGAGCAAAGTTAAGGAAAATGAGGTGATTCCTGTCAGCTGTTAGTGGCAGAGTGAGAGGAGCCAGGAGCACAAACACTTCCAACACGGTGTTTACAAAGCTGTCCTCGTGTCCCCCAGTTTTAAGGAGGCTGCTTTGCTCCAAATCATTCACAAGTGCCTTTAAAAAAAACAACTTTTAAGATTGTCTCTTGCCTGAAAGCAACAGCACTTTACCAGTCACACTCTGAAAGTGGAATAATTTGGTTTGTTTTCACTTTTATCAGTCTGAGCAGCCAGAACTCGGAGTTTTGCTCTATTTGTATGCACACCCCCATTCTCTGGGGTTTGAGCTCTGTTTACTTTTGCTGCCAGGGAGGAAAATGCTTCCATTCAAAACTACTTTGGTTAAAAAACCCCCAACTTTAAATTATTTCTGTTGATTGTGGAGTTTGCCCCACCTTCCCTATATCCAGTGGGCTTTGACTGCTCCAGTTAAAGCTTCAGAGTCTTTCACCTCACACAAATATTCCATGTTTTACCTCAAAAAGAACAGCTACACTTCCTCAGCTTCTATTTTGAAAACAGACAAACTTACAGGTTTTTTATTTTTATTGGATGCTTCCAACTTTGTAGCTAATAATATACAGATACTCAGTTTTTTTTTCATTGTTCCATTCACATCCTCACAGAGTTCAGCCATTCTGTCACATTAAAATTAAAAAAACAAAACAAAACAAACCCCCAAAAAAGCACAACTGAAATAAAATAAATCCATAAACTGGAAAAAATACATTATAAACTTATATTCAAGAAACATTCTCTTTATAATTAAAAACCCACTTGTAATAATTAAAGTAGGATTTAAAGAAAAACTTGATTTTAATTTTTAAATAGGTGGCCTTTGTGTATAGTTTTAATCATTTTTTTTCTATGTACAAGCCCAAGCAGTATCTCTGCCTACCTGTGACAGAATACCTGAAGAAAAAAAAAATAATAAAGGACACTGAAAAGGAGTTTTTAAACAAACAAACAAACAAAAAAAAGATCAATATTCATTTTCCAGGAAAATACAGTATAATCAGAACTTTAAACACATGCTTCCCTCATCTGTGTTAAGGCCTAAGAGACAGATGTGCTTTAATAAAAGCAGACAGTATGAAGAAAAGTCCTTCCACTTTTCTCTTCAAATTCCTGTAACAGCTCATCTATTTCATTTTCCATGTCTTCTGTGTGCTGTATCTAGAAGAGAAAAAAACACTCAGCAACCAGACTCCAAGGACATGATGTTTAAAAAACTGTCATCATCCCAGTTTTTTGGGTTTACTGGGAAATCTTAACTCAGCAGCCTGGACCCAGTGGTGCTTTTCTTGAGATTCTCAGCATTCCCAAAGGCCCAAAAATTCTGCTTTATGTTTCTCTGCAGCTCCCAACCCACCCAAGTGGCACTTGAGGAGGACTTTGTTGAGTAGGCACCATCCCTCCTCCCCTGATAACGAGCACAGGCTCCAGAATAGCTCCAGGCACAGGGAACAGATGGCTCCAATCTCAGCTCCTTGAACCCTCTTTAGGCTCCTTGGATCTGGAAAGGGTTTAGGACCAGAATAGATCCCCCAGGCTGCAGTCAAAACCAGCCTGGGATGGTGAACTCCTCAACCTTGGAGTGTGAAAGGACTCAGGTTCCTCTGCTCTCATCACACCGAGTGCAGCTCAGTTGTGGTTTTTAGTTTAGTGTGGTGCAATAAAATACAGGAGATTTTTTAAGGACATCAGGATTCAGGATACAACTCTCACTTTTAAATCCCACCTAATTACACCTGGTTGGAAAGGAGCTCACTCTGGAAACCACAAGTTAAACTCACCCACTTGCCCAACAGCTCTGAAAACAAGCAGGAAAATGTGGGAATTTGCATTTTGAGGTGGATTTTACCAGAACAACTGCAATAAGCAGGAGCTTTGAGGAGCAGCAAACAAAGCCCAGCCCCTGAGCAGGCAGCTGGGTCCAAGGCAGCCCCAGGATTCCTGATTTCTCATTACTTACACACTGGCAGAGCTCACAGATGAGGAAAGCACCCAGCGTTGCCTCCTCGTGGTTATCCTGAATGTCCACGTTGATCACATGCACTGGCTGACACGTCTCCTGCTCTCTGGAATTTAAATCTGTTTAAAACAAAACACAGCAGCAAAATTTTGGGTGGAATGGTATCATATTGTACACAGAGCAGTAACAAGGGTTTTAAAAATACAAAGGTGTTGTCACATTTGTCCCTTCCAAAGTGTTTTCTAGAATTTATTTATTATTGTCTTAAATTTCAAAAAACAAGAGGTGGGGTTTGGGAACAAAATGAAAGGGTCATGGCAGTTTACTTGCCCTGTTTACTTCTCCTGCTCTCTGAAATTTAAATCTATTTAAAACAAAACACAGCAGCAAAATTTTGGGTGGAATGGTATCATATTGTACACAGAGCAGTAACAAGTTTTAAAAATACAAAGGTGTTGTCACATTCGTCTCTTCCAAAGTGTTTTTTAGAATTAATATTGTCTTAAATAATAATCCCTTTTATTTCAAAAAACAAGAGGTGGGGTTTGGAAACAAAATGAAAGGGTCACAGCAGTTTACTTGCCCTGCTCAAGAGAAGCTACTGCTCCTCTGACTCTGACAATCTTTAAAGATCAAGAGCCTCAAAAGTCGAGAAGGATTTTGGGCTTCCTCACCTGGAGGGTTTTAATTGCTCATTTTTTTTAAAAAAAGCACTGCACATTCAACACTCTGAATGTTCCACTGCAAGATGAACTCCTGCAAGCTAAGCACTGATAGTCAAAGCAAATTCTACTTTAATTTAGTATTTTTCACTTACTAACAAGGGTGGAGGGGGAAAAAAGAAAACATTTTTCCTACAAGTGCACCCATGTTTTAGTGTTGTGCCTCCCTAACATTATCCTTCCTTCTACACCCAGCTTTTGAACCAAAAGTTGCTCTCTCCTACCTCCACTCTGCACCTTCATTTTGGCAAACCTGTTTAAAAATCTCACCTTTCACATCCAGAGCCATTTGGGCCAACTGTGAAGGGCATTGAGAAGGCAGAGAGCTGGAAAATGAGCACGGGTTGCTCTTCACCTCCCTGCCTCCCACCTAGGAACCAGAGTGAGAGCTGCTTCCCACCTGAGACTTGCTGAAGATGCCCTCAAGGAGCAGAGCAGAGCTCTCAGAAGTCACCAACACATTTCAAACCCTTCAGCTGAGCACTGAGAACCCTGGCAAAGCCCAGAAGGATCCTGCTGTGGTGACAAGAGGCCAAGGGACAACCTTTAGGTTCTGTGGATGATACCAATTCACCTGGCTGCTGTTTTAGCATGGAGGAAACTCCTCAAACCTCCCACAAACCCATACCCAGCAATCCCAGAGACACAAAGTTCTGAGGCCAGGAATTGACTGAGCTCCTGCTGAAAACCCGTGGCTCTGAGGGAGTTCACATCCATCCCCTGGGCTGTGTTGGTGTGGGACTGGATCCCCACTGAGATCCTTCTGGCACATCTCTGACTCATGGAAGGGCAGAGCTGGAGCACATTTGCAGGGTTAGCCACGCTCAAGAAGTTTCTCCACCCATCCAGGAGGTATTTAAGGGGGATAAACTGCTTGGGAGGTCACAGGAAGCCTTCTGCAGGGAAGGGAGCTGCACAAGGAACACAGCTCAGATTTCTTTTTTCCATCAGCTCATCCCAATTTGTTAAATTTTGGAGATCCACGAGAATTTCCAAACCAAACATGGAGTTTCTATAAATTTCCTTCTCCAGCCCTTGCTGTGCACACACGCTCTGTGTGGCTGCCAGCACCTTTTGGGGACAAGTGCTCAGCCATCACTTCTCTGGTGCATAAATCTGCATCAATAACTGCAAGCTCTTGTCCTCACTGGTGTTCCAGTAGCTGGAGGAGACAGAAATGTTTCCAGATTTGTGAAGGACTTCAGGGAGGAGGAAAAAAAGAAAACCACTCAAAGTTAACTTGGTTTATCAGTTCAAGCTCCTTACCTTCTACTACTTGATCATAGACTCTTTCTTCACACGTTAGGATCAAATCAAAAACATCTTTGCAGTTCTGGAATCTTTCTGGTCGTGGCTTGATTCTCTTATTTCTGTCCAACATGTGTAAAATTCCATTCTGTGTGTATCTGCAGACGCTTGAGTTAAGTATCTTTACTTGAAGGAAAGTCATGGTTTTGAGCAAACGACCAGCACAAATTAAATAATAACTGTATCTTTAAAAGAAAATATTCTGTTTGCAAATCTAAAGATCAGTGACCACTGAAGAGATTCCTAAGGTGACAGTGTGATCCCCATCATACATCTGCTGTTCACAGACCCAGCACCACAGCTTTAAAAGGCCCTCAGAAGGACAACTTTTCTTGGGCAACTATTTTTATATCCATAAATGCTCAGAACCCCCAGCCTGTGCTGTTTCTGTGAGCAGGATGTCCTACATTCCCTTCAGCCACTGCCCCTCACTGCAGGGGCCTCGCTCTTCCAAGGCAATCCCGTGGTGTTTCAGGTGCCACCTGCACAAAGTCCTGCCTGAAACGTGGCTTTATGCAACTGAACCTCCTCTGAAGGAAGCCAGAGAAACCTCAGAAGCACATCCCATAAAAATATCCCGAGATGCAGAAATGGGAATGAAGAAAAACACTGACTTTATGCCTGTCAGAGCCTCGTCACTGTGTGAAAGGAATCTGTGATGCTGCTTGGGAGCTAAATTTATGCTGGTGCTGTAACCTTGAGGCTCTGATTTTACATCCTGGAGCCCCTTTGCAGGCAGGATTCTCTAATCCCACTGTTTTCCCACCCTCCTGGGACGTGCAGTTTCATCAGGAGCACTCCAGGCTTGACTGTCACTCAAAGTAAAACCAAACTCCCTCTGAAGGCAAAGTTTTAGGGGTAAATCTGGAATACCAGGAAAGGTTTGGATTGAGAAAGCTTGGAATTGGATGCATCTCCTGACTTTAACAGAGCTGTATTTTAAGCCATTTTACAATATAATAGCAGGGATAACAGCCTGTCATTTCTTGAGATAACAGAATTCTGAGAATAAAACAATTTCCATCATTTGCAGCAGCCTGTAAGAGGTCATCTGTGCTTATTTCCTTGCTGAAAAGGTGACAGACATGTATTTCTTTTCAGGAAACACTACTATTTTTGTAACAAAACACCAACAACTTCCTGCCTACCTTTTTCCAGGAGCTCAAACTCTACTGCCCAGATGTGCACCTGTGTGCTCAAGGTGCTCCTGCTCAAGCAAAAAGCCTCCAAAGCTTTTAAACCCTTCAAGTGTTTAAGTTATATTAAAAATTAAACCCAGCTTTCTACCTACAGGAGTCTATTTCACATTGAAAATAGATTCAGTTCTTCTGTGTGTTTGCATCACTGCACTCCCAACTAGTTTTAATTTCAATTTTGCACCACGAGCTGAGCGAGTGGCTGTTTATCACAATTAAATGTTGTCAATTAACCAAATGACTTCTGCTGCATTTCTTTTCCCCATGTCACTTTTTTACCCAAGCCTTTTTTACCACTCTTCTTTCCCAGGAGGTTTCTCATTATCAAAGAATTGTCCTTTACAGCCCAAAGCTCTCACCAGCAGCTCTTGCACATCAGCACCCACTGGTTCCTCCCAGCACCTCTGTGAACTCTCCTGGGGTTTGTCACACTTGGGAATAAAACCCCACTTGGATGCAGCCACCTCAGACCTCTGGTGATTTGCAGAGCAGGAAAATAACTGCATTTTCAAAATGCCATTTCCAAAATATGCCAACATCTGCCTGTGTTGCTTTGCTCAGTTGGAAGGGGAGCCCTTCCTGGGTTCTGTACTCCTCTCATTTCTACATCACGCAGTTCAAGAGGGGGGAAAAAAAAAAAATCCACAACATCCCACACACTTTTTTGGGTTCTCTTTTTTCCCTTTCTAGGATAAAATGTTGCTGGCATCTGTCCCCTCGCTTTCCTGACTGAGCCTGGAGACAGAATTACGCAGATTCCCAAACCCACACAAGATTTCTGCTTCACAGCCCAGCTCTCTGCTGCCAGCTTACAGCTATTTTTTTTTTTCCAAGGGTCCATCTGCCTATAAAAGGAGACTGAGAGAAGCAGCTCAGATTCATGGCACTTTCCCATTTGGTCTCCTGGAATCTTTTTCACCTGGAAAAAGCCAGCACCTCCATCCTTGGAGCAGGCAGGGGATGAGCTCTGCAAAACTGCTTCCAGTGCATCAAAACCCAGCTTCTTGCTCCTTGGGAGCTCAGGTGAATGCAGATAATGCAACTTATTCATGGTTTCCACCACGCTGGCAGGTGTTGAATCATTTAAGTCAGGTTTTGCCTTCCCTCCAACACATTTCAACTCCATGCTCCCTGCCCTGTGCATCCCTGCTCTTTTCAGGACAGAATCTCCCCTGGTTTTCTGTGCTGTCACACCTTGGTAGCCCTTCCATGCTCAGGAGGACACCAGAACAAGCCTACATTTCTCTTCACCTACTGCAAACTCCTGGCAGAGGAAATCCATCTCGTTTTTACACCGAGTCCAATTCAGATTTCACCTTTATTGGAGTAACTGTGCTAAACAGATCCACAGGGGGATGGAATTTAGGCATGACGACTCAGCAGTGGGAAGGCTCGATATAAAAAGGAGATGTTGCAGCACAAAAGCTGAGTTTTTCCAACAGGCACAGCATTGTTGCTCATTCTCATGGAGAATTTCTATCACTGACTGTGCATTGTTTCCTTTTAGCTAAGGATATCCCATACTAGTGATGAAGATTTATTTAAACAAAAATGTTTTTAGCTAAACCCCTAAAGCTTTCACTGCTTTTGCTACCCAAATTTAAAATTCCTGTCAGACACCAGAAATGCCTTTTACCATCCAGCTGATGGGTCTGTGCTCCAGACACCTGCATAACCATCCCTCCAAACTTTCCTTACTCCTCCAAACTTTACCATTATTTGTCACTGACAGGCCCTAAAAAACCCAAAAGCCATGAGCACCAACCTAGAGATGGCCAAGACAGTTATGTCTCTGTCCTGTGTAATAAAAGAATGATCTTACTGATCCAAGTATTCAATAAGTTTCATTTTAACTCCCACGTGAAGCTGAAGCTCACAAGTGATTTGAGCTGGAAGTGTTGGGGTATAGAAATTAATTAGATAACTAAAATTCCTGCCCCATGCCTGGAAGTGTCCAAAGCCAGGCTGGGTGGAGCTCTGAGCAACCTGGTCTATGCAAGGTGTCCCTGCCCACAGAGAGGAGTGGAATGAGATGAGATTTAAGGCCCCTTCCAACCCAGGCTGCTCTATAAAAATAGAGAGGCCAATTTATTAAACACAACTGGGCAAATGATATTTGCTAAAATGTATACATCCTTTTTAGGGAAAAAAAAAAAAAATCTTTAAAGTAATGGCCAGCACCCAAAGCTTCTGTACCTTCAAATAAATCTGATTATTCCCTTTGGTGCAGCTGACACCATCCTCAAACACTGCATTTCTTCTTTGGGAACACCAGGAGCAGAGCAGAGTGCTTCTCACCCGAGCATGAATGGCATTTGCAGGTCTCTTTTCCATATCCCCTCAATTCATTTATTAGCATCTGCACTAAAAGCAGAACACACTGTGTTAAAAAAGCCTGCCTGGCAGTTTGTCTGGGAACTGGACATTTCCTTAAATGAAGTGTGTGAGGGGGGGGTGAGGCTGCCCAACCTTCTTCCACCTTCACAATCAGCTCCTTTTTTGAGGGAATGGAAGACTGGAAATGGGCACAGGCAGCAGCAATTTCTACTTTCCAAGCACAGTGGTTATGGCTGCAATAACTGCCTTCACTCCACAGCCAGAGAACACAATGCCCTTCCTCTGGAATTGAAACTGTGCAGTTTAGTACAAACCAGAGACTGCTCACAAGTCTTTTGTTGGTCTCTAACTTAATAAAATCTTAACACTGAACCGTTCTGTTGGATACAAATGGAAACAGAGCAGGGTAAGATGGGATATTAGGAAAAAATTCCTCCCTATGAGGGTGAGGAGGCCCTGGCACAGGTTGCCCTGAGAAGCTGTGGCTGCCCTGGAAGTGTTCCAGACCAGGTTGGACAGGGTTTGGAGCAACCTGGGATAGTGGAAGGTGTCCCTGCCCATGGCAGGGGTGGCACAGGATGAGCTTTAAGGTCCCTTCCAACCCAAACCATTCTCTGATTCTAAAATATGCCAGCCAAAATTATCACGAAGATGCTAAGCTGGGCTCCATGACATTTCTGCAACATTCCTGCCTGCAGGAATGACCTGCAAAGAAAACTGAACTTGTTTTTCCTAGTGAAGGATAAGCACCCAGCTCATTGTAAGCCAGGAGCTGCACAGACAAATCCAACTGCTCCTAGGAGCTGGTCCAAATATAAAAAACATCATGCCAGCCCTGCTCACTTCCTGAAGCGTGGCTGAGCCCCAAAGCTGAGGGGTCTGTACCCCACATATCAGTGAAGGCAGCAAACACCTCAGGCTCAAGTGCCAGGAAGATTTTGCTAGTGCTGAGCAGCTGAAATTGTATTTGGGGTGAAAATGGACAGATCCAAGCTGTCAGAGGGGAAAAGAGAGGGAGTAATGGCAAAGTCCAGTGCCAAAGAGGTGAAGGGATGTCACAGATGCACTGAAGGGACCACCACAACCACAAGGGTACCAAGGACAAGATGACTTGAGGATGTGGAATGTCTGACTGTGCCACAGAACAGCTGACTCTGCACTTCATCCAAGCATGAACTTCAAGAGGAGTTTGGTTTGTGTTGCTGGAATCTACAGGGTTTGATCACCTGGCATAAATGGCACGGAGATGTCACTTGTGCAGTCATTCCAAGGAGCAGCAGGCGAGCAAGAGAGTTTGGGAAGATCACACGGGACTTGGGGATGTTTTCTTTGGGATGCAGGTTTGGGAAGCAGTGCCAGATTCCAAAGATGAGCAGCAAATGCAGGACTGGGAGGGGGGGAAGTGCTTTGAGAGAGGTCTGTGGGAAAGGATGAATCATCCCTTGCCCAGGGAAACAGGGAACAGCTCAGGAAAACAGGGAACAGCTCAGGGAAACAGGGAACAGCTCAGGAAAACAGGGAACAGCTCAGGGAAACAGGGAACAGCTCAAGGAAACAGGGAACAGCTCAGGGAAACAGGGAACAGCTCAGGGAAACAGGGAACAGCTCAGGGAAACATGGAACAGCTCAAGGAAACAGGGAACAGCTCAGGGAAACAGGGAACAGCTCAGGGAAACAGGGAACAGCTCAGGGAAACGGGGAACAGCTCAGGGAAACAGGGAACAGCTCAGGGAAACAGGGAACAGCTCAGGGAAACGGGGAACAGCTCAGGGAAACGGGGAACAGCTCAGGGAAACGGGGAACAGCTCAGGGAAACAGGGAACAGCTCAGGGAAACGGGGAACAGCTCAGGGAAACAGGGAACAGCTCAAGGAAACGGGGAACAGCTCAGGGAAACAGGGAACAGCTCAGGGAAACAGGGAACAGCTCAGGGAAACGGGGAACAGCTCAAGGAAACGGGGAACAGCTCAGGGAAACAGGGAACAGCTCAAGGAAACAGCTCAAGGAAACAGGGAACAGCCCAGGGAAACGGGGAACAGCTCAGGGAAACAGGGAACAGCTCAGGGAAACAGGGGCTGCAGCAGCCATTTCCAAACTGGCTTCTGCTGCTGTCACCGCACTGTGAAACTCAGAATTTCCAGTTACAGCCAGAGAAGTTACCTCAGACAGCAAACCACAAGCACTGCAAACCCTAAATCAATTAAAACATTTCATTTAACACATTTGGGAAATCTGAGAACACAATCACACAGCCAGCAGGGCCACTTTGCATCAGGAGCCTGCAGAGAAAGCACCACGCTGGATGAGGTCTGCAGGAAACATTCCTGGCTTGCAATTAATGCCAGTTTAAGGAATTACAGTTGCTACCATGAAAATGGGAATTGGTTTGGAATAAAGAAAAAAAAGCTAAGCATCCTTAATGTCGGCACAGAAGCTTTGTGTTAATGGGAGGTAACTTCAAGGCAAGAAGCATCGACTGTCACTTCGCTCCCCTGCTTCAAACTGGGATGAAACTGCCAAAGAATGGAATCACTGCAGCTCTGAATGGGTTTTATACAAGTCATCAGCCTCAGACTGGATCCTTGAGTCAGAATTCCTCAGAGCATCTCTTTGGGACTCACCTTGGGTAAGGAACCTTTCAGACTAGCCAGAAGGGACAAGATGGCACAGGATGTTTTATGTTGTTGAAAAGCATTTGCTACTAGATCGGAGTCTGTAGTTTCTACCACGTCCCAAGGCTCAAACACAGTGGAAATAATATTTAAATTATATATATCTAGCTTATGTATTTTTAACAATTTGATGTATTTCCTTTTCAATGTGAATGAAGCCAAGATTAAAGGCAGTGTGATCAGAAGGAAGATGAAGAAGTACTGAAAAATTGCTGCCTTTGAAAGGCCTGAGATTTTGTGAAGCGTTTTGGTCTTACAATCCTTCATGGAGAAAAAGGGATTGGAATTCAGCCTGTGGCTGGAAGTGTGTTGATTTGCAGAAATGTGCCTCTTAGAAGTCTTCAAATCCAGTTTAAACACTTCTTTCCATCCTCATCCCTTCTCTCTATTTCTAGGAGCACTGAAGTGCTTTGAAAGACATGGTAAGAAAGAAAATAAGACTTGTACTGCACTGCTTTTGGAGGAAGATTTGCCACTGACACACAGGCCATGATTTCAGCTATTTTTAGCTCTTGCAAGGTTAGGCTTCGAAAAAAATGGAGAAGAAAATACCCAAACCCAACCAAAAAAATATAAAAAAAATCCCTCAACATATCTAAATGAAACCTTCCAAAGTGGCTTCCAGAGACACAGCTCTCCCGCTGAACACTTGGAGTGACAGCTCAGGAGAGAAGCTGACAAGTGCTTATCAGTTCAAAATCCATGAAGAAAAACCAGATGAAAATGTTAAGATAAATACATGCATGAAGAGCTTACCTGAAGTAGAATTTAAGTCAGTTACTCCTCAAGACTGAGCTACATGGAAATATCAACATGGGCATCCAACTTCAATATGGAGTCCACAGAGTCAAAAATCACCAAGATTATCACTACCTTTTTGGGTTTTTTGGACAGAAAAGAATCAAGTGTCTTCAAGGGAGATGCACCGAGTTCTTCTTCATTTCTGCAATTTTCCTTCTAACTGAAGCAGCTTTAGGAAGTTCCTGAGGACACGTTTTCCACCCTCCCCTCAATTTTATAACCTCATGTAGCTAAGGAGCTAAAACTGGAATCTTATCTAAAGTTAGAGAGGTCAAATTAAAAGAGGAGATAAAAAATGTCAGGAACAGAGCAGGAGGCCAAGCTTGCAGGGTAGGTGCAGGCTGCCTAGAAATCCTAATTAAAAATACCCCCCATCTGTGAAAATCATTAGAGATCTTTAATGTGAGGGTCACAGACACATCAGCATTGAGGAAAGGGAACAAACAATCAGCCATGGAGTTACTCAAACTGATAAAGAACCCAGGAGCAATTCCTGCACAGTTTTGGTTAAATTTCCATTTGAACTGCTCCTATCCCTGGGCATAAAGCAACTGCTGATGAAGATTTAAATTGGGTTTAAATTTAAATTGTTTAGCAACTTTCACCCTTGACTAGCTTTGCCTTCACTTGAAGGCAAGGATCACCAGCAGTTTTGCTGTTTTTGTTTTCAGGCTTTAAAGTCACCACCAGAGAATTAGAATTAAGTCCTCAAACCCCTTCACAGAGTTGTAAGGGGTGAGTAAAAATAAGGACAAGTGATGCTAATGTTGGAAAGGTGGGTTACACATGCCAATACAGGGTGGGGCATTGCTACTACAGACCATGGCTGTGTCCTCCTCAAATGGGTAGCACAATTCTCTACTGTTGTCCCAAAAATAATGGAGGAATGTTTTAAAAAGCAACCAAAAGCCATGTTCAGAACAGTGTTAAATCGTTTTGGGGCTGTCCTCGATTGGGGCTCAGGGAATTTAAATGCTACATTCTAAAAATGCAATGGGAGATGGCTGATTACTTATTTTAACTCTAAGTTTTAACTGCCACATCTTAAAAGGCTTTGAAGTACTTCCATTTTAGATCTACTGTAACCACCTACTCAACTGAATCTGTATTCCTGGCTCCATTAATCCCCTATTCCTGTGCTTCTGCAATTCAACATATGCCTTCAAGGTATGAGAGCCTGTGCTCTATATTTCACTAATTAACTGCAATGAAGGTGCTTTTAGTCTCTGCAGAGTGGGTTTTTAATAGTTGTCCCCCCTCTTCACAAGTGAACAGGAGAGCTTCAGCACATCTCTTCTCTCTAACACAATTTTAACCTTGCTCTGAGTGAGGTCCAAGAGTGCAGCAGCTCGTTTTTGTTTGAGGCCACTGCTTTCTGAACCTGGGGCTCATTTATTTGGGCACAGGATGTTCCCCTTAGAGCCACAATGTCACTGATATCTGGTGTCCACAGTGCCTGGAAGGAGAGTGCTCAAACTTCAAGTGGCTCCTCACTGGAATATGGGAACAAGCAGGGTGTTTGTCAGCAAGACTCAAAATTTCAGACCACATGGAAAGGCTACAGATGATGAAAGCAAGGCTGGGAAACAGAATAAGCAGCTGAATCATATGGAACCACCCCTCCTCCTTCTGTTCCCCCATCCCAACCACACTCCAAGCCCACGAGGAGAGCAGCCCCTCCCACCCCACAGGTAATTCCCATCCCTTCTCTGAAGTTATGCTCACCCAACAGAACTGAGAGCCCCTGGGACCCTGGGTCACAAAAAAAAACCTATTCCATAACTCGCTGATGAGAGCAGGTCTGCTTTTGGTTAAAAGTCTTTACCCTCAAAACCCACTTCTGGAAATGGAGTTGCTTTCTGTGCTGACAGTCTTCAGTCTGAAAACCTTAAATTATCTGAGAATCAAAAAAGCAAAGTCACAGAGGCATTTGCTGTTGCCCTATTTCCCTTGCAGTGGCTGTTGTTTAAACCTCCTTTATCTTGAGAAAAGGTTTAACTGTAACACTGCAAATTTATTTGGGGAACACAGCAAAGCATGGAGCAGAACCACAATGGTGACTCCAAACATGCTGAGTCGGGGGAAAGTTGGCTTTCTGTTGTCTTTTTTTCTTTAAGTACTGCCATACTCAGCACAGCAGCAATGAAGAATTCAAAAAGGAAATCTCAAGTCGTTTGTGCTTGTTAAAATTAATTCTCAGCTCAAGGAATTTTCTTTTAAGCAGTTCTTTTAATCAGGACATGGATATGGCATACCTCATTAAGATGGGTTTGCAAGATTTTCCTTTTCTCTATAGGCAGAGGGATTAAAAAAAAAAATCAAATAAACCAGCACATCACATGTGATCCTTTTAAGATTAAGACTACATCCCACATTTTGAATTTTTTAAAAAAAAGTATTGTGGAAAAAAACATCTAGAATGAGTTCCCCAATTCTTGTTTGTGGGTTTTCTTAAAAAAAAAAAAAAAAAAATCAACTTTAAAGATAGGAATTTTAAAATAATGCAGTTTGGACGTTTTCAGTAGTGTGCCTAACCCTGATCACCTTTGCTCTCCAGGATTAATTATTGGGCTCTCCTCTGTCCAATCTTTAGAACAAACTACAGGGTTCTTTTTTCTCGGTGCACAGAGCAAAATCACATATCACAAAATCCTCAGTGAGAAGGGTGAGCTCTTTAATGAAAGGTATCCTCTCTCCCAGAGAAAGTATTCTGTAAGCCTTACCTGGCAGTTTGTCTGAGCTAAATACAACATTAATGTCGAGGTGGTCGCTCTTCCCAAATCCATAACCAGGACAGTCTTTGCACTGAGAAGGATCCACAGTGCAGGGGAGGCAATGGACAATCTGTGAGGGTACTGATGTGTTCATTCAAGAGCTAAACATGGTAACACACTACAAAAGAGCATTTGGAATGTGTGCATTGGAACTGGGTAACGATTTACAAGAGAGCATTAGAGGCCCGTTGTTAAAAAAACCTCCTAGAAACTTAAAATCATTGTTAAAGTTCGCCAGCCAAGCAACTCTAGATTCTTAATGCCAAATAATGAATTACACCTTTCAAGGATGAACCACACTGGATTTTTTAAAGAGGCCACGCCACAGGGATACAGTTCTTTGTCTTTCCTAAGCAGATCATTGTACATCTGATCATATGTTGTTTTGAAGTCATAAACATTTGGCTTGTCCGGGGCTGGTCCTGGCAGTTTCACGTGAGTCCCTGTGCCAAAGGATCGGACGCTGAATCCTCGTTTGCTGAAAGACACAAGGGAAGGGGGGAAAGAAAGCCATTAGATTGGATAGATTTTAAAAATTTAAGTGCTGAAGAACACAGAGTGAATTTTAAAAACACCTCTCAGCCAGCAGCCAAATCACAGCCAAACAGTTGGGCAACCAAACTGCCAAGAGTACCCAAGGTGTATTTTCCTTGCAGTTACAATCCAAACTCACACCATTCCTAAAGAAGCACCTCTATTTGATAGGAATTTTCTTACAATTATGGTACACAGCCATTTGGAAATGTCTTTTGTGCTTTCCTTTTGTGCTTTCAGACACCCTGGATTTGCAACAAGCACGTGTCGTGTGTTCACTCATGGACAACACAGTGGAGGCACAGCTGTTTTTCTCTTAATACAAATAAATAACTGCACTGACTGGTCAATACTTAAGTGTCCTGCTAAGATTGTTGGCCCAACTGCATTATTCTGCTCACCCTGTTGTCCAAACTGCCTCTGGTGTAATTCAATATGCCCAGGACAAATATTTGTGTGCCTGGCACTGAAAACCATACAGTGCAATTACCTTTACAAAAGTGGGGCAGATGTTCTGCTGGCAGCTCTCTAAAACTCTTGGCTAAACTAGGGATTACTTCATTCCATTCTTATGAACAACCACTTGTTTAGTAGTTACAACTGAAAAAAAATAAAGGGAGGCAGGAACCTGCTTGTCTTTAGGAGTAATGCCAAAATGTTCTTGCTGATGAACTGAAATACTTGTACTTGAACCTCAATACATTCTTCGGTAATATTAAAAAATAAAGCAATCTATTGAATAACGGGACAAAAAAAAGAGATTTTCTGGTGGTCTAATGGACAAAGTTACATGGTAAAAAACTGTTGCTATCATCCAGAAGGCTGAAACATTTGGGTCCTTAATAACAACATCACTTGAAACAGCAAGACCACAACTGAATCTACTTTTTTTAAGGACTCACACTTTCAGCATCAATGGTTTTAGCAGAGACTGAATGGAGTGAAAAATGTTAAAACAAAAAGCAAGTGAACAACCCAGTGCCTGTGTCCCCACACCCCCTGTAATAACCCCAAATTTGTGGTGCTTTCCTCTGAGGAGAGTGAGCAGAATTGGGACCCAGTGCAAGAGTCAGCCCCTGACTCCCTGGGCTGCACATGCAAGACAAGGAAATTCAGCAGAAGACACCGACTCAAGGTCTCTGTTTGCCTTCAAAGGTATCTTCAAAGTGATCCCAAATGCTTCTGGGCAGAGGCTGGGATCACCTTCTGCCCCGAACTCAAACACTGCTCTGGAACTATCAACACTTCTTTCCTTCAGTTCCTCCCCCTGGAACACAGCCCCTCCTTTCTCTTTTCTTGCTTCCCCACACTTTTTCCTCCAGCAACTAATTATAGGTTCCTATTTCTGTAAACAGACAAGATACATGATGGTTTTTTTGCTTCTTTCTGCAGGACTAATGACTGAAAACGGATACAAGTGGAAAAAAGTGCAATTCTTTGCCCCTCCCAGTCCTCCATCACATGTAACTGGTGCAGTTATGAGTCACTGTTCATTTATTTTCCCTGCAATACTTGCAGACCCAAGTTTTGATTCTACTGCTTCTACTGGACTTGAAGAAAGGCATAATATGTACAGAAGAAATTGCAGTGCTAAAAAATTCATGTTTCAATTTGATCTTTTCTTCTATGGCTTCCTCCTAACTTTTTTTTTTTCCCTTTAATATTATTCTTTGAAACAGGTCTGCTTGGATCACACACATTAAAACCTCCACCTCCAATTGCTGTAGATGTCCCTGAAGTTTGCATGATTTCATATAAAGCCAATCTGAAATCTCTGACATTCAACACATGGAAAATTTGTGCCCCTGAGGCCCATGACCCGTTCAAAATTACTCCCTTGAATAGCTGGAATATGAGTTCCTCACATGGAATTTCATGCTTTGTACCTTGGTGAGTGGTAGCATTTATTTTCACACTATTTATGCCCCAGGTACAATGAAATACTACCACTATGAAATATCCTAAAAACATTTCAACATTTCTGGGGCACAGGAGAGGGAAAAATGCTTGCACAGAGCCATTATTCAAGAGCCTTTTATTAAACAGCTGGACACATCCAGAGTGGTGAAATCATCAGGTGTCTGTGGTAATGTGGCACATTTTTAACAATGAACAATTCCTACAAGAAAATGGATATACAGTGTTTGGTCTTAGCCTAGTAAAACTACCTAGAAGATGGCAAATAATGAGCTTTGTAATAAAGAGTAAAGTAAGACAGACTAACAGACTACCCCTAGCACTGATTTCTGAAAATGTGGAGCTTGAAGTTTAATGGTAATCATATTTCAGGAAGT
This sequence comes from Monarcha castaneiventris obscurior, assembly GCA_026261815.1. NCBI lineage: Eukaryota > Metazoa > Chordata > Aves > Passeriformes > Monarchidae > Monarcha > Monarcha castaneiventris. Next base: position 968,537 of record JAMPIT010000002.1, on the reverse strand, counting down.
TGTTTCTTTTAATACTATTAATGCTGCTGTAGATATTAAGGACAAAGTGAGTCACTGCACAGATCTCCTTTCCAGCGGGTGTGCTCACCTCTCAGTCCAAAGCTCATTACAATGAGCTCACAAGCACCACTCAAGTGGCCCTGAGCATTTCCCTCCAAGGGATCTCACTGCAAACACCACTTCTGAAAGCAGAGACCAGCCTGGGACTGCACTGACACACCACAGATTGGTACCACTCACTGGCAGGAGAAAGAATATTCATCTGTGCAGCTTGAGACATGAACTTTTGTCCACACCTTTCTTTTATTTCACTGTTATTTAGGGATCTCAGAGGTTCTTATTAAATGAAGGTGGTTTTCAGCTTACTGTATGTGTTCATAACAGCACAGCCTCTCTTTACAATGGCTGTAAGAAATATTACTAAATAATAAAACAAATGAAATAAATTCTGCAGTGCCACTGCAGCTCAGAGTGGTGAAGATTTTCAGGGGACGAATCCCTAATTTTATCACATCCCTTTCCACAAGAGGTAGCAGTAAAATAACCAGCAACCCTTGTAGGCTACTTAGAGAATATCTTATGCCACCCAATCAATATTAAAAAAACCAAAACACTCCCCAAAACAAGCCCACACTGTTGAACAGCAGGACAAAAGCACTGTTAACTCATTTTGAATATTAACAACTTGCTGTAATTTGCATTATCACTGTGAAACTGTCAAATGAAAAGTGTGCTTTAACATAAAAATGTGAAAATATCTCCTTCTTGGGGGTTTATTAATTTAAGATTTCTTAAAATAGGCAATACAAATGTCAACACCTCAGTGCATTTTGGTGCTGACAGATGATGTCAGGAGAGAAGCTGGGAGTAACAACTTATGGAAACTTCTAACAACTTATGGGTGCCACTTAAGTCCTCTCACACCATCAATGTTGAACTAAAAGGCTTAACATCAATATGAAACTTAGGTTTTTGCTATAGGGGTTGCAATATTTCAATTCCTCTGCTGCCACTAAGATCTCATGTTCATACTCCTAATTTCCTAAAAGTTAGCTTTCTAAAACAAGGGCTGTGTGGCTGAAGTTGTATCAGCATTTTACAAGCTCTCATTACCAGCAGTGACACAGAGAACTTGAACCCAGTAACTTCCTTCCAAAGCCATCAGGGTATTACCAAGCAAACAGAAATGTGGAAACTGCTGCATAAAAAAGGGAGAGATTTACCCTTCTGCCTCCCTCCTCTGTTTGAGGGAGAACCATGGGCTAAGCCAGCATGTTCTATGGCAAAACATAAAATAAAAGATAAAATCGCCTAGAGAATGTGCTGGTTTTGGCTGGGGTAGAGTTAATTTTTTTGTCACAGCAGCTGGAATGAGGCTGCACTGTGGGTTTGTGTTGGTAACACGGGGATGTTTTTGTTATTGCAGGGCTTACACAGCAGAGAGGCCTGTTCTGCTTCTCACCTCACCCCACCCCACATCTGTAAAAGCAAACACCGCAGGATGAGTAAGATCTGACCTAGGGAAGGGTTACAACATCCCGTCTGACAGCTTTTAAAGAGGGATCGTGTCCTTCTGCACTGCTCTTCCCGTCCCCCTTTGCTTCCATGGCTGAACACGCCCCTGTGGTGATGGCTCTTATTTTATCTACACACTTCAGACAGACCTTCAGTCTGACTTCTGATGGAAAATTAGAACAAAGTGTTTAAAACTTGGTTAATTACAAAATACACAAGCACACGCTGAGTGCTGGACCCCAGACTTTGTCTTCTGACAGCACACACAGAATTTGTGCCTTTTAAAGTCTTGTCATCCACTTACAAAATACCTTAAAGTTTTGTAATTCCTCAGTTTCTTTCTAACTCTTCTTCCTCTTTTAATCATGTGTTCTTTCCAGCTGCAGTGCAACACAGAGCAAGACGCTGCCCTGAACTGGTGAGGCAAGCTGGCTTTGAGCCAGCACACATTTTCCCGAAGTTTACTGGCATATGGAGAGTTATTTCTTTAGAGCAGCATCAGCAATTTAGCTCTGTTTTGCCATTTATGCTACGGCTGCTGTAACTACAAAAGATGTTAATAAAATTGAACATTTTCTAAACACGGTTTTGGTCCTTTTAAATGAAAATCTTAAGGGAGAAGGGACTTTATAAAACCACCCCTGCAACATTTGGCAAACATCAGTCACACCGGAAGTGATTTATTTCTGCAAAAACGCTGGGGAAGGAAAAGGTCAGATGTTACAAATAAATTTAACTTTGTCTTTAAAACTCAGGTTTCAATTAAAACTCAGTTCCAGCGTTCTTAGAGGAAAAACAATGTCATGTTTTCATCAGGTAACATCCGATGCCAAGTGTGAGCGTGAAGTGCATGAAATGCTGTCACAGTAAGATGGCTGCCAGACCAAATGCTTCTATTATTTATTCCTCCCAAAGCTTTTATTTTTATTTACAAGTAGCACACAGCTTACACACAGTTGTTTTGCTCACTATGCCACCAGTAGGTTATTTCTAATGTGAGTGTTTCTTTGCATAACTTCAATAAAATAAACCCGACCACCCTTATCACGTTCCTGCAGTGCAAAGGGAAGATTTAGGGAGATGATTTCAGGCAGATCAGTTCTCTCCTGCCCGTCAGTCTGTCCCCAGTCTCCCATCTCACCTTTTCAGCCAAGCTGAGAGCGCCTGGAGTGCTAAACAGATTAACACTTATAATCTCAAAGACATTTAGCATTCTGAACTGAATGTTCTGCTTCTCCTGTGAGAGGAAAGGGCTCCCTTTCAGGGCATGGAGTGGCTTAAGCTCCACAGAATTTCAAGGGGTTGAGAGGGACCTTAAAACCCAACCTAGGGGCAGGGACACCTTCCACTATCCCAGGTTGCTCCAAGCCCCGTCCAACCTGGCCTTGGACACTTCCAGGGCTGGGGGCAGCCACAATTTCCCTGTGCCAGCGCCTCACCACGCTTTTTACAACACAAAAAAAAAAATGTATTTTTAACATCTAACCTAAATTTCCCCTCTTTCACTCTGTGCCCATTACTCCTTGTCCTATCACTCCTAACGAAGAGTCCCTCTCCGGCTTCCCTGTAGGCCCCTTCCAGATGAATTCCAGAAAGAAAAAGGGGGGGGGGTGGAAGGGAAAAAAGGGAACATTTAAGTTTCCGAGACACAGGCCCTGCTCTGTCCAAGTCCCCAGCCCGTGCTTCCAGCACTGAGGCCTCAGGGAGGGCCGCGACCCCCGACCGCGGCCTGGAGCGGGGCGCGGAGGAGATGAGCTGAAAACGGGGTAAAAACGGGGAACCAGGGGAGTGAAAAGGGGCTACAACCGGGGTGGAAGCGGGATGAAAAGCCGCTACAAGCGGGGGCCGAAGGCGGGCGTGAAAGCAGACTGCTGTCCCTCAACCGTGGGCCTGGCGGGCCGGGCGCGGGCCCCGAAGCACGGCCCCATCATCCCAGCACGGCGAGGGGGAAAGCGGGCAGCCGCGGTTACCTGAGGATGTTGTGCGCCTCCATGCTGCGGTTCTGGTTGCTGGAGCACACCACGGCCACGCGGAGCGGCGCGGACGGCATGGCGGGCACGGCGCTGCGGCTGCCCGCGCCTCCCGGCCGCCGCTCGCACAAAATGGCGGCGCGGCGCGGCGGGCGGGGACGGGGACGTGTCAGCAGGGCCCCGCCGCGGCCAACCGCGGCACGGGGCGGGGGAAGGCGGAGCGGCCGCGGCCGCCGTGAGGGGAAGGCCGGGAGAAGGGAGCGGAGGGTGTTGGGTGAGGGTGAGTGGGGTGTGAGTGGCCGGAGAGCTCTGGGAAGCGTTAGGCGCAGCGTGGAGGGAGAGGGTTGTGCCGCCTCACCCCGAGTTTAGGGGCTGTTTTGGGCAATAAATAATATGGAAAAAAAAAAAAGATGGGGCAGATTTGGGCAACAAATAATATGGAAGAAAAAGATATTAAGGTGTTGGTGCTCAGAGGAGGGTAGTGAAGGGTGTGGAGGGGAAGCTTTATGATGAGCGTGAGGGCTTGTTCAGCCTGGAGGAGGCTGAGGGGAGCCCTTATTGCAATGTATAGCTTCGTGAGGGGAAGAGGAGGGACAGACCCTGATCTCTGTGATGAGCAGGGACGGGACCCAGGGAAGGGCTGGGGCTGTGCCAGGGGAAGTTTGGGTTGGATTTTGGGTAAGGTTCTTTCCTCAGAGGGTGCTGGGCACTGCCCAGGCTCCTCAGGGAATGGGCACGGCCCCGAGGCTGCCAGAGCTCCAGGAGCTGCCAGAGATGCACAGGGTGGGATTTTTGGGGTGTCTATGCAGGGCCAGGAGCTGGATCAATGATCCCTTCCAGCTCAGGATATTCCATGATTCTAAAGTTTCTCGTTCACCTCATCCAGGGCAGGGAACGGAGCTGGGAAAGGGGCTCAGCCTGGGGGAAAAAAGGATCGGGGGGGAACCTTGTGGCTCTGCACAACTCCCTGACGGGAGCGGGCAGCCAGGAGAAATCGGGATTTCTCCCAGAGAACAGGGGAGAGGACGAGAGGAAACGGCCTCAGTTGCACCAGGGGAGGTTCAGGTTGAATATCAGGAAGATTTCTTCACATCAAGGGCGGTGAGGTCTCAAGCGCTCCCCACACAAAACAGCCAGCAGCGCCAATCCCTGCATCTTGCGGTCTCCTCGGGCTGTGGAATTTAAAAGCACCGCTTGTCAGAAAAAGCAGGTTTTTAGGACAATTTCCCCTGTCTTTGGCACTAGATGGCAGCCGAATGCCGCGGCGGGGCTGGGACACGGGGAGATCCCGAGGGGAAGGAAGCGTTTGGATGCAGGATTGAGTCATTCCCTGGAAGAGAATTGGGCCCGACACCCTGGAAAATCCCAGTGCCCTGCGTGTGCCCAGGGGGATCCGCAGCGAGCAGAACGCGGACAGATGGCTGCTGCTAGGATTAATCACGGAATTCTGCATTTCACGAGTAAACGCTCACGCTTTTACTGAAAACTGCACGAATGAGAATGGCCAAAAGCAGGAGTTGTTTCTGTACCCACGGAGTGGTGAAATGCGCTGGTTTCAGATTTGTTTTCTTACATTATCGAAATTATCACGGTGTTCCTTGCTCAGCCCAGCTCAATCCCATTTTTCTCTGAGGTTTTTATCATCTTTTCCATCTCAGAATGCTTTTCCACTTTGGTTTGCTTGCCCATTTCAATGGCAGGAGGAGGTAATGGAGCATGAGATATACAAGACATCAAAGGAACAAATCTATTCCCTGGCACAGCTGAACTTCACTAGCAAGGCAGGAGTCTCTCCCCAGTGCTTCCTAAAAATATTTTCTGCCCTCCCATTGATATTTTTTTCCCTTTGTGCTTTCTGAGGAATTTTTTCCCCATTATCACCACAGCACTTCCTGCAGAGCCTTTTCCTGACATTTATCACTTGTTCCCACAACCTGCCGTTCTCCTCTCCTCCCTCCATGTAAAACCTCTGCCTTTCTCTTGTATTTTCCATAAAAAGAAAAGCTTTTCTCACTATCCCCTCAAGTTTCACAAAGAAATCTTTCCCCTTTCCTCAAGCAGCCCTTTTGTCACCCAGCATTTCCCACCTAAACGTGTCCCCTCAGCACTCCCTCGCCCCTTCCTGCAAAAACCTCTTTCCTTGGGTCTCCTCTGAGCCATTCCTAACCCTGCCCATCGTCTTCTTAATTCTTATTCTTGCAAAGGCTCCCTGCACATCACCTGGTGGTTCTTGTTAGGGAATTATCAGAGATGCAGTGACCAGACTTGTGATGAAACAACACCAGTCTCAGGCTGGTTTTGTTCAGGCTGAGCATCCCATCCAAGCATCACTGCTTCCAAATTCCAAATTTCAAATCAATAATCCCAAAGCTTTTACCAGGAATGTGACACTGTTACCTGCCACTTTTCCCTCCTTCCAGCCCACCTTTCTTTGGGAACGTGCTGGTGAAATACAGCAGCATTTTGCAGCCTCGTAAAACTGAAACTCCAGGTCTCCATGGAAGCAAAATACCAGCTTTTGCCTGCACCTCCAAATAAAGCCAGGCAGCCTTTCCATTTATGTCCCACAAAAAAATATCATAATGCAATTAAGAGAGATTCTTTGCCTGAGGCACAGACTGTTTCCTCCACAAGATTCAAAGCTGGGGTCAAGCTGGGCTTTGAGCTGCTCACATTTAAGCAGTTGTTTTCCTCACATTTAGCACAGGGCAAGGAAAAAGCAGCTTGTTAATGAGCGTATCATTCCCCCATTTTAACTGCTGGATGTGGCCTGATATTTGTAATGGAAATAACTGGATAAATGCAGGATAATAAAACACCTAAGAAGGCACCACGTGGATTTTTAATAGCAGGTACTTGTGTAGTAACATGGAGAATGTGTAGTTGCCCTCAAAGCTATTTCCACTTTTTCCCAAAGCAGCTTCTTGGCAGTTACAAATCAACATTCTGCCATTTCTTTATTGCTGCCTGGACAGGCCAGGGTGGATTATCACTCCTTGTGTGTTTTGGGAATTGCTGCAAAGACTTGAGAAAGCTCAAACTGTGCAGTCTCACTAAGGCTTGTGAGAGCTGAATTAGTACCAAGCCTGTGTACATGTAATTTTCCCTTTTATTAGCAAAAGAAACGTCTACATTCGTGGTGGAGGAAATTTCTATAGTTGTGATAGAAGGAAAAAAACCCAGTTATCAATGGGTCAGCAGATGTTTTGCTTAATGCCACACAAAATCAAACAGGGAATACTCTGATTTTCTTTCCCACGCACCAAGATGTGTTCAATTGAAGCTTAATCCACTGAAAATGAATGAGAAACTCGAGATATTGTTTCCCACATCCCATTTATAATGCATGGAAAGGGGAAAAAAATGAAAATAATCCTTTAGAAAATTACAGATTTTCTTCTATCAGGATTTATATTCTGGTTCTACCCTCTGCCCAGGATGCTGTTGCAATGCAATCCCCAGAGACTGATGAATAAAAATGTGAAATGACTACAAAAACATCTCTTTAGTATCTCCTAGGTGCTGTTTTAGCAGGTCACTGCATCCATTATTACCTGCAGAGGCGTCTCACTGAAGACAGTCACACTCAAAACTGTAAATTAAATTTCCATTTCCTCAGACACACATCAGTGTTACCACCTGAATTACCCAGTTACCTCTAGTCTAAGCCTCTAGTAAATAAAAATTGAGTATCCAAAGAACAAATCTCTTGTTTTCCCATTAATGCTGTCATAATTTTAAAGTAGACAAGAGAATATGATTATGACCAGTCGAGCAAGACCTCAAACCTTTAAATACTTAGGAAGTTCTCATTTCTTTTCATTATTGTCTTAATTTATTAAGTTCAATGCCAAGGTGGTACAAGGCTCATTGTTTTTACAGCTGGTTTTCACATCTGGCAATTCATGACAAGGTGAAGAACAGAACAGTGACATTTGGCTGACAAAAGCTGACAGAGATGTACCCAATCTGTGGCACTCCAACGCTCCTGTGCTGAACTGGCTAAAACCAAAATCTGTCTTCATGTTCTTAAAAATCACCTTTTCTTCCAACAGTCCTCAGGGGTAAAAACCCAAAAATGATGGCATCAGTGAGTAGCTTAAATCAAGGACCTAGGCAAGGTAATAAACACAGAACACTGAAACGGGGTCAGCTGCACGTGAGAATGGAAACACAGCAGGAATAACAAACAACTAAAAAGGTGTTTCTGCCTGATGAAATGCAGACCTTCAGTTCCTCAGCCACTCCCAAGTTATCGAAGGGATGGTTATGTTCAGTACAAATACTGTGTGTTATGAAGGATTTCATACACTTCCTATATTTACCCTCTACCACCAAGTTTAAACTTCACGAACTACTTCCACAAGGAAAAGCAAACAGGTCGTTCACCAGTGCTAAACATTTACACAAACAGACCACAGTGAACCTGACGTGTTTTAACAGCAACAACCCCTTTGCAGCAGAGCCGTTCCTCTACTTTTTCTTTTTTTGCTTTAGGTGCACAGTTTCTAAGTGATAATAAACTAATTTTTTGTGTTACAGCAGTCAGCTACATACAAACAACACGTACTAAAAACTACCTCACTAAATACCTCTCTGAAGGTAACTACTTTGTGTATATATTAAATTTCAAGTAATGATCAGCCCAAGTTGGTTTTTTTTTTTTTTTTTTTAAAGGAAACAAACAATCAGACAAACCAACAACCACTAATTCCAGAGACAAGAACACGAGGGAGATACACTTTGCCTACGAGGACTACAGGAACAGATACACCAATAGAAATGGGACAAATTCTCAGCACTAAGGCACAATAGAATCAGTACTGGAGTATGGCTAAAACCTTACTTTACTACAGCATCAAGTGAGGAGTTAACGAGGAGTGTTCCTACTCTCAAAACACTCGGCTACAACATCAGTGAGTTCTGTGGTCAAGAAGCTTCTACCTTAGTGCAGCTGCACACAGCGTTGCTAAAGGAGGGGATTCCAGAGGGCAACGGGGGTGCTCACTTATATCTTACTTATAATTAAGGGTTGGTTCCTACTTGCTCAAGGAAATGGGAGTTTTCTTACTCAATTTATCCCTTTACCTTCACTCTTTGTGAAACTATGGCACAGTTCTAATGGGAGAAAAGCAGGTGTTGGATGTTGATGGTCGCTGGAGCTGACCAGAAAACCCCCGTTGTTTTTTTGGACGGTGCCCAGTCCAGGCCCCAAAATTTGTCATCAGCATAAGGCATGATACAAACCCCACCTAAAACACTCGATTTAAGTGGGCTTTGGATCAAACACACACTTAGCTATGGGGGTTGTGGTTCCACCAGTCAGTTCTCCTGAACTTTAAACAACTTTACCCCACAGGAATAAAATCAAGCACGGGTCTAAGACCAAGAGGTTTTAGGCTTAAAATAAGGGTGTTCTGGAGAGTCTTTTCAAAGAGGCCCTCGGCAAGATCTGCCGCTTGCCCTTAAAAACAGACAATTTCTGGCACTTGTGGACCTCTGCCATTGCTTTTTGATCCGCTGAGATGCCACGAGTTCAGCCACCACCAATGGCTCAGCCTGAGAAGCCACCCCGGGACGAAGAAGAGCTCCGAACTCCCATGGAAACCCACATCCTGGAAACCGGGGCACGGCAAACCCAACGCTGCCAGAACAGTCTGGAAAACCTCTTCCCTCGCCGGAAAGCGCTGGAATGACGGCCGCGGGAGCTGTCCGGCGCCAGCCCGCAGCATCATCACCATCACCACCATCATCACCATCATGCCCTCCCGCACTACGCGCGGCGCGGGCCGGCAGCCGCTCCTCCTCCTCCTCCTCCTCCGCGGGCCAGCGCGGGGCTCATGAGGTTCTCGGTGATGTAGGCCACGAGCAGGCAGATGAAGACGAGCATGACGCAGATGGATCCCCCCACGGCCGTCATGGCCACGACGATGTCGCGCATGGCCGCGGGCTCCACGCGGAACTCCACGCACTGCGCGGGCGGCGCGGGGCGCGGCGGGGCGAAGCGCGGCTGCAGGCACAGGCGGTAGCGCACGCTGCCGTGCGCCTCGGCCAGCAGGTAATCGCGGCATGCGGCTCCCAGCTCCACGCTGTCGCAGGGGAAGCGCGTGTAGGTGCCGTCCCAGGAGCAGTTGAGGGCGAAGCCGCGCAGGGCGGCGGCGGCGGCGGGGCGCGGCGGCCCCCAGTGCCGCAGCCCCCACTGCAGCAGCACGCTGCCGTTCCGCAGCACGTTGGCCACCAGCGCACCGCCCGCCGAGCGGTGCGAGCGGCAGCCCCGAGCCGCGCACTGGAAGCCGCGGGCCGGCGGGCGGAAGCACAGCCGAGCCCCCGCCGCGCCATCGCCGCCCACCTTGTAGGGGCACCAGGGCTCGTCGGGGTCGCGCTCGGGGTCGGGGTTGGGGTCGGCGGCCCCGAGGCACAGCAGGGCGAGCAGCGGCGGCAGCAGGCTGGGCGTGCCGGGCATGCCGGCGGCCGCCGCATGGAGGCTCGGAGCGCGGGGCGAGCGGAGCTCCGCAGCCGCCGAGGGGCCGCCAATGGAGAGGCGGTGCCGCCGTTAACTCTCGCCGGGCTGCGGAGCACCCGCCCGCTGCGGCCGCTTGTGGCCGCCCGGACGCGCGGCTCTCGGGGCTACGCGCGGCGCACGGAGCGCTGAGACCCCGCGGGGGCGGGCACCGGGAGTGATGGGATCCCGCAAGGACCGGCACGGGGGATGCTGAGACCCCGCGGGGGCGGGCACCGGGAGTGCTGGGATCCCGCAAGGGCCGGCACGGGGGATGCTGAGACCCCGCGGGGGCGGGCACCGGGAGTGCTGGGATCCCGCAAGGACCCGCGCGGGGGATGCTGAGACCCCGCGGGGGCGGGCACAGAGGATGCTGAGACCCCACAAGGGCTGGCACAAGGAGATGCTGAGACCCCACAAGGGCTGGCACAAGGAGATGCTGAGACCCCACAAGGGCCGGCACGGGGGATGCTGAGACCCCGCACGGGGAATGCTGAGACCCTGCAAGGGCCGGCACGGGGGATGCTGAGACCCCGCAAGAGCCCACACAGGGCATACTGAGACCCCGCGGGGGCGGGCACAGAGGATGCTGAGACCCCACAAGGACTGGCACAAGGAGGTGCTGAGACCCCACAAGGACTGGCACAAGGAGATGCTGAGACCCCACAAGGACTGGCACAAGGGAATGCTGAGACCCCTCAAGGGCCGGCACGGGGAGTGCTGGGATCCCGCAAGGGCCGGCACGGGGGATGCTGAGACCCCACAAAGGCAGGTACAAGGGATGCTGAGACCCCGCAAGAGACCAGATGGGGAGTCCTGAGACCCCACAAGGGCAGGTACAAGGGGATGCTGAGACCCCACAAGGGCAGGCACAAGGAGATGCTGAGACCCCGCAGGGGCGGGCACGGGCACGGGGGATGCTGAGACCCCACAAAGGCAGGCACAAGGAGATGCTGAGACCCCACAAAGGCAGGTACAAGGAGATGCTGAGACCCCACAAAGGCAGGTACAAGGGGATGTTGAGACCCCACAAGGGCCGGCACGGGGGATGCTGAGACCCCACAAGGGCAGGCACAAGGGGATGCTGAGACCCCACCATCCCTGCCCCAGGGCTTGGGGGGCCGCTCAGTCGTGTGTTGGTCGAGTTGCTGATTTCATTCCACACCAAAAAATGCAGTTGTTTTTGGTTTTTTTTTGTTTTTTTTTTTTTTTTAAATTTATCCGTGGTTTTGATCTGGTATTACATAGGATCCTGCTTTAATTTTAATAGCAGAACAGAAGCATTTTTCTGTATTTAACCTGTAAAACACAACAATTCTCACGTTACGTGGTTAAAACCCCCAGAAATGCGGCTGTGGGTGGCCGGGAGGTGCCTCTGTCCCCGGGGGCTGCCACCAGCAGGGCTGCGGTCCGTGGCAGGGCTGGGGAAGGCGACAGAGCTCCCCTTCAGCCCATGCAAACCTTGTTCAAAGAAATGCAGCTTCCACGGATTTTATTTTATTTTTAAAACGGTGATAACCGCACAGCCAGGCTGCTTTAACCTCCTGGCTTTGGGAATTCAGATAAACCCGGCAAGGATGTAACACAGGGAGAAAGACACGAGACCTTCCCCGGAGGTCAGCTGAGAGCAGGGATAACTCTGGGTCTTAGTGCACGCCCTGAGACAGAAGGAACGAGGATGCTCCTCTTCCTGCCGCTTCCCAAAAAATGCCATTTCCTCCCTCTGCAGCAGCAGCAGCCCTCCATCCATCCATCCCTGGATGCAGAACCAGCAGGATTTTGCAGCTCAGGAGGAGATGGCACTGCTCCATCCCAGCATTACACCGTAATTAATGTTCTCTGAACGACCATGAGAGAGGTACACGGGAGTATTGACTCGTCTAAATGTGGAAAGAAAAGAGCCCTAACGAAGCAATAATAAAAATACAGGCTTAAACAGTGTTTGGAGATCCTTTGAGCTGTTCAATTGGTAAAAGTTGCTTTAAGTCCTTTGTTTTCTGAGTTGCAGGGGGAAAAAAAAAGACAATATTTCTTTTTGTTTGTTTTGATCAGGATTTACGTAAAAAAAGATCCCGAGGCCTATTTTTATTGCTTAGCCTAAACAAAACCGAACCCAAATCATGCGTGGAAGGTGATGCTTGCATATACACACAGTGTAATTTGCAGCAGTGTGGAATTTGTTTCAATAATTTTGCTTTCTGCTGCATTGAACATGAATGGTCTAACATCAGGACACTTTCTGCTGGATTTTTCAAGTGTCTGGTTCCTAAGGAAATCCTTAATTTAAGTAATTTCAGTTTAATTTAATTTCAATTTTCAATTAATGTCAATTTAATTTTAATTTAACAATATCAAGTGTTACAAGTTATTTCCACATCTAGTTTTTTAACCAGATTTAATGGGGGTTTCTCCTAGCCTATGGAAAGTTGCCAGAAATCCCTTTTGATACCAAGAGGGACCAATGGGAATCAATAAAAAAATAGGATCAGCATAGAAAAGGAAGCTGGAGGTGGGGTTGTGGCTTGGAAAACACTCGGTTATTGGAGCAGGAAGAGGTGCTGTGCTGCTGAAGGCACTTCTTGGCAAATCTAAGTGTGGAATTGCAGCCAGGATGCAAAACTGGAGACCTGGTGGCCCTTCTTGAGAACTGTGAGCGTGTTCAGGAAGTGGCTGGAGCCAAACCGAGCAATTTTTTTCCTCCTTCAGACTTTGTGTCCTTCTCCTAACAGCGATGGAGAGCAGATTGTGCTCCAGAGCTCTCATCGTTTCCATGTCCAGGGAAGAGATCTGGCAGCAGCCTCTGCTTGTGATTAACTCACTCTCAGATCTGGTGGGAGATCCAAGGGTCTGGAGTGTGGTGCAGGGAAGGAAAATGGTTGGCACAGCAGTGAAGAGCCTGAACCCATCCAAAAATTCCTAACGCTCCCATTTAACTACACCTTCTCCTGCACTTTTGGCCTTGCACTGTGTCTCTGAGGAAAAACCCAATTATTTATGCCAGAGCCAACCAAGCCCACATGCTTTGGCTTGGTCAGCCTGCCTCTGCTGGCTTCATGTGAATGCTTTGTCTCATTGTTTGCTCTCTTAGTGATCCATCTGTTTCCTGAGACCTCGTTCTGTGCCTCGGTCTGCAGTAAAACTCAGCCTGGCCTTTCTGTGTCACTGCTTCAACATTCTGCTGCTCAGGCCCAACCCTGGGATCTGCTCTAAGCACTGAGCCCCCAGCAGCACCTCAAAGCCAGCAGCACCCCAGATTGCTTGAGAGGCCTCCAGACAGAGCCAGCTCCAGGGCTTTTGGCTTTTCTGCTTCTCCTCCTTTGGGTTTGTTGTCTCTTCTTAGAGGAAACAGTGAATGAGTATTAAAATGGGGGCGACTCGCTATGGGCCAGGCAACAGAGCCCTGACACCCTCCAGCTCACAATTTATGCAACTCTCTGCTAATTTTAGTCTCAGATATGGCCAGGGCAGACAATCCCCAGGGCAGAGATGCTTGCTCTCAGCTAAGGGCAGCATGTGACATATGGTTCCTAAAGCATCCTCCAAGCTTTGCATTCAGGCCTGAGTTGCTACAGCTCCCTCCAAGACATAACTTTGAGGATTACTCATCCTAGACAGGCAAACGCAGAGAATCTGCCTCCTATTTTAGATTATCCTGCAGCCTGAATCAGTGAGCAGCCTCACCCCCACCGGGCTTCTATTTCCAGTGCTTGATTCACTCCCAGGGAAGGCTGAAGCTCCCTGCTCTGGCAGTGCCAGGCTAAGGGAGGGCAGTGGATGAGAGGGGCAGGCAGGGAAAGCTGTGCTGGGCACAGCTGGGGCAGCCTGGGCACGGAGCTTTGGCACTGGGGCCACGGCCTGTGGGGTCAGGGATGCTGCCCTGACCTGGGAAATGACAGCAGCATCTCAGCAGCCCAGCTGGCAACGGGAGGCAGTTGGGATGAGGATGCTCTGAAGCAGTGACTGCACCCACAGCTGATGTGCTGGGAGTGTGCTATTTACAGAGGAGCCTTGCCTCACCCAGCAGGGCTGCCAGGAGAAAGCATTAACTCAGCATTAACCATCTCTGGGAATTTTGGAGATCTTAAACCCCACCAGAGTTTCGTAGGGAGCTCCTTGCTGGGCTCCATGAGCAGCTCTGGCAGTTGGCTAAAAGGCAATTTCCTAAATTCTGGCACCTTTCCTTGTTCTGCTCCACTCTACCCCGGAGCTGGAGTTGCACAGCTGATTGTACTGGTAAGAAACACAAGCAGAATCAAAACAAAGAACCAAAAAGTCCTATGGAATGTAAATTTCAAGCTCCATTACAACCAGTGGAAGAAAAACTAATCAATGCTGTCAGAATGAAAAAGGCTGAGCTTATTGGGAAATAAATATTGTTTTCCCCAGTGCCTAAAAGTGCTTGCAAAATATGCCACAAACAAGGGATTAAAAAGAGCCCAGCTAATTCAAACAGAGAACAAAGATGCTCTGATTTTTTTACCAGGTGATGACATTCAGCCACAATCTGTGTTTGATGAGTGAGGTCCCAGAGTCTGGGATTTCCTACGTGGTGATGAAGAAGCAGGAGGCAGCTCAGACACGGGGTCTGGCACAGGGCAGGGGGTGTGACAGCTCTGCCCTGTTCTTATCACTTAAAACAGGTCCTGGGCTTTGAGATATTGTGATTAAGCCCATTCTCCTTTCATTTTAAATTCCACCTGACTGTTCCTTCTTTCTCCCTGAGGTCAGGTAAGATGTCTTTTGGAAGCCAAGTAAAGTATCACAGGTTTCAATCTACTGCATTAACACAAGAAACACCCAACTTGCCAATTAAAAAGGAGCAAAATTTATCTCAGCTCCCTGTCAAACACTGGGAGACTGGAAATGAGCCAAACAGGTTGGAACTGCATTCGTTGGGCTGCAAATATTCCTTCTTTCCTGTTTCTTGGTGTAGCTGTCCCTGTCCCTGCCAGGCAGAGCCTGTCTTAGCTCAGGCCAACCTGTTGGGAAACAGGAAATAGGAAAAGTCTCATAGATGTGACTGCCTGGCAAAAGATGCTGAGAATATAAAAACTATAAGCGAGATTGAAATGAAGACAAGCTTTGAGTTACCCAACCCCAGTTACTGAACGACTGGACAACAATGGTGTGGTCATCTGAAAATAATCCCCTTTGATTAAACAATGCCCTCTGCTTGCAGAAAGGTCCAAGGCTCAGAGCAGACCCTCCCAGCTTAGCAGAGGGTCCAAAATGTAGTTTTTAGAGTTTAAAATGTAACCCCATATGGTAATGCAATGATTCTTATAGGCTGTATGTAAATGTTATAAGATTTGGAGCTTGTTCTAGATTGGTTAATGGAAATTAGAATATTCAGCACAAAAGATGATTTATTGTGCTGCAAACGGGAATTCTCTCTCTCTCTCTCTCTCTACACCACTTCTGCACCCCTGCATCTCTTCACTGCTTCTTTACCCTTATTTCTCTGCCCTGCTTCGAGCTGTGTCTGGCAGCTCCCAGCAGGTCCCTTACACCCACACCCTCATCAATAAATCTCATGCTCTAAGAGCAGCTCCAGAGATCTCCTGTCTCCTGTTTGTCCCGACCATCCAAAACCCTACACACCAGAACCTTACACAGCCCTCACCTCCAGGGGCCCAGGACATCAGGGAAGATGCACAGCATTCCATGGGGACACTCGGAGCCCAGCAGGGCTCTCACAGCTCAAAGCCAAGGAAAGGAGAGCTCCACAAGGATCTATCCAAGTCTCTGAGGGGTTTCTGCACCAGGAATGGGGTCCAGGCATTCACATCCACACACACACTGCTGGCCATGGCTGGTGCTCTCTGATTCCCTCCCCTCCCTACTCAGAGGGGAGCAAAGGCTGTGTGTTGAAGAAACACTAGTGAGTAAAATAATTTATGAAGACAGATTCCTTTGTATTAGAGATCAGTCGAGTGAGTCCAGGGACCAGCTCAGGCATCCCTCCGCTGCCCAGGGGGGTAAAAAACACCCCCCAAAACCCAGCAAAAAAACCCTCTCCAGCTTCGAAAGGGGATGTGAAAAACAAGAGGGCGGAGAACACAGTAAATCAAAAAAGTGCTTCTAAGAAAAGCAGCAGGATAAGATCGTTCCCAGTCTGAGAGCGCTCCCAATCGCCTGGGGAGGCAGCGGCGGCCCCACACCGAGATGGAATTCTGCTCTGCAACCCCCCTGCAAGGGCCTGCAGAGAGCTCCCTCCTCCTGCCTTTGTTCTGGGCAGTGTTTAATCCAGGAGCCAGTTCCCAGGAGGAGTTCCCATCCCCTCGTTCCTGCAGTATCCCGTTTTCCTTCAGCAGCTTTCAGAAGTAGTCGTCCTTCTTGCCGCCAGCTCCCTGCATCCCTGCACGGTCCCTCCGCTCTTGGACCAGCTCCAGGTCGTCGTTGTCATCCACCTCCCCTCCGTGATCCTCCTGGGGGCACAGGGAACAGCCAGGAAGGAAAAAATCACCGAGGGAGACCCGAAATGACAGCACACCGTCCCACCAAAGCAGCCCAGCTTTGGAAACCTGGGAAAACAGGGAAGAATCCACCTCTGCCAGGGACCTTCAGGTGTCACTGGCAGGACACAGAGGTGTTGCCATGATCAGCCAGGGTGTGTTAAACACATTTAATATCCTGGCAGTACAATGCAACTTTGACATCTCAGCCTGTTGCCTCTGCTGCACGAGGAGCTGATATGAGGAGTTGATATGAGGGGTTGATATGAGGAGCTGATATGAGGAGCTGGTATGAGTGGCAGATATCCTACATCCACCACGTTTAAAACTGTGTCACAAACCCCTCCCATGACAGGCAGCAGCCAGCACAGGCTCTGTGGATGCTTTTAGCTGCAGCCATGCAGTGCAGACACCTACGAGAGGCCTGGATTCCCACTGGGGAAGGAGACCTGATATCACCTCTGCTCTGCCCACCCCTTCTTTCCCCACTCCTTTCATCCCCAGCGGGCAGCCCAAACCCTCAACTCCTCAGCAATCGTGGTGAAACTGCAGAAAAAACCCTCAGCAGCCACTCCCAAAGGGCAGGGAGGGAATGAATGAGGCTGGAAGAGGATTCATTTCTATCTCTGTGAGCCAGAAGGCGCCAGGGTGATCCTCTCTAGCCCATGCTTGAAGAAACACATTGATCTGGCCTTGCTGCACTGGCACAGCCTGTGATTGCTCCTGTGCTTCCTCCTGTGCTTCCTCCTGTGCTTCCTCCTGTGCTTCCTCCTGTGCTTCCCCCTGTGCTTCCTCCTGTGCTTCCTCCTGTGATTCCTCCTGTGCTTCCCCCTGTGCTTCCTCCTGTGCTTCCCCCTGTGCTTCCTCCTGTGCTTCCCCCTGTGCTTCCTCCTGTGATTCCTCCCAGGACCTGCTTGGGAAGGATCCCACAGCTGAGCTGCTGCAGGTGGATGCAGACTGAAAGGAGGACGGGACACAGAGCACAAAGGATGCTCTGAACTCCTGGAAAAGGGAGCAATGGGCTCCAGATTTGCTCTGGAGACCTCACTGAGCTGGCAGAGGCAGACCTGGAATCCCTAAAAGCTGAGTCCTCCCCAGCTCCTGGCTGCCAACACACCCAGGTGATGCCACAGCAGAGAGGGAAAAGAGAAAGAACCTTGGTGTCGTACAATTTCTTGCTCCTGATCTTCTTGGTAATCATCCAGTGGGTCTTCCCTGGGCTTGGCAGGTCTGCCAGCATCCTGAAAAACACAGCCAGACACGGATGAGAGCACCCCAGCCTGCTCCCATTCCCTGCCAGGGACACAGCTCCCTGGATCAGAGCCCCAGCTCTGGAATCTGGGCTGCGCTGGGGATCAGGGGGAGCAGAGGGACAATCAGGCAGCCCCAACTCCATTTTTCCACCCAGTCACTTCTCCCACCTGCTGGCAGCTCCTTCCACTTGGAGAGGGAGGTGTCTGGCAGCAGGAGGGCCCTGGGGCTGTTGCCTCAAGCCCCAGGACTCAGGGAAACTTTGAGTTATTTAGGGTAGAGCTTTAGGGAGCACAGCACAGCCAGATCTGAAAGCCAGGTATTTATGTCACTAATTCTTTCCACATTTGCACCAATCTCAAGGAGGTGTTGCTCTGCTGGTGCCAGCATCTCTCTTTTATTTGATTTCATTGGCCTGGATTTCTTGTTTTCTTTCTTAATCCCACTATTAATCATGATTTTAGAGCCTGACCGATAAAACACTCCTTTTTTAAACGTTCAGCTGCTTGTCAAAACAAATGAACATTTCCCTGATGCAGAGTCTGGCTTCAGGCAGCAAGAAACACTTTGTGAAACAAATGGATTCCATCTGCAAGGAGGCAAACAAGGAGGCAGAGCTCTCTCATGTTGTCACTGCTGCCAGGAGCCTTGGCCAGGGCTGCACTGACCAGACCCAGAGCACAGACTCAGATTGTTGCCTCTGGTTCTGGTCCCAAAGGCATGAAAAGTCCCAGCCCCTCTGCAGGAGCAGCTGGGAGTGAGCCATGCCCTATTCCACTTCTCTCCAGCCATGAAGGTGTTGCAAATGCCAGGGGGGACTTCAACAAGCAGAGAGGACGAGGCCAGAGCAAGCTCTGGCACTTGGCTAAAAGGCAATTTCCTAAACTCTGGCACCTTTGCTTATTCTGCACCACTCTAACCCGCAGCTGGATTTGCACAGCTGATTGTGCTGGTAAGAAACACAAGCAGAATCAAAACAAAGAACCAAAAAGTTCTATGGAATGTAAATTTCAAGCTCTGTCACAACCAGTGGAAGAAAAACTAGGTTGGTTTGACCAACCTGCCGAAGAACTTTCTCCTGCCTGCCACATCCTCACAGTGGGATTATGGATCCATCCAGGAATATGATGTTTTCTTTTCAGTTCTTAAGCTCTCTGCCCACCCACCCACAGCTGGGGATCCCTCCCTGGCCCTGCTGGTTGTCCCCAGTCAGTCACCTTTGGTGGCTTCTCCTTGGACTCCTCTTTAACGCTGGGCTCCTTGAACTTCTCCGAGCCTCCCACCTTCTCCTCAAAGTCAGGTCTCTCCAGCTCAGCCTCCTCAAACTCATCCTCACCTTGGTTGTTGGGGTCCTGGGCAGGATCTGCAGCATCATCTGGCATCTGGACAAGACAAGAAATCCCTGGCAGGACATTCCCTGAGGAGGCAGAACGATGCCTTCCCCAGCGAGCAGGAGCGCTGGCCTGGAGCACTCAGTTGCACCTCTCCAAGCCTGTTAATGTTTGTTAAAAAAATCCCCAAACCAGTCTTTGCTATCCCTCTGAATCCCTCCAGAACCCAGGAGTTTGGAGTTGCACATTATAGAAACTTCTGGGTCATTATTGATTTATTGGATTCTTATTCCGAGCCAGATGAAACACGGCAGCAGCGCTTTCCACAGCCAGATAGCCCAGATATCTGGGATAGTGGGAAGTGCCCCTGCCCGTGGCAGGGAGTGGGATGAGATGGTTTTTAAGGTCCCTCCCAACCCCCTGAGCAGCTTTATGATGCTGTGGTTACTCACCATGGGCTCCTGGACAGCGGCCTCTTTCTGTGAGTGCACGTTCTCCTCCCTCTCGATCACTCCTGCATCTGCAAGGGACAGGGACAGGGACAGGGACAGGGACAGGGATAGGAACAGGGACAGGGACGGGGACAGGAACAGGGATAGGAACAGGGACAGGGACAGGGACAGGGATAGGAACAGGGACAGGGACAGTCAGTGGGGTCTCCTTAAAGCCACTGCCACCACTCTGATGGTTTGTCTTGACCTGC
This sequence comes from Monarcha castaneiventris obscurior, assembly GCA_026261815.1. Lineage (NCBI taxonomy): Eukaryota > Metazoa > Chordata > Aves > Passeriformes > Monarchidae > Monarcha > Monarcha castaneiventris. Next base: position 948,813 of record JAMPIT010000002.1, on the reverse strand, counting down.
CTGAGGCAGCCACTGCTCTGTGAGTGTGTGCACAGGAATTCAGTGCCATGAATGAAACATTTCCATACCGATTTCCAGCTCCTCCTCATCCGCCCTCTCCTTCTCTGCCCCCTGCTCTGGCCCTCTCCTCGGGCTGGGGGGCTGGGGGCTTCCTCTCTGTGCCTCCTGCCCAGCCTTGGGGGCAAAGTGAAGGTTCTTGGGGTACCCATGGGCATGATCTTCATCCATCTGGGCATTCACCTTGCTAACGAGGTCCTTCCAGCTGCAAGCAAACAGAACCCCCTGCCTCAGTACACGTTCCATAAAACCATTCCATAATGGCAAGCAGAGCAAAAAAAAATACTCCAACACATGCGGGACTTTGGCTTAATTTAACTTTTTTTGGTCAGAACCAGCAGGTTGTATTAATTACTGTGATATCTGCTTGAAAAAGAACATTTAATATGGCACAGAGTATGAAATAAGTTCTGCTTTGTAAATAGAATTTATTGTAGAACTCCTTTAATGTTATTCATATGACAATGACATCCACGTAGCAGTAAACTCCAGTTCTGAATAGATTCTTACTCATGCCTCACACATACCCAAACACACACATCTGAGGGCTTAAAAATACCAAAACCACAAGTCCTCTTTATTGTTCCAACTTCATGGAAAATGAAGATTCTACTAAAGTAAAATGAATGCTTCCCAAATAACTCAACAGCCTTAGTCAGGGACAGCTTCAGAAGCAAAGAAGGGATGAAATCCCAGTGATAGGGACTCAAAAATAAGTGAAGCAAAACCTTTTAACCCCAGTAAGTTACAGCAGCTCCAAGCAGGATGACTGCTTGCTCCAGCCTGTCCTCTACCTGAGATTTAAAAACCTATTTAAGACATTTCAGGTTTTAATTGCTGGAAAGGACAAATGGCCTCAGCTTCAGCAGCTCTTTCAGCCAGCACACAAACCCTCCAGAGAGGAAAATCCCAGCCCAGCCCTCAGCTCAGACTTCCCCATTATAAAAATCATCAAAACACAGGTTGGCCTCCAGGAGCTGATCTGGAACCCGCTGGTCAGAGGCTCCCAGGGCAGCAGCTCCTGTCCCTGGGGCTCCTTTGTGCTCTGCTGCAGCCCCGTGCTGCCCTTGGCTCTGGCAGGGTTGGGTTGTGTGCTCCTTATCCCAAATCTCAGCCCGTGCAAACAACAGCCTCCAGCTGCTCTGTAACTCCTCAGTGAGAGCTCCAGGAAAAGCAAAGCACACCAAGCACCCCGGGATCCCTGTCCTGGCTGAAATCCCTCACCAAACAAATCAATATTTGCATTTTCTGCCTCATGAGGTGACAGGAGCTGGGCTCTTGTGGTGGGGAAAGGCCACTCTGCCATCACAGCCCTCACCCTCAGCCACAGCCACACCAGGCCCTGCCTGCAGCAGCCACAGCATCCCCTGAGCTGCTCCAGGTGTCCCCCTGCAAATGTGAATTATCTCAGCACTCTGGGGAGGATGTAGCCAGTTAAAGAAATAAGTAAATCACAGTCCCTGCCCTGGAAAGGGCACAGGTTAAGTGAGCAGACAAAAATAGAAGAGAAGAAAGGGCAGGATCAGGCTGAGTCTAGAATGAAATCCAGAAGTTTCCTCTACAGATAAAACAGAAATGAAATCCTGTTTGCTCCAATAAAACTGAACAGACACGACCTGCACACACACACAGGGGATAAATAAGTTAAAGGAGGAAGAAGCACTATTTTCAGAGTCACTTTTTGGATTGTGGCCAGACTTTGATGAATTGCAGCCACAGAGAGACATTTTCTTCCTTTTGCAGAACAGAGCAGTCTCCTGCCAGTGCTGCTGAGACAATAAACGGCTTCCCCTGTGCCTGCACAGCATCCACTGGATCCTGGGCCCTGACCAGACTCCCAAAAATTCCACCAATACCAGCAACACACCAAAAAAAAGGTGTTCCTCCAACACCTTTCAAACAGACCCACAATAAACACAAGAAAAGAGAGAGACCTGGGATGTTCCTCTTTGGCCCCTTCACCCCAAACGCTGAAAGTGGAAGAGTTTTGTGTCACCAACCTTTGCATTTGCCCCTGTCTGTTCCCTGCTGAGTGGTGGCTGTCCAGCATGGGAGGTTTTTCTGCTGGAGAGGGTTGTCCTGGATCAGCCAGGGACAGCCCAGGAGCCTGGCTCTCCTCGTGGCTTCTCACCTGGATTCGCATCACCATCTTCACATCCTGCAGAGGAGACACCTGGGATAGCAAATACCCCCAAATGCAGCCAGGTTTATGGGCCAGAAAATCCTTCATCAGAGAAAAAACATTCTGAAATGCTCCAGAAGAAATCTACAATCTGCCCACCCCGCAGTAGAAGACTCCTCCTTAATACAGCCCAAAAGGAATAATTCAGAACCTACGTGAGCCAGGCTTGTCTGGGTGAATCTCCAGGAAAAGAGGAACAACAAAACTACCTTAAAACACCCCCACACGTTGACATTACTGTAATTAAAGTCCAGCCACACTGCAATTATTGTCTTTTTTTAGAGATTTGTTGTCCAGAACTCCCTCTCAACCACCCCAGGAAGGCTGAGGAGGGTGGGGGCTGCTGTGATGATTTACTCCTTGCAGACTTCACACCTCAGAACCCCTGAGCCTGGCTGTGAAACCAACTCCTTAAACCCGAAACCAGCACTGCCCACAAGCCTAGAACACAAACACCACAACCCTGAGCTCCTCACGAGCCAAGGCCACACCAACCAAGGTGGCACCTACCGGGCTGGCGTTGGGCAGGCTGTTCATGGTGCGGGTGAACCGGACGTGGCCATCCCCATGCCGTGCTGGCCAGGCTGGCACAGCCTCTGGCAGCGAGTTGGCATCGTGTGCTGGGGCTGGCTGGCTCAAGGGCACGTGTGGCTGTGGCCTGGGGCCAGCGTGGCTGGAGGATCCCTGAGCTCCGGGCACCGCCGAGGGCAGCGCGTGCCCAATGGGATGGTTCTCCTGGCTGGCCTGGAAAGCCTGAAAGGGAGGGAGGGAGGAAGGACAAGAGTAAATTCTGAGCTGGAGGGAGCTGAGGTTGTTATTTTAAAGCCCCAGGAGCCCTGCAGGACGCTGCTCCCTGGGTTTTCTGGGAATACCACACCTTCTGCCTCCCCGGCTGCAGCTGGCTGCTGGCTGGCACCAGGGGCTGCTTCCCCTTCCCACCTCCTCCTCCTCCTCCTCCTCCTCCTCCTCCTCCTCCTCCTCCTCTCAATCCTGGCATCTTCTGGAGAGCTTCCTTGAGCTGCCTGAACTCTTCCATCTGGGCCTGAAGGGAGGAGAAGGACACGGAGAAACCTCACACAGGGTTAAACATCTCCCTGCTGGGAGCAGCCACTCTTTGGCAGAGGTACATCCTAAAGAAAAATCTGTATTTTAGACGTATGAAAGGTTGGAGAAAATCCACGACCGTTAATGACAAACCCAGATTTCCCTCCAGATTTCATGGATATTCTGCTTTTCCCCTTTGTGAAGTGCTGAGCTGTTGCACTGATCCTTTTCCTGATGCTGCTCAGTGCAGGAGCCATGGATTAACTCCTGCCTTGGCACAAGGATTGTGCCTGGCTCTCCTCCTGTACCTCCAGATCACCTCATTTCCTTCCAGTGGAGGCATTTCCCCCTGGATGTGCTCATCCCAGCAGGCCTGACAATAATTGGCATAATCCTACCCGAAAATCCACTTTACTTTGCAAGACAAAGGAAAATCGATTCTCCTGGACTGGCTAAGCAAATGCAACCCTCCTCTCTCTCCTGCAGCTTCTTTCTTTCATCCCCAACCCTGAAAAGTAGGGCTTGAAAAAGCCACTCAGGAAAAGCTCCTCATTTCCACCCTGGTTATTTATAGGAAATTGAGGGGGGAGACCTTTTCATGTGCTGGAAATGGACCAAATTAGGGACTGGGCAGAGTGGGAAAACTTCCAAGCAGCAAGCAAAGTTTAGCAGGAAATTAATCCCTGAGCAGGCTCTGTTGATTTCAGTTCTTCCCACTGAAATGTGACCTTAAAATTAACATTAAAATCCAAACAAACACCAACAAAAGCCCTCAGCAAAGCAAACATAGAAGGAAAAAAGAAAAGGCAGCCAAGAAGAGTTCCTGGGATGAGAACTCATTGGAAACTTCCAGTCAGGACAAACCAGATGGAGGCAAAACTTCATTTCACCATCAATTCACCATCACTTGGAAGTATTTGGGATGTGGGGAGGCATTCCAGGGTTGGGAATTCAGGGACTTTGGGCAGCAAACTTGTACTTTCAGCTGCTGGGACAGATTCCAGGCTGGAGAATTTCACCTGGACAGAAAAGATCTACACCACCACCACCTCCCAGCACTATTTCAGGCACTTCAGCACCCTGGAACAGAGCTGGTGACAGGATTTATTGTTTGGAGAATATTGGAATGCAGAGCCCAGGTGGTTACCTGGGCATTGAGGAGCTGGGAGTGAACCTCCTGATGGGCCTTCCTGAGGAGCTTGCTCTCTTCTCTGAGTTTAAACACTGTGTCTGCAGGAGGAGAAGAAGAAATTTGCTTAAAAGAAATATTTTTTCAAGTGTGGCATCTCCCTTTCTCACCACAAATTCCTCTTGACCTCACAGATCTCTCCAAGCCCAGGAATCACAAACCTGCTCATCATTCCTTCCTGCACTCCCAGGAATTCCTTCTCTCCAGACTCTTTGCTAACTGCAGCTCTCAGCTCGGGCTCTCACTCTATTTGCTACAGGAGTTGGATAATTTAGGGTTTTTATTTCCCATCCCCCTTGAAGAGAAGGGGGAGCAGGGAGTCACTGCCCCTTTCTGGGGGGACTGGAAGCTTAAGGAAGAACCCCAAGAGGGATGTGCCAGCTCTCCTGAGCCCACAGATTCCCTCCTCCTGCACAGAGAAGCTGCCTCTTGATGGTACAAACCAAAAAAAACCCCACGACCCACTTAGAGAAAATAATCATGGGACAGTTCTGTCCTCAGGCACGTTTATTCCTGGGCTTTTAAGGAACAGTTGTGCCTTGCAGCCTCCAGGTTGGGCTTTTTTTGAGCTCTTTGCACATTCCTGAGTGTTTCAGCATCAAGGCACGCGATGTGCTGGGCTCTGGGTGTCACCCTGTACCCTCGGGTGCAAAGGAAAGGCTGTGTCCCAAAATTCCAGCCTTTTTCTGGATCCTGGATCTCTCAGAATATCCCCAGAGCAGGATGCATTGGGGTTTCTCTGTGCTATGGGAATTTTCCCATGACTGCAATAGGATGAATTGCAGACAAGGCTCAAAATGACAGATATTTCTGATTGCAGGGGGTTTCTTTTCTTTGTGTTCAGCCCTGGGAGAACACGTTTTGCCTCTGAGGTTGGGTGCTGTGCTCTTGCCTTGCAGTAAAGGTTGACATCAAACTGAGAATGGAACTCTCATGAGTGAGAGACAATCTAGCAAAAACCCCTCCATCCCATTCTAACAAGGTGCATTTCAGGAAGAGAGACAATCAAATATTTAGGTTTCACTTATTTGTCCTCAGTTTCCCCCCTTCTAACCCAAAAGCTCATCAGATATTACACTGGGCTTTGCTGAGCAGAGGAAAAAACCCAAACACACACGAGCAGATTTTGATGTTCCAGACCTCATCAAGTAAGAGCAGATGCAAACCTTAAAAGCCCCACAATGTAATTAAACAGCAGAATAAATAAACCTCACTCTTTGGGAATTAAAGGGATCAGCATTGCCTACAACACTTGCACTATTAAATTGCATTTTACAGACCTACACCATTAATTACAAAAAGTGTGTTTCATTTTGCTCCCAAGCTCCAATGTCAGAATCTGCAGGATTTTTTCCTTCACCACCACCCGAGGCAGGACACTGCTCCAGGCTGAGGCCAAGGCACTGCACATTGTCACACAAAATTATTCCTGGGGGTGTTTCTGGGGGGGTTTGCAGAGGAATCTCTGCCCTCTCTTGATCCCAGACTTTCCCCTGCCTGGTGTTTGCTGTTTTTCCCCCCCTCACCCTGCAGGTTGGTGACCTCGCTGTCCCTCTCCTGCTGCAGCTGGGCAAATTTCTGGCTGTGGCTCTCGAGGCTCCTGCGGTGCTCCAGTTTGAGGCTGTTGTGCTGCAGCTGCAGGTCCAGCAGCTGCTTCTTGACATCATCGTGCTGGTTCTGGAGAGGAGAAGAAGGGACAGGGTCAGCACAAGAGGAGTGATTTAGCTATTGCCAAGTGAGGGGGTTCATGAATTAATTGAGGGGGCAGGAGGGATGTTTGTTCCTTCAGCTCCTGGGGCAGCCAGAAATCCCAGGTACAACCAAATATTCTCTGTGCTCAGTGGTCCAGGGGAGGATGGGAAATGCCAACGAAATTCCAGTTTGGGAGGAGGTTTTGGGGGTCTCCTTGGAGGCAGAATTGGTGCCAAGTCCCTTTCTGGGACAGAGTCAGGAGCTGCTCCTGCTCATTCCTGCAGGAATCCAGCACAGTGCAGGCCACGACATCTGCTGGTATCAAACCAAATCCCCGTGGAGCACAAATCCAAGGCCTTCCCAGAGCTCCCAGACACCTGCAGGACATCCCCTGCTCCTTTTCATGGAGCACCAGCACGCTGCAAAATGGGAATAATCACCTTTGGACAGGGACAGGGTCTAATTCCTGTGACCCTCCTCAGGGCTTGGACACCAGGGGTTTTCCCTGTGCTGGTTTTGCTTCCCAAAAGCCTGGAAGTTGTCCCAGCCACCCCTCAGAGCTGCTGCAGCAGGAGGGGAGAGCTTGTGCAGGGATCCACGTTCCCCACAGCACCACGGGGCTCTCAGGCTTCCAATTCCAGGGTAACAAGACTCTCACAAGACCACAGACTATTTCAAGCAGGCCAAGAATTCACCAGATAAAAGTGGGCTGGAAAGCTGCTCTCTTCTCCCCTCCCCTCTTGCAGAGCCCAGGAACAAAACACTCAGAAACATCCTTTTGCTGGGACCCGCTGAACCAGAATTCACCTCCTTTTTTTTTTTCTTTTTTTGTTGTTCCCATGGTAACCCAGAGAGAGATTCCTTCCACATCCAGTTTGTCAACACCAATTATGTATGCAGATTGACTGGCTCTCAGGTGAACCCTGGCCCTGCCACACAATGCCTCCTCAGGACTCAGGCAGCCATTTCTATCAGGCTTCCTGGGAGGGGAAAAAAAAAATTAAAAACCTTGTTTTAAAAACCCCAAACCTCTAAATGCTATCGATGCTCGCATTTATCTCCAGGAAAACAAAGTGTCTGTGGCCCAGGCATTCCCCCTGAAGCAATTATCCTCCACTTAAAGAGATGTAGCTGTGCTCCAAAAACACAGGCAATGCAGAGGAAAAGATGGAGGGGTCCCAGAGACAGAACAAAAAGAGAGACAGGGATGTTGGGGGTTAATCAGACCACAAGATCTGAAGGGAAAATAAAGAGAGATGGAGATTCCTGCTTTGGCTTTCAAAGGTACTTAGAGCTCTCATCAGAGCCCCTGGCAGAAAGCGCTGCAGAAGAAACCCTTCCCTAAAATCATTTTGATACCAAACACCTCGGAAGCCACAACATTAGCAAGGAGCATTGATTTAAACAAGAAACTCCTGTGAAATTCCAGGAATTTTAAGTCCTCATCAACCCGGGCCAATTAATTTCTAAGCCATATTCCTCCTGCAAGGTGATGTGCATAATTAGTGTCCCCAGATTGCTCCCAGGCAGGAAGAAGGGGGGAAATATTCATCCTCTGACAGCAGCAGGAGGCTGGGGAGGGAGAGAAGTGGGGAGGGAGAGAAGTGGGGAGGGAGAGAAGTGGGGAGCATCCCCACTCCCAGCTGCTTTCTGGGGCTGGCTGGGACCAGGGTGTGCAAACTGCAGGAGGAATCCAAAGCTGCTGCTGCTGCAGGAGCTGCAGGCAGGAGGTCTGGAACACCCCACACGGGGTTGTTTTGCAGAGAATTGAATTATCTGCGAGCAGAACGTTCCTGACTGAGTCAGTCCCACCAAGGGCAGGTATCCAGAGGAACCCAGGAACCTCCCATGTCCACTTGAGTGGGAATATTCCCTTCCCCAGCTCACAGTTCTGTTTTATTCAGTCAAGCAGCCACTGCAGCACACAGCCCATGGATGCTGTGTAAATGATGTTTGGTGCAGCTGGGGTGAGGGATGAGACTCTGTCCTGGCATTTCCTGGGTCCCTCACAATGCAAAATGGGGAATGATATCATTCCCATGATGCCTTAGGTTTTAACTTTGATATTTTTTCAATTCTGTACTGCTTAGAGTGCAACTCTGCAGTTCCTTGTAGCCTGGAATTTCTGCTCTCTCGTGCTGGGCAGACACAACAAAGCCTCTCCAGGCTTTGCCTTCAAGGACAGCCAGGCTCTGCTAGGCCCAAAATGTGTAACCCAAAGCCTCTAAGGGGGGAGCAAGCTGAGGGGAATTACATCATTAAACTGGGGCTTTAATTGGAGAATTAACCGTGGTGTGCAAATGAACCAAACCTATAAAGGTGTGAAGAACTCGTGACCTGGGGTCCATCTTGGGGTCCATTTTTTGAGGCAGCCTCTGGCTCCCCCAGGGTGTGCCTTGAAGGCCCTTCAAATAAACACCCATCTTTATTCCCTTCCTCTTGTCTAGTCTCTGTTTCTAGGTGGCTGCAGAAGGCATCACCCAAGGCAGCTCATCTCCCAGAAATCAGGAGATCTTGCACTCAGAAGAATCCAGAGCAGCAAATTCTCTCATCATTAAACAACAGGGAGTGCCCAAGATGCTTCAAATCTCTCCCCAAGGCAGGAATGATCAGGTGAAGAAGGCAATAACAGCACCTCAACCCCAGCTATTTCTGCCCTGATTTAACTTCGTGGACAGCAACTGCAATCAATAACCTGGATGTTTAACCCACGCGCAGGGGAAGGCCACACCTCATTTTCCATGTTCCAGCAGCTCCAGGAAGTCCAAGTCAGAATTCCCAGGCCTGCTGCAGGCAATGCCAGGATGCCTCCTGCAGAGTGACAGCAGCAAAGCATTTTCATCTCCACTCATGAGGAAGAAAGGACTTGTAGGACAAAGCCTGGCCCCAGCAGGGACCCAGACACAGGCAACGACTCCAGCTGCTATTTTTTTGGGCAAAGTCAAGCCCCTCTCCCCTCTGTGCCAGCTCCAGATGTGGATCAGCCAGCGAGGGAGGGCTGCAGCACAGAGCAGGGTGCCAGCAGTGGCCTGGAACTCACAGCCAGATGTGCTGCTGTGGCTTCATGGAACCCTTTGGTGACTTTTGGGAGCTCCAGCTGCGTTGCTTCTGTTCAGCACGACGTGTCCCATTTCCTAGGTGATGACATTGCTGGCAGCAATCTTCCTCCTGAGCAAGCCAGTTCCACTGGGAAGCATTTTTGCCTGGGCCCCAGTGGCAGAAGTGTTACCCACAGCCTCATAACGAGCAGAAACTGGGCTAAAAACTGCTTTTTCAGGCTGGCGGGGGAAGGAGGGTTTGAAATCTCCCACAGTCCCAAGGGCTGGTTTTGTCTTTCAGCAGCTCTAAGTGTAGTTTAAAAAAAAATAGATGGTTGGGTTTTTTTTTTTTTTCTTTTTCCCACCCCTCCAATAAAAGGAAGCAAGAGAAAGGGAGCCAGGACAAAAAAGCTCTGAGTGTCCCCTTGAGAGAAGCAAAGCAGAGCTTTCTGCTCAGCCTGCAGTTGCTATGAGGAGAAATGTTGCTATTGCAGAGCGTTCCCAGAATCCACAGAGCTGGAGAGCACCCAAGAGACAGAACTGTACTTCCCTTTTCCCCCAGGTTTGGATCCAAAAGCCAGGCAGCTGGAGGTCCAGCTCAGCTCAGGAAATCCAGCCCAGAGGTGCTCAGGGCTGCTGGAACCCAGCCCTCTTTGTCCATCCTGGAGTTCAATCAGCATTTCACTGCCAAGGATCCGACTAAAAATGTTTAAAAAACCACCCCAGCAGCCTCCAGTTGTGCTGCTCCAGCAAAAGCAAAATTGAGCATCAAGAATTGCTTCAGGTAGAGCACGTGATGAGCTATAAAGTGCTATAAAATGCTATAAAATTCCATAAAATGCTATAAAATTCTCTGAAACGCTACGAGCTGCCCTGCTCTGAGCCTTTTCCATGGACTGGAATATTTTGTATGAGCCCAAGGGGCAAGCTCCAATGAATAAACCCATTTTCACACCGAGAGACACAGAAAAAACAGCAAAACCCCGTGTGATAAAAGTGCACAAAGGCTGCCATTGAAAGGAGGTGTAGGTGAAAGCTGTAACCTGAGACAGAATAAACAGGGAACTGCCCTGGACCTGAGCAGTCAGGAAGGAATGTGGATCTACAGGGATCTCCTCCCTCAGTGCAGGAATCCCTCAGTCCTTCCTGGGATTCTCCATCCCTTAAAACGCAACAGACAGACCCCCCCCTTACCTTCAGGATCTTGTGCTGGGAACTGAGGGCCCCATATCTGTTCATGGAGTCTTGCTGAGGAGAAAAAGATCCAAAAGTGCCATTAGAGTCCAGAAAAACCCACAGCAGGGAGAAAAACCACCCAGAACCTGCCCAAATCCCTGCTGCCCCTTCACACCCACAGGCAGGGCCCACCATGGGGACCAGCAGAGCATGCAGGGCTGGAGAAGAACCTTTTTAAAGAGCCTTTTTAAAGACCATTTTTAAGGACCCTTTTTAAAGAACCTTTTCAAAGAACTTTTTCCAAGCAACCTATCCAGCAGCTCATTTAACTGCATGCTTAGTTCACATTTAGAGTGGTTTTCCCCCAGCCTTCAGCCCCTTTCTCCAGGCCAGGCCTGGTGCTGAAGGAGCTTTGCAGAGTGAATCCCCTTCCCTGAAGGCTGAGCTCTCCTGGCAGCAGCTGAGGGGGAGGCAGAGAAAGCAGCAGAGCTCAGGCTGTCGCCCACACACAGAAATTGCACCGTTTCCACAAGAAATGGATCACTAGGCAAGGGAGTGAGCCTCAGGCAAACTCTATGAGCAGGCACAGCAGCCAAACCGAGCTCAGCTGGCACAGAGCAGCAGAGGAGAGGGATTTACCCCTCCAGAGGGGTCTGTGCCAGCCCAGCAGCTCAGCTCGTGCCCCACTGAGGGTCACCTCCTTGCTGTGTGTCCCCATTTCTCAGCCCAGCACCATCATCCCCTCACAGGGTGTGGAGTCACCCCAAGGCACCCAAAGTCCCCAGGGCAGCAGTGGCACCTGAGAGGGGACAGGTTCACAAACATTTGCTGGGATCTGGGTTTGGGCACTTCAGAGCAAAGGGAAGCAGCACCACCAAGTGCAAATGAAGCCCCATGGGACTGCCACTACAATCCCCCACCTCAATGGGATAAATACCCCATAAATCCTCACCACAATCTGAAATATCCCCAGCAAACCAGCCCTAATTGCAAAGGACTTGCCCTCCATTCAAAAATTCAGATCTTTTTCTGTCACGGGCTGGCATTCACCCCCAGAGGAGCAGGCTAAAAGTGATTCCCCTTCTCCAGCATCTCACCCCCAGATGCTCTGGGAAAGGAATAAACCCAGCCTGATAACTTGAGTGAATGTGACAGACTCTATCCCAGGGATTCATTTCTGCCCAGCCCTCACTGAAAAGTCCTTTTCCCTGCTGAGTGGGAAGTCCACAGGCTGGTGAAAATCATCTGACAATCCCTGGAGACAGAAAACAACAATGGATATTCTTTCCCCAGCACCCCCATGGCCTTTCTTGCCTGTGTTCCCCGTGCTGAGCCTTGCACTCAGCATCCCCAGGCCTCTCCTGTCCCATGGAGCAGCAATTCCTGTGCCACTCCAGGAGCTGGGAATCACCTCCTTGGCTGTCACACAGGCAGAACAGCTCCAGTGCCTTTCCCTGAGATGGAGTAAATCCTCACACACTCCTTGAGCAGAGGATTCAGCCAAAGTTCAGCCTGTACCATGCACACACGGAGCCTTCCCTGCCTTCCAGTGGCCTCACGACCCTGGTGGCACCAGAAGAAAATATTTCCCATTGTTGCACAGACACCCTGGGATGAGCCACACCTACCTTCTCCTTGTTGAGAGCTTCCTGAGCTTCTAACTTGTACACTAAAAAATCTAGAAACGGGAGAAAAGGAGACCATTTAATGAGCTGGAATTTCACAAGGGTCTGGTTTGTGTTTTGGAGGGGAGGGGGAGGGAAAAAGGAACTCGGCCCCTTGCTGAGCAAAAGGCTGCAAGTCAAGAAGCTGGAATGCAGATGCTGCTGGGAGACCATTCCATGCCCTTGGGAAGGTGGGAGTGTTTTCCACAAGAGCTGTCCACCCAAATGTCCTTCCCTTCCCATTCCACAGTGCATTGGTGATTTCCTACTTGAGCACACAAACAGCTGCAGCTTGATGTCAAGGAAGCTGAAAAACTTTTTGGGGTGCTCTGAAATGAGAGATGACTCTGGAAAAGGGGAACCAAAACTGTGAGACCCAAACTCATGTGCTGATCTCATCTGTGCCATCTCCTTAAAACAGGAAGGTCCCAAGACAAGGTAAAGTTCGTTAGGGTGCTCCATTTCCTCACCAGATTAATTAAAGAGACAGCAAAGAAATGCAGCTTCTGCCTCAGCCAGGCAGCCACAGAGCTGCAGCCAAAGCTGGATGCTGGATCCAGCACCCAGAAGCACAGAGCATGCCCGAGTGAGGAGCAGGGGTGTTACCCACACACCACTTTTAAAGATAGAACCCAGATTATTAAGTTGCAGAGGGGCCTGGCACCCAAGCACAGCACTCTGCTGAAAGGCACATGAGTTCATCTGTTGCCTTTCTGCTTCCTGCTGTATTTCATGGCCTTAAAACCCCCTGCACGTTTGTGTTTCCTTCTGTGCATGAGCTCTGAAGGACCTGACAGCCTGCACTGTCCATGGTGGAGGGCAGTGATGCTGATGGCACTGAGCACTTGTAGAGCTCAGCATCTCCAGCTCACTTCGGGGAGAAAGTTGACATCTTTCCAAGAAAAAAAGCACGGTCCAGTGCCAGGTTTAGTCAGCACTTGAAGTGTTCAAACACCACAACAGGGAGAGTGTTACTCACAGATTGGCCTGAGGACAAATGTAGGAGTGCAGAGAACAGAACCCACCTGCCAGCACCCTCTGCCCACGGGCACCGGGCACGTCACTTCACTGCTCCCAAATTCCACCCAGCGACAGCCAAACCGAGGCAGGAGGGGCTTTGGGGACAGCTGGGGCTTTGCCTGGGCACTGCTGTGCCACCCATGCCAGGGACTCACCTTCCTTTGTCTTCTTGTGCTCGCCTCTCTCCTTCTGCAGGGACCGCTCCAGCCGGGACCGGTGCTCGTACACCACTGTGGGAGAGGCAGAGCGTGACACAAACCTCGAATTCATCCCCACTGATGTTTTTTCCACGGATTTATTCTCCTGCCTGGAGCAGGGAGAGGACGTTTGGGCTGCAGACCATGGGTGTTCCTGATATAACACGCCAGTCTCACCCACAAATTGTATTTGCACTCAGGTTTTGCTTTGGAGCCCAAGCTGTGATGCTCAAGAGAGTTTCAGTGGCTAAACTGTGTTTTTGTGGGCCAAGTCCCTGCCAGGTTCAAGCAGCCAGAGTCACCTGTCCTGTAAAGGCATCAGCACCATGCAGGAGAGATTTTTTTCCCCCTTCTACAACCCAGACTGCACCGTCAGTGCAGAAGAGAGATTTTTTTTTTCCCCTTCCACAACCCAGCCCACTGAGAAAAACTGAACCAAGCAGCCCAGTATACACAAAGCAGGGAACAGAGAGGGCTGAGCAGCCACCTGACAAATGGGAGTGCCAGAGAAGCCTCCTGATGGATGGTGGCTTGAATCTGCTGTGATGTGTGAGCTCAGCTCCAAACAGGCTCCTCATCCCCAGGATGGGCCAGGATGGCACTGGGCAGCTCTCAGAGGGAGAGGTGATGAAAGAAACCTCCCAGAGCCCAGCAGAGCCAAGACCTTTGGGGGCAAATCGTGCCATAGCACAAGGTGTCCAGGAAAATGAACCGAGTGAGGAGATGTCTGCGTGTGTGAAACCAGTGCTGATCCAGTCCCTGCTGAAATCTCACCAAGCCAAGAGCCCCAGGTGCCTCATGCTCTCACTCCAAGCAGGTCTCTGGAGCCTGCCAGCCCCAGCAGCAAATTCCTCTGTCCCTTCTGACCTCCCTCAAGGGGCAGTGCTGTGGGTGAGCCAGGCTATCTCCTTCCTTGTCTTTGTTACCATCCCAGTGATGAAGATGGGGATGAAGATGCTTCCCCTGGGCTGGGCCACTCCACTCGGACTTTGACATTGTCCAAACCATTCCAGCAGTGGTTCCAACCTGCAAGGATGTTTTCCCCTGCCATCTCTGCAGCTGTCCAAGTGTCTCCTCCATGACAGCTTTATTTTTAGGAGCACTTTTCCCAGCAGACTGCTCAGATGTCACCCTGAGGGCTTCCCCAGCTGAGCACACCGTGGGTCTTGGGTGCTTCTCCACTCCGTGCTAGAAAGCCTTGCCCAATGGAATTGTCAGCTGGAGAACATCAGCCACTTCCCAGGAGGATTTGGTTGCCCTGGGCACTCATTTTCTGACTTTCTCACGTCTGACTTTCTTGCAGCCTCATCTAGCAGAGCTCCTGAGGGCAAGGCTTTGATGTGATGGGAGCTTCCCACCAGCAATGGGAAGCATCTGTAGCACTGGGCTGTGCTAACACCCACAGCCACAGATCCTGCCGAGGCTTCAGGGACAGCTCCGGATCACTGGCTGTTTATTCAGGGTTTTACAACACAAAATCTGCCTCTCCCCGACCCTGTTTTTAAAAGTCAGATAAACTGAAGCAACCTCTAAGGACTCGAAAAGAAAGTTTGAATCTCTCCTGCCATTCCTGCAGGTCCCCCCAGGGCCCAGAGAAAGTGGGTTTGGCTTTACACTGCACACAGCAGTGTCTCAGCTCTTGGCGGTGTCCAGGGCCAGGAGCTGGACTTTGATGACCCCAGTGGGTCCCTTCCAGCTCAGGATAATCCAAAATTCTCTGATTCTGTCCTCATCTCTGTGGTGAGACACAGCAACAACTCATCCCACCAAACTGGCACTGCACAGTTCGGAGGCCGGGGAGCCAGGAAGTCTTGAACAATTTGCTTTTACGAGAGAGAATGGAGGGTGGTCAGGGTCTAAATCCAGGCTGGAATCCAGCCAGGACTCAGCTCTAAGGCACCATCACCTGCTGCCAAAGGAGCTGCCGAAACACCGAAACCCCCTGCTGAAAAGTCAGTGCCAAGTGCAGGAGGAGACACAGGAATTAAAGTCATGCAACGAGTGCAGGGACAGAGCCCAGAGCCCCAGGTTTGTCCCCAGAGCACTGCAGGGAGCAGGCACAGGAATTAAAGTCATGCAACAAGTGCAGGGACAGAGCCCAGAGCCCCAGGTTTGTCCCCGGAGCACTGCAGGGAGCAGACACAGCACCAGAGCCAGGCCCAGATGTGCCAGACACTGCTGCCCTGCATTGCTCCCACCCGCCACTTGCCAGGCTTCCCCTGGCAGCCAGACCCAAAAAGAAGCTTTGCCTTTGTTAAAACTGTTGGACAAGTGAGCGTCTTCTCAAAAATAAAGAAGGGTAGCCATGGCAACAGCTGTATTTAGGATTGGGAGGACTGACAGGGGGTTAGAAACGCCAGCAACAGGCTGCAGCTCTGCCATTCACACATATTTGGGTGGAAAAACCATGAGCTTGGCTCAGTTGTTGGCCTGTTGTTCCCAAAACTGGGGTTCCCTGAGGCTACCACTGTCATTCTCTGGAGAAGCAGCCCCTCTCTCCAAGAGGAGCAGAGATGCTGACACAAAAGAGAGGAATGTGGGTTAACTTCTGCCCTGCTGTGCTCTGCACATCCCAGACTCGGGATGCAGGTGGAAATTGAGCTGGGGCTGAGCTGCAGGTGTTTGATTGCCTCGTGGAGCGAGGAAAAATGGAGCCAAACCAGAAGATAATAGCACTGAACCTGAACACACTTTAGATCGATTCCCATTGACTGGGTTTTGTTTCCTGGAGAGGAAAACGCTGCCAACAGGAGCACGCAGCCCTGGGCACCAGCAGCCCCGGTGGGATGTTCCATTTGCATCACAACACTGCACACACAACCAGCGGGGCAAGATTTAACCCTAAAAGACATCAATGTCGAGTCACAGACCTGCAGAATGCCCCAGCAATACAGGCTGTAGGGAGAACACCCCTGGATGTGTCCACCGAGGTCACGACAGATCCCCTGTGGTTGATTTTAGCTGGGGAAGAGCTCCCATAGAAACACTGTGATCTAAACTGACTTTTTTTTGGGGCGGGGGGGAAAGGGGTGAAATTAATCTCTTGACCTTGAGTAGAACAATATTTCGGCCACATGGATTTGGGCACTCCAGAGGCAGCCCGTCCTCCAGCATTGCTGGCTGCCCCGAGGGGATTCCCACCAAACCTCTCCGCGGGGAGCTCAGCAAATCCCTCCAGAGACTCCAAATCCTGTGACAGCTGCTGGAAACGTCGCCTTGGCAGACACAGTAAGGCTGGAATGATAGGCTAGACAAAGGAGATGAGAGTTCAGCGGTGGAGTAACCGCGTGTCCTCAGCCTTCCCTGCCGACATCTCCCCGTGGGCTAAAATCCCATTTTCCCACAGTGAGGCATTTATGTAAGGAGGACAAACGAGGGGAGAAAGGGGGAGGAGGAATCCACACGCTGTGTTTGCCTTCCGGCCTCCGGCAGCTCCTGCCAGAGGAGCCAAGTGCTGGTCAACGGGATGAGAAAAGCCAATTCTTCCTCCTCCTCCTCCTCCTCCTTCCTTCTTTTTAGGGAGCTCAAAATCTGCAGCATCCGTCAGCCCCAAAAATGCTGGCAAGACTTTTCTAGTCCCGGATCAACCCCTTGAGAACGAGGTGGGTTTGTCGCCTTGCAAAGGCAATGGGCAGCAGCAGACTGTGGCAACAAACTTTAGTGAAAGATCCCTTCCCTCTCTGCTCACTTCCACACGGGGCAGAGAGAGCGGAGCCGCATCTCAGAGCCTGCCCGAGCAGCCCCTGCCTTTCTCCTGCTCCACATTTAGCGTGACAGGGGTTTAGATTTGCAGCCAGAGGGAGAAGAAATGGAATAGACGTGACGCAGCTGAGCTCGCCGATCCAACACGCTCCGATCCCCCTTTGCTGCGAGCAGCAAATTCAGACTCAAGGCTGCTCTAATTCCAGGCAGCCAAAGGCGGAGGCGGGGAGGAAAGGAAACAGGCAGAGCATCTTTAAAGGCAAAATCCTTTAAAGTCTCCAGAGCACCCCGAGTGTGGCTGGGCAGCAAAACCAGCGGCAGGTAACGCTGGCAGGGAGAGAAGTTGGGGCAGGGTGTGCACTCACACTCACACTCACACATCCAGAGCGGGTCACTCACCTTGGAGCTGGGCTGACAGCGCTTCCTGCTGCTGTTTGTATTTCTGCGCCAGCGCCTCGGCGTTCCGCACCTTCTGCTGCAAGTGGTTGTAGAGGAAAACTCCGGAGCCCAGGCACGCCACGGCGAGCAGGCAGAAGGTGGTGGGCAGCAGCCCCTTGTGCCTCCTCGAGCACATCCCGGTGCCCATGGCGGGGCCGGAGCGCTGCGATGCGGGCGCTGCCTCGCCGGCTCTGCTAAAGCATCTGGTTATTTTCGCCCAGCAGCAGCCCCTTTCCTCCGCAAACTCGCGGATCCCTGCGGAAGATGCGGTCTCGGGCTCGCCTTCGCTCGCCGGCAGAGGCTCCTGTTCCTACGGCCGCTATTCCTCGCTGTCCATCGGGACGCGGTGCGGCCCCGGGCCGGTGTCCGAGCGGAGCCGCCGCATCCTCCGGCGCCCGGGGGGACTGCGGGGCGAGGGCAGCCGGCGGAGGGCACCGAGCAGGAGCAGCGGGAGGAGGAGGAGGAGGAGGAAAACTTTTGCTTCCCATGTGCTGCGGCGGAGAGGAGGTGGGGATTGGGGGGTGGGAAGGGGGTACCGCCGCCTTTGGCTCTTCCCACCTCCCCCGCTGGAGCGGCGACCGGAAAAAATAACCCGGCGAGAAGAGGAGAAGCCCTCGGGCCCCCTCCCCGCGGCAGCTCCGGGAGGAAGCGGCGGCACCGGGGCCGGGAGACCGGCCAGGAACGCGGCGGCATCCGGGCTGCGGCGGCGGAGAGTCCGCCCTCGGCGGCGGGAGGGGCTGCGGGGACCGGGGGGACCGGGGGGACCGGGGGGGACCAGGGGGGACTGTGGAGGACCGGGGAGGACGGGGGAGACCGGGGGGGACCAGGGAGACCAGGGGGGACTGGGGGAACCGGGGGGACCGGAGGGTACCGGGGGGACCGGGGGGGATCGGGAGGGACCGGGAGGGACCGGGGGGACCGAGGGGGACCGGGAGGGACCGGGAAGGACCGGGGAGGATCGGGGGAACCGGGGAGGACCGGGGAGGACCGGGGGGACCGGGGGGTATCGGGGGGACCGGGGAGGACCGGGGGGAGCGGGGGAGACCGAGGAGACCGGGGAGGACCGGGGGGACCGGGGGGAACTTGGGGACCAGGAGGGACCGGGGGGAGCGGGGGAGACCGGGGGAGATCGGGGGAACCGGGGGAGAACGGGGAGGACCACAGGGAACTGGGAGGGACCGGAGGGGACTGGGGGGACCAGGGGGAACCGGGAGGGACCGGGATGGACCGGGGGGACCGGGGGGACCCGCCCCCCGGGGACCCGGCATCACCCGGAGCCCCCTCGCCCGTGTGTTCCCTGCCCCGCTCCAAACGAGCTGGCGAAGTCACAGCCGGGGCTCCCGGCACTTGTTGCTAACCGGAGATGGATGAGGGGATACGGCAGTGGATTAACCGGGAGAGCATCCTCACATGAGTTCTTTAAAGCCTAAAAGCTGCGGTTTCTGCTCGGGAAAATTGGAGCTGATAAAGGCAGGAAGGTGGCGCGAGGAGAAGGCTTTTTCTCGCCTTCCAGTTTGGCTTTTTCCGAGTGGTTTGCGTTGGAAGGGACCTTAAAGCTTATCCCATTACCCTGCCATGTGCAGGGACACCTTCCTCTATCCCAGGCTGCTCCAAGCCCCGTCCAAGCTGGCCTTGGACACTTCCAGGGATGGGGGATTCCAAGGTGTTCTGGCCATGCCCTCCCTCCACGTGGGCTCTGCTCTTCTGGCAGCTTGTTTTACCCAGGTGTGTGATGCACAAGGTGACCTTTAAAGGTGCCTTCCAACCCAAACTATTCCATGGTTTTGTGCCTCATGGGACAGACTAAGCTCCTGGAGCCTTGCCTGGGTTCTGAGCTCAGATCTGTGCAAGACCCTCGGGTTTATAATGAATCTTCTCTGCACCATCAGCCTGACTGTTAGGTTGGCTCATCCCTTATCTGAGCTCACAAGGAGATTTCTTCTGGAATTCTGCCAAGTTCCATCTTTCAGGCACCTGGGGAATAAGCAACGATCACAACAGTTCTTCAGCAGCAATTCCCCTCTAAGAACCATGCGTGGTGGTTTCAGAAATGTTCACCAAATGAACATTTACAGCACTGCTGGGAATTAGCTGAGTGACAATTCTGTCACCCTCTTCTGTCGATGGGAAAACCGAGGCACAGTGTTCCTGTAAGGTTAGGATTTATCCAAAGTAACTTTTTTTTTCATGGTAGGATTTTTTTTCCCTCCCCAAGCATTTTAAGTGGATTTGGTGGATTTGCTCTGCCAGACCTTGGGTGAGACTCAGCCTGCTGGAAAAGGGGTGATTTGGCTGACGGTCCTGGCTCTGGGTTCAGCTTCCACAAAACATTACAGGCTTTCCTTAATGAATTAACTGATTATTCCAGCTCTTTCTGAAAACCAGAATAGCACTGATGGGATGTTTCATGCAGCCTTTGTCTGCCATGGATCATGTGCATGATAGGACCAGGGAAAACCTCATTCCTGATTCCCAGATATTCAGTTCAAGACACTCCACCTACTCTGTACCAGACAGAATTTCTGTCCAGCTCTGTCTTTACACAAATATCCAGCCCTGGAGGTTGCTGAATGCTCCAGCATCTCTTCAGGCTGTTTGTCAGGAGCTGGAATGTCTTTTGTCTGCATCCTGAGGACTGAGCAGGCAGCCCGTGGGATGAGGGGTTTCAGTCTCAGTTTTGCCTCTATTCAGCACATTCTTCTGGGCTTTTTTTTCCCCACTCCTGCACTCATTAATTACTTCCTCATGTGCTGGTTCCTGCCTGAGAAACATTGGGAGTTTTTGAGGTTTTTGACAGAGAGGAGTCTGGAAAAGGTTAAAATCGGGATTAGGGAATGTTTATCCGAGCGAGATTTGATTGACGGAATTTCTGTGAGCAAGCACTTTATTTTTGTAATAAATAACTTTATTCCTGCAATAAACTCAGGTTTAGATTTAACCCCGTATTTCTGCACCAGTTCTAGGGCCAAATGAACAGTACAGTCCCAGTGAGAGCCAAAGGCTTTGCCTCTTGCTCCTGCTTCATTGGTATTTATGTGATTCAGAGGATTCTTCCTTGTGCAAATTCCCACAACATCCCACATCTCTGAAGCTCTGCAGCCACTGGGCATGAGAATTTTTAGGAATATACAGAGGAGGAGAGACCCCCGAGCTAAACAAATTGACCATAGGTGACAGCTCCCTTCAAACCCAACTCAAAATGCTTTGTGCCTCAGGGATTTTCTGATCATCTCCTCTTGCTCCCTCTAATCCAGTGGGTGATCACATTTGATGACAGCTTTAAAATAATAATCTGAACAAAACAAGCAATTCCCATGGGAAAGCTCGGGGGGTGTGTGTTTGTAAGGAAAATGCCACTTTCTCCCCTGTAGAACAAACCACGAGCATTAACCATCTGTGCAAGCAGTGCAGTCCTGGAAAGCTCCAGCCTTTTAATCAGAGCTTTGGATTTCATAGCAGGCGTTTAATCGGCTGTGGGAGTGTTTTCAGCCAGGTTATGTAAATGCTGTCAAGGAACCAAGTGTCTGAAAAAGATGGATGGAAGGAATGTGCTGGGAGGAGGCAGAGGGGAGGCTGGGATGGTTTAGAGTTGCAGTTTTATAAACCTACAGATCAAATTGGCCACGTCCACTTGATGCTGGCCACTCACCCTACAGGCTTTATGGGGTTTGGATGTGCCTTCCAGGGAAACCCACTGTGGGAATCCAGGGCATAAATGTGGGAGGGAATAGGCTGAGCAGGGGAGGAGTTTGAGGCAGGAGCCCAGAGGATGAGAAATGACAGGCAGGAATATTTGAAAATAAAGTGTTCTCAAGCAGGCATCGAGGTGTGCAGGGACTGAGAGCACGAGAGGAACCTGCCAGCACTCCTGAGGGTGCCTGCCCTTCCCCACACAGAAATCCCCAATTCATTTCCAACAGCAGTGAAAACACCCAAAATTTAACCATTCCTGGGGACAGAGCTCATCTCGGTGCCTCCAAGGTTAAGGGGTGGGAGAGCTGAAGCATTCCTGTCTTCCCATAACAAGAAGTGACAGCTTCTAATTAGAATTCATTAGAGGCTGCCCCGGGGAGTTGATGGGACCATTTTTCAGGATGTGTCGTTGGAATTATTTTTCATCTCACCATGACACGTTGGCTCAGAGCTCCGAGTTCTCTTCCCCAAGCCTACAGATGTCCTTTGAGTCATCTGTGCTGTGCCTAAAACTGAGGATATGAGATCCCAGAGCCCTGAGAAAACTCTGGGCATGGCCTTGACACAAGAGAAGGGGAATGGGGGAGCAAAATGAGGCCTAAACATTGGGGTTTTTTGAGTTGCAAGTTAAAACTCATCATCTAGAAGAGCATTCCCTAGAAACTGGAGCACACAGAGAGCCACAATTATTAGAAAATGTCTGGATATTTTGGCAGTTACTTGGTACTTACTTTAAAACATCAGCTCCCAAAGTATTCTGAGAGAAACTCAGAATTCTTCCAAAAAATGATCTTTACTCCAAGCATTTACAGTGCAAAAAACTTCCACCATGTGAACTATTCCATCTTTGATCCTCTGGAAAAAAAAACCATCTTTGCCTTTTAGTTCCACTTCATCTTTTACAGTTTGGACTGGGAATCTTCCTTGCTTTGAGTCCTGGACCAGACTGTGATTTGGGTAAATTTTTAATCGAAAGCAATAAAAATTGGTTTCAGAGGGATAAAACCAAACAAGAAGGGGCAAGGAGCATATTGTGCATAGAAAATGCATCACAGCACACTCAGAGCCCGTGACTCCTTTGCCTGTTTGCTTTTACTGCCTTTCCAAGGTTCAGACATTTTTATTAGAGCCAAGGAACATTCCAGCTTCCAAAGGTAATAAAAATGCAGCATGCCAGAAAACAACAGCAAACAACAGCAAAGGGATTTTTGGTTTGTTGAGGTGCTGCTAAATTTGCCTCTCTCAGGGTTCCAGCATCACCCCCCTTATGGGACAGACACCTTGTATTGCCAAATCCCTCCATGCCTTCATGCCTCTGGGGGCCCTGAGGGGTTTAATTAACATTAATTAAGGATTATGAGCCTCTTCTCATGAACTGAAGGACCTGGGGACTCCGTGCTCTGCTCAGCCCTGGAGCATCAGGCAGCCAAATCCGTGGTGGTTGGAGCTCCTCTTCTTCCAGTGCATCCTTCAGCCTCGGTGTCAGGGTAAGAGCAGAGATCCAGGAGGAGGCTTTGCACATGGTTAAGGTGGATAAAGCCTCAGCTGCCCATTCCAGAGAAGGAAAAAGGTGGTTGAACTCCCTGCCCAGTGCAGAAAAGCTTGGCAGGACTGATCACAGCCTGCTGGGCCTGCCATGGATATGAACTGTCCTCACCTTGAGGGTGAAGGAATTTGTCTCTGGGATTTCAGTTTCCCCCTGTTCCACACAGGCTCTGTTCTGGCTGGAGAGAAATTGTGCCACAGACAGAGAGAGCACTGGCAGCAGCACAAAGATTTTTCTTCCTACATGACCACTGAGCTTTATGAAGTCCAATAACCCAGCAAGGCATTTTCTACAGACTCCAGGACACTGCTCCCTGGATTTATCTTCAATAAGGTATTTCAGGAAGTCTGCCTCAGCCCCACCATGCTGGATCATCCAGGAGTTCCTCACACCATCACGAGGCAGGATTCTGGAGGCACAGACATTTTCCTTACTGTGGGTGAAGTGCCATTTGTCACTGTATTGTTGTGGGGGAATTTCTGGGGAAAATAGAGAACTTTTTAAGTGTCGTTAATCAGGCTGGAGCCTGAGCAGGCAGTGCAGGTGATGGTGGAAGGAGGAGGCAGCAGCAGCTTGGAGCTGGCACAGAACACTCAGCAGCAGATCTGCATGTTCTGGTCCCTCCTCCAGGATGTTCTGCTGCACCCTGTGGCACCTCAGGATGACACAGAGATGAGAATTCCTCATGATCTCACTCCAGTGTTTTTCCAGGGGAAGCTTCATGCCTGCACAAGCATTCTGCTGGGATCAGCCAGCCTCATCAGTTGGACACAGGGCTGCTTTGTCTGACTTCATGCTATGCAGATATCCATGACACATCAAGCTGGAAAGATCATTTATGAGCAACTCAAGCTGGCATTTCTACACATGAGGTGTCAGCCAGGGAGATTTCAGTCTGGTTTTTAATACCCCCATAAGCCAAGAGCTTAAGTCATCCCTGCTTTGTCACTGTGTGTTAACTGTGGCCATCGACAGACTTAGGGTGAGATTTTAGACATCGCTTAATCATTGTTGATTTTAAATAGAACAGACTTCCCTGAACCATGCATTTGGGCTCTGGGAATTCCATTCAGCATTTTTCCTGCACACAGATAATGGGAACACGGTCTAAAGGGTTTTGCCAGAGGGATGTGGAGTCGGAGGTTCACATTTGTTTTCAGAAGTGAAGAGAGGATCTGGGACTATCTGGGAATCCTCCTAAGGTGGATTCAGCAGCCTCATTCCAGGGATCCATCTCCAAGCTGGCAGGAATGGATGTTTTTAGTAGCAAGACTTTGATAAGGAGAACAACACAAAGCCATAAAAATGGAGATCAGCTCCTGTTTTGTATTAACCTGTCAAAAATTCTCTCTGTGGTCAACAACCAAGCTGACAGCCAGCTAATTACAGAAAGACCTCTAAATACGAGGAGTATTAGATTGACTGAGAAGTTGTTACCTGCCTGCATTTTCCTGTCTGAGCAGCCCAGAAATCTTAAAGCACATTGTTGATTTGCCTCCCTGCACGCATCCCAGGGGCTGTGTGGGGAGATAAAATCTGCAGCAGTGCCCGTGACTCTCCCAGATCCCGTGGCTGGAGGCACAGCAGCCAATTTGGCTGCACAAAAACGCTCCTTCCAGCCAGCACTGCCTGCAAAGTCAACCTCAAGGAGCTCCAGCTCTGTTTCTTACATAACACTCCGTGGAAAGTGACTCTCCTTCTATCATTTAGACAAGAAAAAAGCCCCTTGAGGGCAAAATAATTCAAGCCCCTCTTCTGCAGATGATGCATTGGTGGGTAGTGTAGGATTAGTCCTCCAGTGCACTTAAACACCCTGAGGAGAACAGCACAGGACAATTATGCTAAAATTCCAGCTTTTTCTCTCTGAAACTTTGCCAGTTACTCTCCTCTTCCCCTGCTCCGTGTTTATTTGCCTTGTTTATCTGCCATTGGCACGTCCTCCCTGCCTCCAGCTGGGCACGAAGGATCACTGCAGTGTCCCACACTCCTCGCTGCAGTTTGCTGCCACCAGATTCCCTCTCTTGGCATGTGGACAGAAAAGAGGGATCCCTGTCTGGGAATGGCAGCAAATCCCCTTCCCCGGGCACCACAGGAGTGGGGAATGATCAGCCTTGAAGTGTCTCTTTCCTCAAAGATGGGATGTTCCTCCCGGTGACTCTCCTCTCCCAGGGCTTCCAACAGCACCAGGATTTCAAGAATTGGCTTTTCAGCAGAAACCAGTGATGGTAAAAATCCCCAAACCTGGGCTTGCAAGAGGTTCATCAAGGACTCAAAGGGTGGGGTTCACTTTGAAAAATTAACTCTGATTTAAGGCAGGACGTGAAAAGAATTACAGCATGAGGAAAATTCATAAAATCCTTGTGTGTGCAGCACAGGCAGGGAGGCACAAGGACTTAATTCCCCAGGACAAAGCCAAAATTTCATTTCCAGCCACACAGGCCTCGACTCAGGTACATGAGTGAGTTGCTTAAATAACTGCAGCAGCAGGGAAAAAAACCCAGGAGGGTTGGTTTCCTTGTGGGGTGGGCTCAGGTTCAGCACTGGTGTAACCCCAATGATTTCACACTTTGGGATGACTTTGGGATTTTGAAGGTTCAGCACTGGTAAAACCCCACTGATTTCACTGCAGTCCCACTCAGGATCACTTTGGGATTCTGAAGGTTCAGCACTGGTGTAACCCCAATGATTTCACTGCACTCACACTTGGGATCACTTTGGGATTCTGAAGGTTCAATGCTGGTGTAAGCCCACTGATTTCACACTTGGGATCACTTTGGGATTTTGAAGGCTCAGCTCTGCTATAACCCCACTGATTTCACTGCAGTCCCACTCGGGATCACTTTGGGATTCTGAAGGTTCAATGCTGGTGTAACCCCACTGATTTCACACTTGGGATCACTTTGGGATTTTGAAGGTTCAGCACTGGTGTAACCCCAATGATTTCACACTTTGGGATCACTTTGGGATTTTGAAGGTTCAGCACTGGTAAAACCCCACTGATTTCACTGCAGTCCCACTCGGGATCACTTTGGGATTTTGAAGGTTCAGCACTGGTGTAACCCCACTGATTTCACTGCACTCACACTCAGGATCACTTTGGGATTTTGAAGGTTCAGCACTGGTGTAACCCCACTGATTTCACTGCAGTCTCACTTGGGATCACTTTGGGATTTTGAAGGCTCAGCTCTGCTATAACCCCACTGATTTCACTGCAGTCCCACTTGGGATCACTTTGGGATTTTGAAGGCTCAGCTCTGCTATAACCCCACTGATTTCACTGCAGTCCCACTCGGGATCACTTTGGGATTTTGAGGGCTCTGTGAATGCAGCAGGATGCTGCTCTGCTCCCAGGCTTTCCCCCACATTAGCATTCTGGGGTGGTAGAAACTCATCCCATCACACAGTGCTGAGAATTTTAAAAGAATAAAGAAGCCAAGATGCCTGCTGTCACCACCCACAGCTAATAATAGCAGCATGGACAGGCTTCCCTCACAGAATTCCATATGCTGTGCTCCTCCAGCACAACAAATAAACCAGATTAGAGAGGGGAGGCTGAGAAGACATTTCTGATTTTGAAATGAAATAATTTAATGGAAATTCGCTTCTTGTTTTGGGGTTTTTTTTTTCATATGTGCTTCTGGGGAAGTGGGTAGAGTGCAGGGGCAAAACTTGGTATTTAGCAATTTATTAGGAGTTTCTCCATTTGACTCCTCCACACAACTCTGGGCTTTAGTCACAACCATCCCAGAATTCAGCTAATTTTCCACCTGGCACTGCTGGGACACTCAGCAAAGGCCAGAAGACTGATCCAGTTTTCCTAATTTTTCAGTGATGCTGAGCACTGGAGAGATCCTGCCTTAGATATTGTCTGGAGCAGCCACAGGAGGAAGAGTGGACTCCAAATACCCCTCAAAGACACAGGTGATTATCCCACACAGGGTCTGTCACCTGCTACCCTTAATTATTCTTTTTGCCACATTTTTCCAATTGTTTTCCAGTGCTAAAAATTACTGGGAGGGAATAAAGAGGAATCCCCCTTGGGCTTGGATTCTATTAAGCCATGGTTCCATTTGCTTCGGAGGAGAAGAGACCTAAATGTGGAACTGAATTTCCTCAAAGTTAATTCCCAAAGCTGGGCACTGGAGGGATGTAGGTCACTTTGCTTTGTTCTGAGGCTGAGCTGAGCTATAAATACCATTGTTTTTCCTCTCAAAAGTGGGAGCACACACATCCTTGCTGCTTTATCCAGGTCACTGCCTCCAAAGGCAGTGCCACAAGGTAACATCCACAAGGCTCCTGCTGCCACTTCCAGGCTCTGCTTTCAAGGAGAGAATTCTTCAAACCAAATTTTTCCTGTATTAAGAACACAAAACAGCACTGCAGGACGTGCACTCTGGGGAATTCTTTCTCTCTACAGGTCCTGAAAACACATTTTGGGCCATGTTCTCCCCTCAATCACCAATATATTTTTAATCCCATGAGCTGTTCACCTTCACTGTTCACCTTCACTTCATCACGAAGGGATCAAGGGGCCCAAGTTTTCCATCTGCTGTGTCTGGAAGGTGCAAAATATTAAGGAGATTTCCTTAGGGGGAAAAAAAGGCAGGTCCACAGGGATAAATCCACACAGCCTGGCTGACCCTGGAGCGGCTCCCATAGCCCGCAGAAGGTGCTGAAGGAATGAATATTTCTGTGGAACAGCGGCATCCAGTGGGCAAAGAACGATTCCTGCTCATATCCTTGGAAAACCGGGATAGGGCCACGCAAAAGCAGAGGTTTCTCCCCGAATATTCAGTCCTGTGCAACTCCAGCCCGTTTCAGTAAACATTGCAATGCCCAAATTTTCCTTAACATCCAAGCTGAGTGTTCATTGCTGCATTTTGACCCATTATTTTTTGGGCTGCTGCTGTCTGAGAAAGTGACTTCAGACAGAGTTAATTTTATTTATTTATTTTTAATTTTCTTTTTAAAAGAAAGATTAGCTTGAATTTTAATTATTTTCCATTTTAAAATATTTAAATTTTATTTTTTAAAGAGTGATTAGCTTGAATTTTAATTCTTTTAAATTTAAAAATATTTCATTTTAGTTTTTATTTTTTAAAGAGAAATTAGCTTGGAAAAAAACCCCAACCTGACATAACTCAGAGCCTGGATGTGCAAGCTCTTTTTTACAACAAGCAATGGCAAAATTAAGGCCTAAATTATCTTGGTCTTTATTGAGTGAGCCCAAAACCAGCTATTCTATGAATGGATCTTGCAGAACAATTGGTGTTGGCTGCACTCACCCATCCCTATTTTATCTTTATATTAATATTAATATAAATATTATATTAATATTAATATAAACAATGTAATATTTATTAATTAATTTATATAATTATAAATCTGCCTGGCAAAAAGCAGGATGAGGGAGGGAACACCAGAGCATGTTCAGACCCACTGACCACGTCCCCAGATATTTCCCAGAACTCACTTTTCACCTTCTGACACCCAAAGCTGTTGTGTCAGGACCAAGACAGCTCAATTCACCCATTTCATGCTCACATTTCCCCAGTTTGTGTGTTTAGCTGGCCTGGCCAACATCACTTTTACACAACACCGGAGGACAAGGGACACTAAGTCCTCAAGTGGCAGTGACAAGCTTGGTTTTGGACAGGTCCTTTGTAGCCTGCAGCCATAAAACTTAGGGTAACAGCTGCTGTGCTGTGACACTGTCTCAGAAATTTGCTCTCTTCAGTCTCCACCAGCCCCAGGCAATGCTGCTGCCTGATGTCCTCCTTCCCTCACTTTGAGTTCCAGGCTCTGGTGGTGCTCCTGGCAGGCTGAAATGGCTCGAAGGGTGTTTTTTGTGACCTTGCTGCCGTGTTCCTGCTGCGAGTGCAGGGTGTTCACGCTGGCAAGGTCTTATCTCACTTAACCAGAGAGTTCCCAAGGTGTCTCTGAGCTCAGCAGGGGCGAAGTCAGCAGAGTGTGTGTGTCCTACACCTGACAGGAGAGATGCACATGAACACTGGCAGCGGTGTCATCATCAGAGACATGATACAAACTCCTCAATTGCCTCTGAGAGTAATTATCAAAGCAGTAGTCCTATGCTGTAAGGTTCAAGGCCAGGCTGGATGGAGCAACCTGGCCTGGTGGAAGGTGTCCCTGTCCACAGCAGAGGGTTGGAACTGGGTGATCTTTGATCTTTAAGGTCCACTCCAACCCATTCCATGATTCAGGCATTCAGATTCATGTCCGGCCACCCATGATCTCATTCCAGGCACAAGGCTGGGGTGGGCAGTGGGAGCAGGATTTCAAAGCCCTCCTGGCCACCTGCTGTGATGCCTTAGGTTTTAACTTTTCTATTTTTCAAATTCTGTACTGCTTAGAGCGTAACTCTGAAGTTCCTTGTAGCCTGGAATTTCTGCTCTCTCGTGCTGGGCAGACACAACAAAGCCTCTCCAGGCTTTGCCTTCAAGGACAGCCAGGCTCTTCTAGGCCCAAAGTGTGTAACCCAAAGCCTCTAAGGGGGGAGCAAGCTGAGGGGAATTACATCATTAAACTGGGGCTTTAATTGGAGAATTAACCGTGGTATGCAAATGAACCAAACCTATAAAGGTGTGAAGAACTCGTGACTTGGGGTCCATTTTTGGAGGCAGCCTCTGGCTCCCCCAGGGTGTACCTTGAAGGCCCTTCAAATAAAAACTTATTTTTATTCCCTTACTCTTGTCTAGTCTCTGTTTCTAGGTGGCTGGAGAAGGCATCAGCTGAACAAAGACAGGAATCTCCCTTCACAGAACCACAGAACGGTTTGGGATGGAAGGGGACCTTGAAGCTCATCGCGTTCCAGCCCTTGCCGTGGACAGGGACACCTTCCACTACCCCAGCTTGCTCCAAACCCTGGCATCGAACACTTCCAGGGATGGGTGACCTACACCTCCCCTGAGCGACCTGTCCCAGCGCCTCACCCCCCTCCACAGCGCAGAATCCCCCCCAGTATCCAACCTAAACCCACTCTTGGAACACTTGACCCCGCTAAACCAAGAACTTGTTGGACTGAGTGATCCCAAAACCCCCACACACCCAACCATTTAACCACCAGCATCCCTCCCCATCCCCTCGCCGCTCTGCCCGGGCAAAGGCGCCGCGCTGCCGAACCTTTCCCCTCAGCGCCGAGCCGGGGCGGCTCCCCGTGGCCTCCCCGTGGGCTCCCCGCGGGCTCCCGGGAGTTGTAGTCGGAGCGCCCGGAGCGGAACTACGGCTCCCGGCTGCCCGCGGGAGCGCAGGCGGGGCGGCCCCGGGGCCGAGCTGCGGCTGCGGCAGCAGCACCGCGGGGACGCGGCGGCCGCGGGGACACGGCCCGGCTCCAGGGGCACGGCCCGGCTCTGGGGCAGGGGGAGGTTTGGGACAGCCACAGCGGGGAGTAGCGGGATAAGGGCGGATCCCAGCCCCGGCGCCCACAGGAGCCCCCTCACCCGCGTTCTCCGCCCGCCCGGGCGCGGCTGTGGGGATGGAGGAGGGACGGCGGCGAGCGCAGCGCTGGGATTGTGACTCTGGGAGATCCTCGGCTCTGCCTTCGCGCTGAGGTACGTGCCTGGGTTCTCCCGGTTTTTCCTCGCTGGATGGGGCAGCTGGAAGCGGCCGGGGTGGTTCTGATCCCTTCAGCCGGAGTGGTTCTGATCCCTTTAGAGGAGGTGGTTCTGACCCCTTCAGCGGGGGTGGTTCTGGCCGCTTTAGCCGAGGTGGTTCTGATCCCTTTAGAGGAGGTTGTTCTGATCCCTTCAGCCGGGGTGGTTCCGGCCCCTTTAGCCGAGGTGGTTCTGATCCCTTCAGCCGGGGTGGTTCTGATCCCTTCAGCCGGGGTGGTTCCGGCCCCTTCACCCAGGGTGGTTCTGATCCCTTCAGCCGGGGTGGTTCTGATCCCTTTAGAGGAGGTGGTTCTGACCCCTTCAGCCGGGGTGGTTCTGATCCCTTCAGCCGGGGTGGTTCTGATCCCTTCAGCCGGGGTGGTTCTGATCCCTTCAGCCGGGGTGGTTCTGATCCCTTCAGCCGGGGTGGTTCTGACCCCTTTAGCCGGGATTGAGGCCGCGCCCGCCCGCTGCTGCTGCTGCTCCCGCTCCTTTCGTGTTTTTGCTGGCTGCCCTGGAGGGTGTGAGCACCCGTCCTGCTCCCCAACAGGTACTGCAGGTAAGGCCTGGCTGGCTGAGGTGAGGGTGGCGATTCCTGCCGGGAGTTTCGTGTCCCTGGAGCGTGTGGGTAAGGCAGCTCGGAGCTGAGGCACGTGTGGCTTTTTTCTCTCGTGTGTTTCTGTGTTTGCAGTCTGCCTGAATGGAGGCAGAAAGGGCCGGACTAAACGCGGACTAAACCCAGAGAAGTTGGTGCAGCTTCACTGGAGGTGTTTGGTCTCGTTTCACTGCCCGTGCTCAGCTGCAGAATTACTTTCTGAGTGTCACAAATTCTGATTTCTACCTCGGTGAGAAGCAAGTGAGCCCTGCCTCACCTTCATGGAGGTCACTTGAGCTTGGCTTTACTGCTCAACCTTCCCTCTTTTTGGCTAGGAGCCTCATGACATCCTCTGCACTTCTCTGTTGCTATAGGAGGAGTATATTTGGCTCAAATGAGATACCATTTTTATTTCTCCTCTGTTTAGCAACTCCATGGTTTCCTGAAACTGCTTGCTACGAAGGATGATGCAGTTGTTCATCCTTCTAGGACCTTCCTCCATGCTTGATTACCTGTTGAATTTTTCATTCATGGTTTCAGGATCTGGAGGAGTGAATCGTTGAGGGATGCAGCTCTTGTAAATAACCCCCATTTTTATGATGGGAATGATGCTGTGTGGCACGTAGATAATGGAGATGAGGAAGGGGAAGCTTCCACAGCCTTGGCAGAGCTGGAGAAGTTCTTGCTCTGTTTTGAGCTTTGCTTTCTGCTCCGAGTTGTAGATGTCTAGGTTTGTGTCTGGAGCAGGTGGCATCTTTTGGGCACGTGATGGCTCCTTCAAAAAGTTCTTTTTTAACTTACAGGGCAGTAGGTTGGGTATCAGGTATTGCTGTAGTCTCAGCTCTACCACTGATGTCTCTTCAGTACCATATGCCTGTTTTCAGACTGATTTAATTCTGGGGTGGAAGGACAGGAATTCCTTCAGGGTGTCTGCAGCATTATTAACAAACAGCTTCCCAGTTGTCATTTAACAGCATCACCGCTGGCTCTGTTTTATTGAAGAGTTATTCCCTTTCTAGGCTTCCCAAAGGTAAATGTGTTTGCCATCCCTTCTTCTTTGCACAGCACAGCTCTGTGAGTCACTGCCATGAGAAGGAGCTTCGTATTTGTGTGATATTTGGCTGGGCTTAATTCTCTGCTTATTCTGATATTGCTGTGTAGCATCATATGTTTTGGCATTTATTTTGGGTGCATGTTTGGAGCTCTGTGCCTGGGAAAATCCTGTGCCAAATTCGTGTATGAAGAATCTGTTACTCTCCTGCTTTGGTCTGCAATGGCCACTCCCGGGATTGTTTGGAAGAACTGGGATGCTCTGCACAATCCTTCTCCACTAAAACTTTGTCAAATATCTGGAAAACTGCAGAAAAACTGTGGAAGTACTGTGAGTGTGGTGGTTGCAGTTGTCTCCTTCCCTTTTTCTTGGGAAGGGGTATGTCCATGGCTTTTTAAGCTGCCTTGATCCAGAACTGGGTGGCTCCAGGGGCACAGGATGCTCAGAGCTGTGGCTGCTGCCTCAGGAACGAGCTCATCTCCTGCCTTGTGTTTGTGTATGTCTGATTTTGTTGCTCACAGAGGCTGGTCCTGGTGGTTTCTCTGGAGTTGAAGGCTTTCTCCAACCTAGTTCAGCTCTCTGAGGTCGTGTTGTCCCTGCCTGTTCCCATCAAATCTGTTTGCCTTGCTCATCATCTCTGCTACAGAAGTGCTCCTGGGCTCTGGCAGGATTCAGGGCTGTGCTGAGTGTGACCGTGCTGCTCACAGCAGCATTGATCCTGCCCTTCCATTCCACTTGCTGTTTTCCAGGGGTAGGATGGAGAGTCCTGTTTGAGTTCTGATTGCTTTTTCAAGGATTCTAATTCATGGGTTATCAAGGGCATTTCTGGAGGAGCCAGAATTGTAATACAGTGTCCTCAGAAGGAGACCAGCACACCTCTCCATCCACTCTCCCTGGAAGCTCTGATGGGAGAGAGATCATTGAATTCTCCTTAAACAAAGAGAAAGTGGAGTCTGTTGTTTCTTGGGAGACTTGCAGAATTTAAATATTTCTTTTACCTCTGTACTAGTGTTTGAAATTTCCAAGAATACGGAAAAACTCTTCCAGCATTTAGACTGGAGTGTCATCAGTGAGGTTATGTGTGTGCTGGCAGGGCATCAGTGGCTTGGCCTTAGACCTTGATCCACATTCCCTGATGGGACCCCAAGGAAATTAGGGATGCATGCTGGATTAGGGGTTGAAACTTCCTTCTTTTCCTGTGACCAGGGAAACAGAACTTGCACTTGGGATGTGTGAGCTTTGTTCCTGCCTCTGCCACCAATCCCACATTGTACCTACAGCTCCATTTCCCATCTGCACGGTGCTCTTGTGTTCTCCAGAGTACCCAGAGCACAAAGATAACATCTGGACTTACAAAGTGCACAGACCTGGAGGTGAATTGATGGACGTGCTGACCCTCAAACCTTGCCTGAGTGAGGAAGGCACCAGCTCCTCCTCACTTTGTTCTGCTCCCACACGCCTGCCTGGCCAAAGGCATGTCAGGAGAGATTAGACTTAAACCTTCTGATCTGCTTTCAG
Source organism: Monarcha castaneiventris obscurior (assembly GCA_026261815.1). NCBI lineage: Eukaryota > Metazoa > Chordata > Aves > Passeriformes > Monarchidae > Monarcha > Monarcha castaneiventris. Next base: position 915,401 of record JAMPIT010000002.1, on the reverse strand, counting down.
AGCACAGAAAGGGCAAGTTGCAGGCTGAAAGCAGGCAGGAGTGCAGTGCTGACCCTTCTGGAAGCCTCAAGGGGAATCTCAAGTTGGTAGGATGAGCTATCAAGGCTCATCAGGGACCCAGCAGGTTTTATGCTCCAGCTCCCTCTGTGCCAGGCTGAAGGAGCTGCTTTTCATTTGGAAAAATTGGAGGAGGTTGTGTTCCTACCTCAGAGGATTTGTTAATCCCATTGTAGCACCACTGCTGAGGGTCCTTGAGTCTTAAATACCTGTGAGCAGCCCTATCCCAGAGTCACAGCTCTGTGTTTCCTCAGCCCCACTATTGAGCCACCTCTCAGGACATCAGAGTTAATTCCTTTTGATTTTTCACTCCTGCAGTAAGTCAGGATTTTGATTTTGAATGACTTTTGGGGACACTTACTGCCTGTCTGGACAGGCAAGGCAGTCGTGTCATTAGATTGGAGGTTTATGAACTTTTAAATGCTCCAACTCAGATTTTAATGGTAAATAGGAGTTGATAGCTGGTGTGAGAGAGATGCAGACCTGAGCTTTACCAGGGCTCCACACCATCAGCTCTGGGCCAGATGGTCTTGCCTCTGAGAAATATATTAGAGCAATGTCAAGGAAGAGCACAGTTGAAATCCGCTGCCAAGACAGATTTCTCACTGTTGGAATATGTTTCTGTCTGATCCTCTATTTCTAGATGATTGAAAATAGTTCTGGAAGGGATTTTGCTGAGGCCACCTAGTCCATCCTTTTCCACAAGGCAGGATAAAGCACACTGAAACCCTTCCTGGTGAATCTGTTAAGCTTGTTCTTTAAGCAATGGAGATTTTCCAGCTGCCCTGGGTGGGTTTTATTTGACTTTATTAAACTTTTTTTTTTTTTTTAATATTGTGGCTTTTGTCAGTGTTCTAGGCACAGAAACAAGGGATGCAGGTGGTTGATAATTGACCTCTTAATGTCAAGGGCCAGAAAAGTGATGGTGATTCCTGGCAGGAGATGGAAGAGGAATCACTCAATGCAATAATATTGAGGTTTTGTTTGTTTTCCACAGGGATCTTCCACAGAGGGCACGGGAAAGTTAAAATACCATTCTCCTTTTTTGTCTATGCAAAGACCTTCATTCAAACTTAGCAAATAATTGCTTATTTTTCCTTAAACAACATTACCTAGTGGTTGTGTGTGTGGGCAGGGAGTATTTGTTTTCGCTGTAGAGCGATGTAAATTTAACTCTGAGTTCTGCTATTGAGGAAAAAGTGGATTCTCATCAGCTACTGAGCTTTTTCAAGGCTCCAGGCTCAAATCTGCAAACTGTCGGCTCCAATTAAAGCAAATGGCTGGAGCTGTTTTTTCTCCCTCCTGGAAAGAACACAGTTCATCAAAAGCCAGAAGGAAATTTCATCGGGCTCATGAGCAATTATCTCATGGGATGTAATAAGAGAGATCCACGAGATGCCCAGTGTGAACTTTCACTTGTAATCACTTTTATTTCTCCACTGGGCAGACGAGCACTGATCTCAGCAATTTGAAGGCTGAAGTTTTCCTGTGGAGTAGAAGCTGTTGGAGGGAACTTGTGCTTTTGTAGGGTTTGATTGATATTGAGGTAGAAATGGGAATTTTGAGCATCCCTGATCTGGCAAAAGATATTCCACCTTTCTGTGTGGGGTGGGTTAACCCTGGCAGGCAGCTCCCTTCCATCTCAGTGGGACAGGGAAGAGGAATGGAAGGGTTAAAATGAAGGAAGCAGGACTTCCTCAAGTGCAGGGATTTCTTGGGAAGGCAAAGAGACTCCAAACATTCCCCTTTCCTATTTCTTGCCTCAGTTTTTATTTCTGGGCACCTGTGGTCACTCGGGGTCAGCTGCACTGGCTGCTCCCTCCCAAATTGCTGTGCACCCTCATCCTCAGTGGGAAAACCAGAAAAAGCTTTGATTGTTCAGCCCCAGCTCAAGCCCTGCTGTGTTTTCAGTGCTGCTTTGGTCAGAGACCCAAAGCAGAGCACCAGACAAGCTGCAGTGAAGGAAATGAAGTCAATCCCAGCCAAACCCAGTACCCTGTGGAGTGCCACAGCTCGTGGTAGTGGCAGCCTGTGCCAGCTGTTTGGTTTGGGTTTATGGTGGTGTTTCCTGAAGGTGGTGTTTGCATTTCTGTATTTTAAAGCAAATATTGGCCATTGTGCAATCCAGTTCATTTCATGGTTTAGTCGTTCAGTTAGCACAGAGCTGATTCATGAAAAACACTGTGCTGTGTCTTTGCTCCTGGGTGATCACTGTCACTTTCTTTTTAATTAATTTTGTTACTCACTGCTGACAAAAAGCCCTTTTCAGTCCACGGATCTCAGTGACAAAGCCAGTTTGGATTTTGTGCAGATCAGTGTGATGTTTTTGGAGCAGGTTCAGTTTTCTGTGCCCATTGTCATCACAGTGGGGTTGAAATTTGAGTTAAATTGAAGGTTCAAGGCCAACCCAGTTCAGTTTTTGTGTCCACTGCAGCTTTTGGGTCCTGCCGTACTCACACATAATAAATGCAAAATTTAAGATGTGTAACCTCCCCCTAATTTCTTCCACTTTTAGGATTTATTCTGAGGTTGTTTGCCATTTTTTAGGAAACCAGAATGCTGGAATCAAGAATTAGCACAAAACTACTGCTCCTGAACATGAATAAATTTGTCTGAAGGTGCTTCCTTTAGACCTGCATCCTTTAACAAGGCGAAGGAATAGATGGAAAAGCAGAGTGAGAACCACTGAAACGTTGCTGAAAGGGAAAGGAACAACTCAGTGCCAGAACACAACCGGCATAAAATGGGATGTAAAATTCAGTTTGGGCAAAACAGATCAATGGGCTGGCATTTGTAAAGGCCAAGTGTTGATTGCAGAGATAAAATGCTCGGTGGGGACTCTGAGCCTGCCTGGTTATTTTTAGCATTTCCTCCCTTGTGTTTCAGGATGTGCCTGTGCCTGCTCTCGTACAGTGACGCTGAAATGACAAGATATTAATCCCTGAGCAAAGGCCTATTAATCACCTGCTTTATTCTGTTTATGTAATACAGTTAAATATACTCTGGGAGCAGGTGAGGTTTGGGCCCTGGGAATGATTTCACCTCACACAGGCTTTTTTTTTTTTTGATTGATTGATTGCTTTCACCAGTGGCAGCTGCCCCATATCTGATTTTTTAATTTCAGCTCAGATTTATCAATAAAATGGGTTCCTTGATCTGTTGTTGGTATTTAAAGCACAAAACCAGCATCTGCTCCTCTCTCCCTCCCTCCTTCCCCTGTGCCAGTGATGCCATTTTGCAAAATTTTAGACTAAACAAAATTCCTGACTGCACAAGGAAAAAGGAAGAAAAGTGTCACTGAGGCCTTGTGGCTTTGCAGGGGAAATACCATGGAATTCCAGACTCGTTTGGGTTGGAAGGGACATGAAAGCCCATCCTATTCCATGGGCATCTTCCACTATCCCAGGTTTCTCCAAGCCCCAATGTCCAGCTTGGCCTTGGACACTCCCAGGGATCCAGTGGCAGCCACAGCTTCTCTGCTGCAAGGTGCTGTCCTTGTGGTAGTGGGTCAAAAATATTGATTTCCTCTGTGTTTTACTGGTTTTCTGCTCCATTTTCATCTAATAGTGACTGTATTTGTGGGAATTTAAGGTTTTAGGCACGGATGCTAACTTTGGTAATAAATTTAGCATCTGTTAAGCCTTGAGCAGAGATATTTGATCCTAATTGTCTGTTATTAAAGAATATAAAAGTATTTATTTCTGTTTTCTAGGTAGGAAAACAGGTGGGGAGCAATATTTGGTGTAGGTGAGCTCTGGGCAGTCACTGAGCTGTGAAATTTGTGTCAGGAAAGGGGGGAAACCCTGCTGAGCCTTATTTCTGTAGGGAAGTGCTCACAGGAGTAGTGGAGAAAGTTGTACTGCTAAAAACCAGCAGTTTTTAAGTCAATGTGAGCTGACTTAATTCAGCCATTACACCAAAATTGTGTCTGTGTTGATATTCTTGGTGTGAGGATATGCAGAATTAAGTCCTGAAGCTTTGCAGTGGTGGAAGCTGATCAATTTACATTTTTAATGGCTTGATAAGACTTCATTTAATGGCACTGGAAGAGTCAAAGAGAACAAAAAGAGGAAGAAATGGGGAATTGTTTTATTTTCAAAATGCTCTTTGGGGGTTTATCAATTGGGGAAGTGGGGAATTTTGGAGAAGTGTGTGATGTGCAGTTACCTGAGGAAGCATCCTCTGCATGGGCAAATCTCTTTTAAGTGGAGCAATTCACCTCAGAAGACAATTCAAACTGCAAAATAGGTGTAAAGGGAAGAAAAAAAGCTGCTTTTTATTTCTTTTAAGCACTTCCTCTGTTTACCATGCTGTTCAAATAATGTGATCACCAGGTTCCAGGCACTGATTTTGTCAACTGCTTACAGCACTGGGTTCTGTTTGCTGTGGGGCCAGACCAGCAGCAACCTTTGCCTCCCACGAGGTGGATGTTGGGCTGTCACAGTTGAATATTGGCAAAAAATTGCCACAATTATTGCAGCTAAAACGTTGTGAATTAAAAACTGGAGTATTTTCCTGTTTTTCCAGTTAAGTTTTAGTGGGATTTCCCTAAAACTGGACTCACAGATTCCAGCTAGGCTGCTCTTTCCTGTGTCACAGTAGGCAAGGTCAGAATGTTAGATCAGGATTCAGAAATCTGCTTTTCTTAGAATGGATTATTTGTTCATGGTTACTTGAAATTCCCATGGGAAAGCGATGTTTTCTCTGTGAATCATTTCTGGCAGCTTTACCTGTCCTTCCCTGGAATAATTATGGCCCAGGCAGCATCGAGGGAGGAGTATTTGCTTCAGTGAGTGAAACATTTCCACTTAGGAAGTCAATAATGCTGCTCTGGCAAGGCTCAGACCACAAGAGCGCTTAATTAATCTCGTAAAGATTTTTGAGCAGCCCTTTCCTCCTGTTCTGCATCTCCCCTGCAGAGGAGATGGGAATGCAGGACACACTTGGTGTGTTCTTGTGTGGAAAATGGAATATTCACATCAGGAAGGCGTCCTCAGATCAGCCAGCGAGGGACTGGTGGTGGTTTTTGCAGCACTGACAGCTCCTTCAGAAGCATTCAGCATCACAAGTGTGCAGCTGAGCTCCAGCAGCATCTGAAATTCGTGGGGAGGTGCACAGGGAAAGTGTGGGTTTGCCTTTCTGGGGCGCAGGGTTGGCTCTGCTGTCGGGATTCTCTGCTGGGCACTTGGCAGGATGGGTCAGTGCCAGCCTGCTCTGCTCTTTTCAGGTAGGGAGGGATTATCCTCCTTTGTGCTGGAGGGATTAAACATTTTATGGGTTTGTGGCGCAGCCTGGAATGTTCTTTGATCGATAATTGCTGGAACTGGCATTGCCTTCCTTGGAATGCTGAGAGTTCTAAACCTGTGATGGTTCATTCATTCATTCCTGGGGAGAGGAAAAAGACCCAGTGAAATGTCAGAAAACTCTGAAGGCTGGGAAGTGACCCTCTATCCCCACCTAATACCCTGTGGAATTTGTTGCTTCCTTCCCGAAGCATGGGATCCCTTGGGATGAAACAGGAAGGGGTTGTGGTGGTTCTCGTTAAGGAAAAGCCCTGTAACAATTATTAAATTGTGCTTCTCTTTTTGCATTGTTGGATGTTCCCATTTGTTTTCTGTGCTTGACTGGTTCGTAGCAACCTTTAAAAAAAAAGCAGTTCTGCCTCTTAGTTGGAGCAATAAATAGTCCATTTTATTCATCTCTGATCTGGAGGAAGAGGGAAAATCTCACTAGGCTCTACAGAGCTTTCTAAAAAGGATATTCTTTGATAATTCCTGCTCTCATAAAGACAGTAAACACTGGTGCACCTTCAACTCAGCAATGTTCCTTCCACCCCCACGAAAACAAATGAAAGAGTCGCCCAGGGCGACTTTCAGTGATGATTAGAAGCAAGGATGATGTGAAGTTCACAAGGACAGCTGGGTTTGATGCTGTTCTCGTGTGTCAGGTGTTTGGATGTCACAGCCGTGCGTGGCAGGGAGAGGCTGGAGCTGCAGAGATGCTGAAGCTGAGCAGGAATCAGGCTCACACTCCACGCTGGAAATGGGATTTTGCATCAAACAACTCCTCCATACATTCAAAAGAGGATGTTTGGCTGGAGGATGGGTTTATTTTTAGGGCTTGGTGGTTTCAGTTGCTTTTATTGGTAGGTGGGAGTGTTGACAGCACGTCCCAGGGCCCAGAGGTGCTCGTGCTGCTGGGGCTGAGCACATCCCCTCAGCTGGACCAGCTCCTCACCCTGGGCTGAGCTGGCCCTGTGTCGTGGCACTGGGGGAGCTTTGCATGTGGCACCTGCTTTATTCATTCCTTGGCATCCACTTGGGGTTTTTTCTTTCAATTTTTGAGAAAATCTGGATGTTCTGGATAGCTCAGGAGGAAGAGGGAGACCCAGGGATGCTTGAGGATGCTGCAGGAGATTTTTCCAGGCTCAACATATTGAAAGCCACACTCCTCTGTCTTGTAAAGAGAGAAAGAGGGATTCGAGAATCTGTTTGATTTAATTCAGAATTGAGGATGTGCTGCATCTGTGTGGTGTTCACCTCATTTACCCATTGTCATGGCAACAGTTGGGAAGGCTGTCCCTGTCTCACTGATCCCAGCACTAAATCTGCTGGGTTTATTGCAGGCTGAGCAATAGCCCTTCCCTGTTCCTGCTGTAGCTCGTGGATAAATAACAGGAAAAGACTGAAATTAATCTGACATTGGCCATGTTTTTGAAAAACTGGGGTTGTTTGGGGAAAACGGACAAACGCTTCTTTCAAGTTTTAGAACTTCCTGTAGCCTCAAATCAAAACCAAAACTGGCTTGAAGGGCAAGTGAAACTCGACAGTGCAGTATTCAGATAAGATGCGTGTGAGGAGACTTCCTGAAAAATAGACTGAGATTGACTTTATTGCTAAAATCGTGCTGCTGGTGGTTTTTTTTGGTCGTTTCTTTCCATTTTATTTACTCTGCTTGTTTGTCTGCTGCTCTTGTGTCTCTGGTGGCTGTCGTGCTTATTCCTGAGTTTGGAATCAAGGGCTGGTACTGGAATTTTGTAAAGACTCCTTGCCCACTTCTCTTCCCTCATTCACAGTGCTCTGGAACAAGTTTTTCAGATATTATTGCAGATGCTGATGAGTCTTGGAAGCCTGATTGGTTTTTATATCATTCCCATCAGCGCTCTGGTTGGTTTTTATATCATTCCCATCAGCGCTCAAGCTGTGAGAATCCCAGTTTTGACTAAAACAGAGATTTCTCAGCTCAGCTTTTTCTACAGCCACGTCCTTCTGGGGGAAAACACGATGTGTGGAGTGGCATCACCTCAAGTCCTGTTTATTTCCAGGTGTGCTGACCATGCTGCCCACGACGCCGCGAGCGCTGCCGCTGATCCCGCCCGTCTCCGAGACCCCTCTCGAGGAGGAGTTTTAGGGTTTGCTGTGCAGATCCATGGACCTGGACCCCCATGCCAGCATGCAGGTCGGGATGCGGGTAGTCCGTGGAGTGGACTGGAAGTGGGGCAGCCAGGACAGCGGCGAGGGCAACGTGGGCACCGTGGTGGAGATTGGCAGGACGGGCAGCCCCACCACGCCGGACAAAACCGTGGTGGTGCAGTGGGATCAGGGCAACAGAACCAACTATCGCACGGGCTTCCAGGGGGCTTACGACCTGCTGCTCTATGACAACGCCCAGATAGGTGAGCAGGGCCTGGGCAGGGGCACAGCCACTGGCAGAGCCTCCCCCTGCCCCTGTGCTGTGTGCTGGCACAGCTTTTGGCAGCTGCGGGCAGAGCGCACTCAGCCTGTGCACGGTGTGCTGGTTTTGGCCAAAATCTAGCAATTTATCCTCTGGGAGAAAGGCAGGTTACAACCACCCTTCCCCCCACCAGGTTCGGGGAAAAAATTCCTTGAAGGAAAGTGAAGGAGGTAAAACCTATTTATTAACAAACACACAGGAAAAGGATAATAATGCTAAATAGTAAAACCCCTCACTATAACGAGAAAACCTGGGAAGAAATTAGAGTCCTCTCGTAGGTGTGGTCCCTCCTTCTCGGAGCTGCCATGGGGGGGTGGCCTTAGGCCCCCTCCAGGCCTGAAGAGAAGTTCTCCTGATGTGTTCTGATGTTGTTGAAACAGTCCAGAAGAGAAAAAAAAGAAGAAAAGAAAACCCACCAAAGTCCCAGGAAACACACAGAGAAAAAGGGAAGAAAAAAGCCCCAAAAAGCTGGCTGAAGAGACAGGCAGGGAGCTCCCTCCGTGCTCCCTCAGCCGGAGAACCCAGAGCAGTCTCCATCTCTGTGTCCTTGGGAACTTGCTTTGAAAAGTTCATTTATTTTTTCCTCCCCTCTCAAGCTCAGTTTAAAGGCACAAAACTAATTTTTTGGCATAGAGCCGTGATAGGGGATCCACATCATAGAGTCACCCAAAGACACATGGCCAGGACATTCCCTCTGTGCGAAGGCTCTGCTTTCCTCCTCTTTCCACCTGTGAGCTGAGCACTAGCACTGACTTTGGCATTCTGCAGACACAGCTTTAGGAGGAGCCTAACCCTAACCACCCCAGCCAGGAAATGGGTATTTCATATTACACTGATCACTTCACGTTGTATTCTTGCATCACCTTCAATGCACATTTTTTTTTCCCCTTTAAAACATGCATTCATCAAGTTTCATTCAAGTTTCCTTTACAGTTGTGTGCCCTAATTCTGTAAAGTGTGGACTAGAGGAGTAGGTTCATTCAGAGCAGTTGTGCCAGGGTTTTCTAGCCCTTAAATAGTTCCTCTTTAAAAACAAATCTGTTTCAATGCCCAACACTAAGCATGGCACCCTTCCATGAGCAGTATTCGTGCTGAAATGAACAGAGATATTTACTTTAGAGATATTTACTTTTATTTTACTGGGATAAAAAATGGGAATGTAAGAAGCTGAAAAGAGGTGAGCACAGGACTCACAGGATTTCTAGGTACATTATGGTTTTGTGTGAAGTACTTGTGCTTCACATAAGTGTGCTGGCAGTGGAGGGGAGCTGAGCTGGACGTTTCTAAGTCCCAGAGGATTTTCGGAAGCCTCGTTGTCCCATCTGGGGTGCCAAAGAACTGATGCCTTCTGCAGCCACCTAGAAACAGAGACTAGACAAGAGGAAGGGAATAAAGATAAGTTTTTATTTGAAGGGCCCTCAAGGCACACCCTGGGGGAGCCAGAGGCTGCCTCCAAAAATGGACCCCAAGCTGGACCCCAGGTCACGAGTTCTTCACACCTTTATAGGTTTGGTTCATTTGCATACCACGGTTAATTCTCCAATTAAAGCCCCAGTTTAATGATGGAATTCCCCTCAGCTTGCTCCCCCCTTAGAGGCTTTGGGTTACACATTTTGGGCCTAGAAGAGCCTGGCTGTCCTTGAAGGCAAAGCCTGGAGAGGCTTTGTTGTGTCTGCCCAGCACGAGAGAGCAGAAATTCCAGGCTACAAGGAACTGCAGAGTTACACTCTGAGCAGTACAGAATTTGAAAAATAGAAAAGTTAAAACCTAAGGCATCACTCCTTGGCTCAGTGAAAGGTCTTTTTCTAGAAAGGTTGTTCTAAAAACCTGGTTTTCCCTGGAATTGATGTGAATCTCTCATTCCCTTTTGCTCCCTTAGGTGTCCGTCACCCCAACATCATCTGTGACTGCTGCAAGAAGCACGGGATCCGAGGCATGAGGTGGAAATGCAAAATGTGCTTTGACTACGACCTGTGCACCCAGTGCTACATGAACAACAAACACGACCTGTCCCACTCCTTCGAGCGCTACGAGACTGCTCACTCCCAGCCGTGAGTCCACTGCACCCTCAGCAGATTTAGGGGGCTCAATTCCATCCTAATGCTTTCCAAAACTTGCTGTGTGCACCCCTGGAGTGTGCAGAATAACCCAGTACAACCTAACTTGTCCATGTCTGTGTGATTTATAAAGAAATGCCTCTCAATTTATGGGGCAGTGCTCAATTTTTGCTGATTGGGTTGCACGACCAGAAAAGTTTCTCCTGTATAATTATGGTTAGTTTTTATGAAGCTGCGTGAAAAAAAGGGCAGCAAACAGAAATCTGTAGAGTGTTTTTGTAAAAGTGACAAAAGAATGATTTCTGGTCTGGTTTTTCTCTTCCTCACTCCCCCACAATTAAATAATTTCCCAGACTTGCTTTGCTATTTGCTGTTCTCAGGCCACAGGGAGGCTGACAGGGATCTTGCACTCCCAAATTGTTGATTTATTCTTGGGGTCTATTCACTGAAGACATTTCTCATTTACTCCTGCTCTGCACATTAATTTTTTTGGAGGTGACTGCTGCACTGATGCCTGTGGAACAGCATCTGTAATTTTATGCTCCTCCATGATTTTCCAAATCATGGGAGATCTGTTCTCCTGTCCTGAGGAAGAACTCAAAAACAAGCTCAAAAATACTTTTATTTGCACCTCCTAAAGTGGGCATGAAGATGAATCACGTAATCCTCTTGCCTTCAGGAGAAGGAATAAGAAATCAGCTTATCTCTGTCGTTGATTTCCTTTTTTTTTTCCTTTTTTTTTTTTGTCTTTTTGAAAATATCACTGTGCCTTGCATCCATCTGGGGAATGAAAAGTGTAATTACTGTGCTGAAGGCAGCGGTGTGGGATTTGCAGCTGCTTTTCCTGCCATGTGGGAAGCTCTGCCTGGAGCTGATTGCCAGAGTGGTGCCAGAGTTGGTTGAGGCAGAATTCCCAGTCCTAGCAGAGGAGTGATGCTGCTGGCCAGCCAATCTCCCCTCTGAGCTTTGAGGCTTGTGTTTATCCACCAGATTAGGCTGTTTCTGGAGCTTGTGTTAATATGACAAGCCAGCCAGATCCTACTGTGAAATGAGCCTCAAATTTGGTGTATCTATAAAAATACACATCTGTAAAAATAGACATGTGGGGGTTTCTTCTTTCTATTAATAATGGAGTTATCTCCAAGTAGTTACTCAGGGATGCCTGCTTGTGTCTTTTATTTGAGTTTAAGGTACATCACTTTACTCATATTTAAATTAAATTAAATATAAAAAGGCACTGCTGCAGAGCAGCCCCAATTTTCTGCCCTGTGCTGGGGATTTCCCAACCTTGCAGGTGGGAAATCCTTTGGGCAGCAGGGACCTGACCTTCCCCAGGAGCACCTGGAATGCTGTCCTGGATCAAAAGGCAGATTTCTAGGTAATTTCTCCTCAGGACTCATCCTCTGCAGAACTTGTTCCTTTTTTTCTGAGCGATCTGAGTGGTGGAGGATGTGAAAAAGAGCAATTTTCCCTCCCAAGGCTTGTCTCTGCCTGTGCCCAGGCTGCTGCTGGAATTGGGCAGTGCAGTTCTTGCTGTCAGGGTGAAAAAGGGAGCTTGGAGGATGGCCAGGAAACTTGCCAGGGCCAGAGCTGTCCTGTGTGAATTGTTTGACTTTCCCAGAAACTGCTGCACCACTCTGGAATGTCATGGAAGCACTGGAGAGCTCTTTGGAGGTGCAGAGCAGAATGTGATGTCTGATGGTGCTTTGGTGGCTTTTTGGTTGAGTTGGGGTTTTTTTTCCCCCCTAAATTCTTTTGCCTTTTTTAAATTTATTTTTTCTATGAGTGTGGCTAGAGAAAATATGATATAAATCAACTTCATGTGACAAAAAGAACTCTAAACATAGGCCAGAGTGCCTGATACCAAGTCTTTATAAAATGAGCACTATTCTGATTTACTTTGCTGTGTGTTAGCAGGAATAAGGACCTTCAGAATAGCAAGCAGCTCATAAAAATAGAAATTTAAAAAAAAAAGCAAAGCAAAAGAGACACAGCATGAGCCTGTCAGGTGTGGCAGTGATTTCTGGGAGCCTCAATGAGGGGCAAGGATAAACCAGCAGTTGTAATTGGATAATGGAACACCTTTCCTGCTGTTCCTGTGTGGCAGGTATTGATTCCAGCTGAGTTTTGGGATGGAGAGGAATTAGAAAGTTGCAAGGAAGAAGCTCCCTGTTGTGGGAAGCTGTGGTTTTAAAGATGAATGAAAGGTTCACGTTGTGGTTGTTGGAAGCCACTCAGCTTTTGGAGCAAACAGGTTGTCACAAATGGGTTTGGTTTCATGATTTGACCAAGGGTGGCACAATAACTGCAATAAATGGGTGTTTTCTGCAGCTTTCACACAGGGAACTGGCAGATGAAAACCCTTTTTACTCAGAAATGCCTTGCAGTGCAGGGGAGCAGTGGGAACATCTTTGCTTTAATGCAAATGTAACCCTGGGATTTGTTGGTCCAGGGTTTGGAGAGTGCTCTGCATTGAGAATGGGATGTCCTGGGTTTCACATCATATCATTTTCACATGATACTTCACATCAGGATGTGAAACAAAGGGCACAGATCACCTTTGATCAATGCCATGGAGAGGATTTCTTTGGAATAAGGGAGGTCTGAGCTGTGCAGACGCTTTGCCTTTGGCACTGCAGCATCCTTTTGGGAGAGCAGAAATTGCCTGCTTATGACTCACTGACTATTGCTTAGATCACTCATCTCTCCTTTTCTTTTTTCTTTTTTTTTTCTCTTTTTTTTTTTTCCCCTTCTAAATAAAGTAGAATATAAAACCTTTGGCAGTTCCCTAAGGACAAAAAGAGAAAATCAGAGTATTTAGGAAGACGTGGTAAATGCTGTGTGGATTTGGGTTTTGTTGTTGAGTGGCTGTGAAATCCAGGATGAGTCTCCTTTAGAGACCAGGATTCTCCTTTCTCTGGGAATGGGGATCCTTTGGTTCTTCCCAAATCCCTGCTGTTGCTGCCAGAGCCACCTGAACCAGGCAAGGCCAACACATCCCTGTTTGTAGCAGGTCACTAATCCCAGGATTTAGGAGGATTTGACCCCAGGCTGACACTGCAGAGGGTTCCCAATCAGTTTTCTAAAGAGGCTTTGAAGACACCTTTACCTGAAGGCTATTTCAGGTCTTTAAATGACCTGAGTTTGAACTTTAGGTGACAGGAAATGCTGATTTTCTTTTTAAATTTTGCTATTTGAGGTAATCTCTTCCTGACCTCCTAATTTGTTACTTTTTATTGGTCTTGTTGGGTTTGAATTTTATGGCTGTTGTGGGAGAGGCTCTCATTGTTGGCTTAAAAGGATGGAACAGCTCAGTTTTACTGAGGAGCTTTTTTCAGAGTTGTTGTATCCATTTGCTGAATATGTGCTCAGTAATTGGAAGATAAATCAGTGTCTGTGAGCAGGGCAGCAAAGCAAAGCTCATCAAGTTTATATTGGGGCTGCAAAAGTCAGGCACACTCTGGTGAGTTCTGCAAATAATCGAGCCTGAGATGATCTCATACAAAAGTTGGTGCTGTGATATTCCCATGCAGCACTGGCATTTTGCTTGGATCCCCTGCTCAGGGCTGGGGCTGAGTTGAATTTCAGATGTGGTGCATTTCACCCAGGCTGTTTTCTAGCCTTCACTCACCAATAAATCACAACCTCAATAGTTTTTCACAAGCCCTGTTTTTTTTTTTTTTCTTTCCTGGCAAACAATGGAGCTGGAGGAGCCAGCGAGCTGCACAGGGAAATGTTTTGTGTAATCAGGCATAAGAAATACAAATATTTTCTCCCATTGTGTTTTATCCTGTAGTCAAAACAGAGATTGCAGTTATTTTCATCTGTAATTCTTAAACCAGCTCTGTCTGGTGAAGTTACCAGCTGGATTTGGAAATCAGATCCAGGAACAAGTGCGTGCTCTGATTTAGGTCTGTGCAGTGCAGACCCATTCAAGGCAGCTTTAATAATCCAACCTCCCATCTGTGGCTGCTTATACTGAGAGCTGAACTAATCCAGCAGCTGAGTGACAACTGCTGGGTGTTTGATTACTGGGCAATAAAGGGATGCAGGTTTATTTACATAGTAACCTCCTCAACATGTGTTATTTATGCAGTGGCAGTTCAAGCTAAGAAATTTGGGTGAGGAATATTTGGAATTGAATGCAGCTTTTCTGTGCTGACGTTTTTATTTCCTGGCTTGTAACAAAGTGCTCATGAAGTATGAATGAATTTATTAATATGAATTTATTTTTTCTTTTAATGAAATTGTATCATTTTCCTTTAGGAAAGAACCCACCATGATTTGCCAGATAAATTTCCTGTGCCTCCTTAAAAATCCCCAGACATGAACACTGGGGTGTATTGCCACACTGGGGCTTCCCTTGTGCAATTTGGATTATTCTGTTTGATTTGTGGAACAGGGGTTGTGTTTCCATGGCATATTTATCTTTATCTTTTCTGGAATTACGTGATCAAAACTGCAGGTGACAGAAACCTTCACTAAACAAGCTTTAGCCTGGGTTTTGAACTAATAATGATGTTTGAAGGATGATAACAAGACATTTTCACTCCGTGTGCTCAGTGGTGTTTCTGCATCTTCTCAGTGCAATATTCTGCTTTTAAGGGCTCTGTATGAACATCTCTGAGAGCACAGTTGGGAAAAACTGTCTGCAGGAACCTTTTTACTTCCCATTTAGTAACCTTGGTCTGAAACCTCCCCTGCTGGGGCTTTCCAGAACAGGATTTGATCCACGTTACTTTGGGGGTTACAAAAAAAACCACAGCTTTTACTTAAAAAGATGTGTTATAAAGATACAGCTGGTTTTGTGAAGAACTGTGCCTCATTGAGGAAGGAGAGGATTGAAAAGGAAAAAAAATCTGGGTAAAGACAGTTCCTGAAATAGGTTTCTGTGATCCTGATCCCTCTCCAGCATCCTTGTCTTAGTCTGATTCCTGCTTGAGCAACCAGCAGCCATCTGTCAGAACTGCCTTCCTTTATCCTTTGCTGGAAGTGCTTCAGGAAAAGCTCTGCTGGGGGGATTAGAAAACCTGGAATTTCTTGCACTGAGGTCGGTTTTACCTGTAGTTCCTGCAGGATCTTCGTGTTGGCTTTTCTGCAGGTGGATCTTTGTGTGTCCTGGGAGGGATGTGGGTTTGTGTCTCCCTCAAGTTGAAACTCTGATTTAAAGCTGTGCCTTTCTGAAAGGATTAATGTGATATTTATGGCCTTCCACCTTCCAGGGTGACCAGCCCTTGTACTTCCCAGTCCCCTTCATTGTGTTTATTTCTTTAGATGAGAACTTTCTGCAGCAGAAGAATCTCACAAAACATCAACCATTCCTGGTGTGAAGGAGCTCTGACTTGCTGCTGCAAATTAAAAGTAGTTTTTGTGTTAATTTCTCCAGCTCAGTTGATTTGGGTCTCCATCCCTCTCTCTAAAGCAGGTGTAAAGATGCTGCTGTTCCAGATGCTGGAGCAGAGTTCTCAGGGATGTCAAAAGCCAAATAAGCACCTCAGAGAAACTTGAGCACAGGCAGAACATCCCCAGGGAGCAGTTCCCAGCATGCTGGAGAGAGCCATAACTTCATTCTGTACACTACATGCTCCCAAGTGCTTTCTGGGCTCGACAGTAATTTAATATCCTTGGAATTTGTAGGGCAGAAATGGCTGCAGACTTGTGCTGTCATAATTAACGTTGTTATTAAAGGCAGTATCACAGTGATTAAATTTATCCCGGGGGGATTTTTGCATCACTCGGAATAACTTTGGTTGTTATCCAGTATTTGGAGCAAAAACATTTTGAATTAGATTAAAACCTTAATAAGAATCATTGGCTTAGGACATCTGGTGCTTGCATCACTCTTTGGGGGTGCTGGTCAGCAGTGGTTTAAAGCAGGGTGAGAATTTTGGTGAGGGCAGTTCTGGTTTAAAGCAGGGTGAGAATTTTGGTGAGGGCAGTTCTGGTGGGTGGCTCCCAGCATTTCAGCAGGACAGGAGATGGAATTTCTCACATTTTCCTGCCTTAAGGATGCTCAGCTTTCTAAACTGGTCAGCTTTGTTTTTTTGGTCCCCAAAAACCACAAATTTCAGAGGAAGTAGCAGGTTAATAATGTGAGGGTGTTGAGCTGGGGAATGACTACTGTTGTGTGAGTATCCAAAAAGGGAACTTATGCTAAGAATAGAATGAGTGGTGGATATTTTGCTATTTAAACATCTTAAGCTTAACTCAGTGCTTTATTTTACTATCACTAAGAATCTTTGCATTGAATCCCATCCCTTGTGAGAGGAGGGTTTGGAGGAGAGAAGTGTATTTTTATCACTTTGTCTCAGGGCTTGGCTAACACATCTTTGATAAATTATTAGAATTTATTGAACAAAATACAGTGAGAACATCTAAGCTGTTTCAGAGGCTGTACCCAAATCCATGCTGGTTTTTGAAGCCAGTCTGTTGTGCTTGACACAGTGCAATAAAATGAATGCTGAGCAGTGTCTCTTTTTAGCTGAGCTTTTCCCTCCACTGTCATTATCTTCTTTCATAACAATATCCAGCCTTGATGGTGCTTAAACCAGACAAAACCTCAGCCATCCAAATACAGGGCCTTCATCTTCCTCCTGTTGAGCTCCAGCCTGGGGAATGAACATTTCAGTGATCATAAAAGCAAGGCATAAATAATCTCTCCCTCTTTTTAAACACATGAGGTTGTAAACCACAGGTGGGAGATCTGTTAGCAGGTTAAGAAAGGTAAAAGACTTAAGCATTTGGTGGATAAGTAAACAGTAAGTTCAAGCATAAGCTTTTGATCCTCCTCAGTCTCCACCTTCCCTCTAGAGGTATTAGATGGGAAATAAATACAGTGTTCTGAGGTCAGCCCTACCCCCAGGAAGCTTCCCCTCCCCTTGCCCTGTGGAGCAGCTGCTGAACTTGGGTTGCTCTGTCTGGGCTGGGAGCTGCCAAGAGCCTGTCAGGCTCCCTGGGCATGGATTGGGGCACTTTTGCAGTCACCTAGGAAAGGGGATTCTACCCTGTGTGAGCAGCCAGGCAGGTCCTCGTGGGGTTTGGTGGCTCAGTGACTGATGAGAAGGCTTTGTGCCAGCCTGGGGCCAGCACACCCAGAGCCAGCACAGAGGCTGCTGTGACATTATGGGAATTGGGAGCTGCTTTAACAGGACATCAGACCCCCTGTTCACTATCACGTAGGTACCTTTTTCCTTTTGCCTTCAGCTGGAGTGGGGTCTGTGCTGGGGCTGTGGGGTGCAGGGCAGGTGGGAAGGTCTGGGACAGGCTGGGAATGGTGCAGCCACAGCTCTGCTGCTCTGATCTGCTCTGCTTTTCAGGTTATAGGATGTGCTGAGCTCCATTAATGCCTCCGTGCAGGGCCACCCTAGTAATGTCCACTGCCCTAAAGTGAGGGATGGTCCTCATGTGACAGCCCTCAGCTGCAACAGAGCTTTATCAGTGTCTGTAACAACAATAAATTCATTTGTTTTCTCTTATTCTGTTTTTTCAGGGTCCTAGTGAGCCCTCGACAGAATTTGACTCGTATCACATTAAAAGGGACTTTCCAGGGGGCTAAAGTGGTCCGTGGGCCTGACTGGGAGTGGGGTAACCAGGATGGTAAGCTGCTTTTGGGATGTCCTGTAAAACACCATTTGATTTTTATATATATATTTTATATCTATATATTACATTATATTATAGTATAGTATAGTATAGTATTGTATATTACTGTATATTATTGTATATTATAATAATATACATCTAATATAAAATAAAATAATGTATTAAAATACTATAATAAAGTTAATAATATATATATATAAAAATATTTTATTTTTGCAAATTGCTGGTTGAAAATCCACGTGCTGAGCAGCAGCTTCTAGGGGAGCTGGTCAGGTGATGCAGGTTCCTGTTCTTTAGAGTAATTAATATCCATTGTTTTCTTGTGTTTGTTGTTTGTCACTTATCTGTGACATAAACTATGTCCAGGGTGTGGGAAGGAAGTTTTGCTGCTCCTCTTTCATAGGTGTGAAAAGCTCTGGGAGCCATCCTGGAAGTTCTTGTGTAAAATTGTAAATGCACACCATGTTACAAGAAAATAAAAACCCCTCTTTTCCTCAAAAAGCTTTAATTGATAGTGGAGAGTTTATCTGACTTTGTGTACAGTATCCATTTTCTTTTGGAGTTCTGTGAAATGTCCTTATTTGGATACTCTCAAGAACAGTGAGGAGAAATTCTCTATAAGGAGGGTTTCACATGGTGCAGTGATAAAGAACTCTGTGGTTCCTGGACAGTGGTTCCTGCTTTCTGTAGGAATTGAAACCTTCAGGCTGAAAATGCAGTGAGACAAAAATGCCTTTTTTAAAGCTGCTTTTGGGGTGTAATGCCTGTCCCCAGTTCACTGGGAGCATTTCTGTGTGCTGCTCCAGGGCTAAGGAAGCTTTCCTGCCCGTTTGTCCCAGAGCCCTGGCCACACACTGTGATGTTTACAGCTCCTTCTGCCCCTTAAGAATTAAGTCAGAAGTTCAAAGGTTTCCAAAGTTGACTCTGCCATTTATTGCAGCTCTGGGTTCAGTGGAGGATGTGGATACTTGCAGGGTCTGAGAGCAAAAGCAGCTTATGCTCAATACAGCTTATCCATCCTTTTGAGATCAGAGCAGCATTTACATGTCTGAGACTTGTGCTGCTTCCAGCGGTGCTGACCTGAAAGCATCTCCCTGAGCAGGAGCAGTGAGAGGAACCCCAAATCCAGCCCTCAGCCCCCATATCATGGATAGAACTGACACCAAAACCCAGTGTTTGTATGGTGCTTTTCAGAGGAGCTGCGAGATGAGGAATTCAGCTCCTTTGAGCTGTTAAATTGCAGGACTCTGCAGACAATCAGAAGTTCCTCAGATGTTGCTGTCCCTATTTGGGGAAGTGTTGGGATGTGCCCAAGTGCCCCACAGAGTGACTTGGCAGCAGAGTGGGGTTGGGAACCTGCAAACCCTGACTGCCTTCCTGAGGCTCAGTGTTGTCTCTTTGATGAGAGCTCATCCCAGTGCCCACCCATCTTCAGCTCCACACATCCATCCTCCTCTTCTGGATTCTTCCTGCTCCTTGCTTGAAGAAAACAAATTTTATTTGATGTTTCTCCACCTGGTCGGTGTTGGGGAGAGATTTCAAGATCCTGGGTGGGTTTTGCAGCACTGCTGAGTTTGTTTTTTCTTGCCACAGTGTGGTGCCATGACACCATGTGTGTTCCCTAACTAGGCCACGCTCCCGCACGCCAGGAACTGTCCACAGAATCACTCCAAAACTAGTGTCTCGCTGGGTTTCAGCAAATTTAACACAGAGATTCCCTCTTAATTGATCAAAACGAGTTGTCTCATGATCCAGTTGTCCTGATTTTCACTTCTTTTCCCCTCAGGGGGTGAAGGTAAAACAGGCCGCGTGGTCGATATCCGGGGCTGGGACGTGGAGACCGGCCGCAGCGTCGCCAGCGTCACCTGGGCAGATGGAACCACCAACGTGTACAGGGTGGGCCACAAGGGAAAAGTGGACCTCAAATGTACCGTGGAGGCTTCTGGGGGCTTCTACTACAAGGAGCATCTCCCAAAATTAGGTGGGTAGAGACAAATCTCTGCTGAGAAAAGTCTGTGTTGAGATGTGATTCAGGCGGCCGTTGGCGCTGAAGCCATTTTTGCTCGGCAGACATAAAGCCACCCCCTGATTTTCTCAAGTTCCCAGTTAATAACCATCATTTGAGAGAATTTGGTTTGTGTGTGAGCATGCTGTTTGATCTCAGAGTTGTTGATGAAATAGTTTGGCCTTTCAGTGGTAAAACCATCAGAATGCCCACAGTTGTATCCCAAGGAATACAACTGCTGCTGGAAATGCAGGAAATTCCCACTCTGTTACAGAGAATCCAGCTTTTCTCACTTTTGTCACGTTTTGTCCATCCAAAGCTTTTCATTCTTCAGGCAAGCTGTTGTTCACTGTGCTTTTAGAGAGCAAACACTCTCCTGGGGGAGCCAAAAGTGTGTTCAATGGGGGGAATGTCACCAAAGGGAGACTTTGGAGAATGGAACAGCCAAAAATTAGAAAAAGTGATGGGAAAAGGTGAAATCTGTATTAGCAACTTGCTGCCATCCACCTTTCCTCTTAAGTCCAAGGAAACTCCTTGTGGTTTTAGACTTCAAGCTTTTTTTTACCCAGGTGTAGTTTAGTTGTGGGGTTGTTTTTCTAATGAGGTGCAGGGACCATCTTTCCCCTGCAGGAAAACAGAGGGGTCTGGTTTTTTGTTTGCAGCAGCAGAATCAGGGTTTTTATCAGACTTTTTCAGATAAAACTTTTCAGGCAGACTTTTATCATTCCTTCTCAGACTTTTCTCTCCCTGAGCAGTTTGGCAAGAGCATGAGGGGAGGGAAGGGTTGGATGAGGAGCTTAATTCCAGGGATATGGCTGCATGGGAAGGGTAGGAGGGTAAGGCACTCCTCAGAGTGAGTTCTGTAGCTGCCTGGGGAGAGGAGAACTAATTTTGGGTGCTGTGTGGGTGTGTCTGAACAGCACTTGTGGGTGAGTGGATTGCTAAGAACAGCTCCTGGTGTCTGCCACGGCCTGAGAGGCATTCCCTGCTCTGCAGAGGGACAGAATGTGTCTTGTTAGAGCTGCTTGTGTTTAATTCACATTAAGTTAGAGTTTAATTCACATCCAGTTAGAGTTAAATCCCACTGATTTCTCTGCATTGTGCTGCCCTATAGAGTGTATAGGGCACGAAAAGGGCTTTGCCCCGTTCTGCCCCAATTAATGTTAATTATCAACCCTTGTAACGAAGCCAAGGTGGGTGACTGCCCCCTGCATGCCTGTGGGTGCTGTCCTTGTTGTCCCCAGGGAAACCAGCAGAGCTGCAGAGGAAGGAGAGCACAGACAGACATCCCTTCCAGCACGGGGACAAGGTGAAGTGCCTGCTGGACATCGACATCCTGCGGGAGATGCAGGAGGGCCACGGAGGCTGGAATCCCAAAATGGCTGAGGTAGGTCCCTGGATACTCCCCTGGATACAATTCCAGCCTCTCCCTCATTCTGCACTGCCCAGGGAGTTACCAGAATGTCTTTGTGTGACCTTAAAGTCGACTGAATCACAAATACAGATTTTTTTAGTGATAGGACACTGGAGTCAGAGTTATTTTTAGGCTCTGTTGGATGAGTGTGGCCTTGTGGATCCCTGCAAAAGTCTTGGAAGCCAAAAAAAAAAAAAAAAGATAATAATGGTTGGTTTGTTTGTTTTTAAATGAGCCACAGATCTTTGCTTTGGAGTTCTGGATCCATTCCTTGTTTGGCTTCTTTTGTGCTGTGCATTACTGGTAATGAAAGTTATGTGTTTAGTCAACACTGGGCTCTGTCCCTGGCCAGAGCTAAAATTTCTCAGCCCATGTGGTATTTTTGAAGCTTAGTCTTCCCTTTAAATTGAAGAGCCATAAGTCTGCTGTCACCTGTTGTCCTAAAAACCCCAGAGAGTGGAGGAAATAAAGATAGAAATAGCACTTATTACTGTAGAATAGCATGAGTAAATGCTATAAAACTATAAAAGATAGGTTAAATATATATCCTGGCCCAACCTGCCCTGCAGGTGAGCAGACATTTTGAAATCAGGCTTTAAAATGTCAAGGCAAACTCTGTCATTTCAGTTTCAACCTGGAAATCTCTTAACTGAGCATCAGCCTCTTTTTTTGGGGTTTTTTTTCAGCCTGGCAGGCAGGGACTTGATATCTTCTGATGAACTTTAACAAGGCTGCCAGTGGAGCCATGAATTTTTTTTATTCCAGCTAAGGATTACACCCCAAAAGCTGTGGTTTTTGGGTGTTGCTGTGTCTGCTGTTGGTTGTTAAACCTCTGTGCTCCCGAATTCCTGTTGTTGGGGAATGCAGGGGTAGAGAGAGATGAAAACAGAGAAACAGGAACCTCCTGTCACCTCAGAAATTGGCATTTTTTACCTCTTTATAAACCATGAGCTGCTCAGCACCTGCCAGGACAGCAGACCTAGAACCCTGCACCACACAATTCTATTTTGTTTTCTGTACTGTGCCCCTTTTCCCCTCCCAGGCTGTGCCTTGCTGGTATTTTATAACCCAGAACAATGTTGGATCCTCTGCCCACCTCTGTCATTTGCAAAGAGGACAATTTGTGCTGCATTTTCAAGCAGTTTTGCACTTTGTATTCCTATCCCCCTCCTCCCCCAATACACTGCTCCTTCAGAGGAGCTTTTAGAGGAGCCTTTCCCCTCCTTTTCTAGAAAAACAATGGTTGCATCTCAGCCAGAGCAGGTTTGGGAGCACTGTGGATGGGAAATGCTGGGTGATTTAGCCATCTATGCCTTGGATGCCTTCTTTCCCCACTATTAAGCAACGTGATTTATTTTTTATTTTATTTTATCCTCTCTTTTTTTTTTTTTGGTTTTTTTTTTTTGGTTTTTTCTTTGTTTTTCCCCTCCTATCCAAAGTTCATTGGCCAGACAGGGACCGTGCACAGGATCACAGACAGAGGAGATGTGAGGGTCCAGTTCAACAGTGAGACCCGTTGGACTTTCCATCCTGGAGCCCTGACCAAGGTAGGTGCTGGGCCTGGCCTGGGAATGCTGCAGGGAAATCCTTGAACCTGCTGGGTTGGGGCTCAGAATGTCCCCAGCAGGTGCTGAAGGAGCACCCTGCTGTTATAAACACATTTGTCCTATTTTATTAACTTTTTGCAAATATAAGTCCTTGAGGTAAATTCTATTTCTTAATTTCAGCTTCCAGTACCTCATCCTTCTGCAGCTGCCTTTCCCTTGTGATGAACCTTTTCCCACATAATTTCCCTTTGATTTTTTTTTGTTCTTCTCTGGTTTGTGTCTCCACGTTGTTCTTTTTTGCATCTTTGTCTCGCTTCTCTCTGATTTCTTCTGAATCTTTCATCCAGCCCTTCTCATTTTGTGGCTGCATTTCCAAAGCTCACAGTCCTTCCCCAGAGGTTTGAGGACTTTGAAATGTGGCTGATTAGAAAAAGAGATAATTAGGTATAGAAGAAGCTGCTGGAAGACCACAAAATTCTGACCTGAGCAAGGTCACAATGCTAAAAAACTCCCAATACCAGTGGAAAATGCAGTGTCAGACTGTTTTGCACAAAATTAGTCTGCTCTGAAAAGTGTGTTTTGACACTGCTCCCCTCCTAGCTCAGTGAGCAGAGGGAGCATCTGGCAAATTACCAGCACTGATAAACCCTGGTTTCCCTTTTCTGTTTTAAATAACAAACAGATTTAACTTCCTTATTAGAGTGAATTAAAATCTCCAGTGTCAAGCCAGGTGTAGTGAGGAGATGGACCAAGAAAACTTCTGTACTTTATCTGGTATTAATTACAAACAATTTAGAGGAAAAGAAGTGAGGGAACTGCCTGTTCCAAATTATTTCCCTACTTAAATGTGCACTTGGCTTAAAGGAGGATTGGGCTGTGTTTATTTTGCAGCTCAGAGGTTACAACTTTCTTGCTAGCTGCATTTATGTTTTGCAACTCTGTTTTTTGACTCGCTGGGTGTCTTTTTGTTGGGATTTTGGGAGTGGGGCGGAAGGGACTGATCGCTATTATTTTTTTCTCTTTGTTGTGTGCGTGTGTGTGGCTTCATCCCCCAAAAGCTTATGACTTTCTTTTTCTTGTAGCTCAACACCTTTTGGGTTGGTGATGTGGTCCGGGTGATAGATGATATGGAAACAGTGAAGCGATTCCAACCTGGTCATGGGGAGTGGACAGATGAGATGGCACCTGTGAGTGCGCGCCAGTTCCAGTTCCAGGACATTCCAGTAACCTCCTGAGCTTCCCCCAAGCCCTGAGCACTTCGAGATGGGCTTGGATCCCCCCCAGAATTCCTGCTGGGAAGTCCCTGCCCAGCCCTTGGTGCTGGTGGCTCTCGGTGACGCCGTCGTGTCCACGGCGCCCAAAGGGGGGAAAGGGGAAATCCCTCAAAAAGGATTTGGCTGCCGCCACCTCACGTGAGAGGTTTCCACAACTAAAGTCCTCTTACACCCTCCCTGATTCTCTGGAATGAGGCAGGGAAGTGCAAAAATGGTCTGATCAGCCCAGTATGGCTAAAAAATGGGATGTAGGTGTCCTCCAGGAGCAGCTAAAGCCCAGAGGAAACCATCCCTAGTCCCAGTTTGATCAGTTCTTATCAGCACCTCCCTCCCCAGCCATTTCCATGTGTCTGGGAAAACCCTTCCATGCCAAACCAGTGAGAGGGAAACTGGTGAGAACCCTCTGGTGTCCTCGAAGTGGGAGCTGTCTGCGAGTGTGTCACTTGTCCAGTGCTTCTTTTCACACAGCAGGAGCTGCAGCTTTACAAAAAATAAAAAAAAAACCCCAAAACCTTGGCTTTGGGTCTGGGAACTGCAGTTTTTTGGTGGGTAAAAAGAAAAAAAAAAAAATCCTCTTTTTTTTCCTTTGCAGACTTTGGGGCACATTGGGAAGGTGATCAAGGTGTATGGGGATGGAGATCTGCGAGTGTCAGTGGGGGGACAGTCCTGGACCTTCAACCCTGCCTGCCTGACAGCCTACCAGAGGGAGGAGGAGGCCAACCTGATGACCACAGAGAGTGCCAAGGAATCCAAAAGTGAGGGACAAGTCGTGGCTCCCAAGGGCTGGCAGCTCTTGGATCCAGCTCTTGGGAGGGTGGTAAAATCCAGATGTTGTTCCATGGATGGAGAGCTAAAGTCCAGCTGTGCTTTACTGGGTGAACAAAGCTGGGCTTTAGCAGGAAAATGCAGAATATAGGACTTGGAAGTGCTGGGATTAATGGGAAAATACAGGATTTAGGATTTTGAAATGCTGGCCTTAACAGGGAAATAGAGAATAAAGCCCAGCTGTGCCCTACTGGGCAAGCAAAGCTGGCCTTAAGAGAAAAATACAGAATTTAGGACTTGGAAATTCTGGGTTTATTGGGAAAATACTGAATAAAGCCCAACTGTGCCTTACTGGGCAAGGAAAGCTGGGCCTTAGCAGGAAAGTGCAGGGTTTAGGATTGAGAAGTGCTGGGATTAATGGGAAAATGCAGAAGTTAGGATTTTGAAATGCTGGCCTTAACAGGGAAATAAAGAATAAAGCCCAGCTGTGTGGAAGCAAAGCTGGCCTTAAGAGGAAAATACAGGATTTAGGATTTGGAAATTCTGGTTTTTTGGGGAAAATACTGAATAAAGCCCAACTGTGCCTTACTGGGTGAGGAAAGCGGGGCCTTAGCAGGAAAATGCAGAATTTAGGACTTGGAAATGGTGGGATTAATAGGAAAATACAGAATAAAGTCCAGCTCTGCTTTAATGGGCAAGCAAAGCTGGCCTTGACAGGAAAATACACGATTTAGGACTTGGAAAAGGTGGGATTATTGGGAAAATGCAGAATTTAGGACCTGGAAATGCTGGGATTATTGGCAAAATACAGAATAAAACCCAGCTGTGCCTTACTGGGCAAGGAAAGCTGGGCCTTAGCAGGAAAATGCAGAATATAGGACTTGGAAATGGTGGGATTAATAGGAAAATACAGAATAAAGCCCAGCTCTGCTTTAATGGGCAAGCAAAGCTGGCCTTGACAGGGAAATACAGGATTTAGGACTGGGAAGTGCTGGTTTTAACAAGAAAATACAGAATTTAGGACTCAAAATTGCTAACCCTAGTACTGCCCTAGGTTCAGTATTTGCCTCATCCTTGTCCTGTCTCAGTTCCCTCAGTTCCATCCTGTTTCCTGTACAAGGGTACTGATTCTTGAGGGCTTGTGAAATATTCCCAGGTCTGTGCATGGAACTGTTGTGCAATCAACAATTATTTTGCCTAATCCTCCCTGAAATCGAGTTTGGGATCACATGGTGCATGGAGTGGATTTTTTTGGTGCTTTGCACATCTGCTCACACATTTTTTTTA
This sequence comes from Monarcha castaneiventris obscurior, assembly GCA_026261815.1. Lineage (NCBI taxonomy): Eukaryota > Metazoa > Chordata > Aves > Passeriformes > Monarchidae > Monarcha > Monarcha castaneiventris. The sequence goes on along the minus strand of JAMPIT010000002.1, from coordinate 889,659 downwards.
TGGCCTGACCATCCTGATTTCCTCTGGATGTCAGGATCATGTGGGAGAGAGAGGACAGACTTGCCAGGATTTTGTTGTTTTCCTCCCATAGATAGATCTTGAACTGTTCCCTCAAGTCAGACCTGAGGGAGAACTTGCAAAATTTTTCACATTGCTCGACCTGGGGAGCTGTGACACCTCTGTCCCCTCAAACCCTGAGAATTGAGTGGTGACAGGTCCATTTTTGTCTCTTTTTCAGGTACTTTGGTGAGTGTCCTGGAGAAGCTGCTGTCCCAGAGGACAGAGTCAGAGCATGCAGGGTGCCTGGTGATTTGTGCAGCCCTCAACAATGCAGCCAAAGTCCGGGAGCTCCTCCAGAAATATCCAGACAAGGCAAGTTTGGAAGACGAAAATGGTTCTTTTTCCTTTGTTTCTGCTCTTTAAAACACTGTCATAAAATTTTGTAGTCAAGCAGGGACAAGGATGTGAGAAAAATAAGATGTTTTTCAGGCTTAGTGATATCTCCTATCAGTTGGAGTATTATTTTGTGGCAATTTAGGATTGAATTCACAATTAAATGTGTGTATTTTATGCCTCTAGTTTGTGGCATTAAATCTGAACTAAAACCCTTACAGCACCTTTCCCAAGCTGGCTTTTCCCAGATTTCCTGTGTGGCCTCTGCAGCTGTAGAATGAGGGGGAGAGAGGTTTATCTATATGAAAACAGGAGCAGATATCAGAGGATCTGCTGGAAAAGAAAGCCAGGGGTTGTGTCTGGCTGTGCCTGTCCTTAGAGGACCTTTTTAAAATCACATTGTTGGAATCAGGAGGGAGAAAAGCTGCCCAGATCTGTGCAGTGTCTTATCTCATGTCTGACTGGAGCAGGGAACTGGGCTGGACTTGTTGCTGGACAATTTCTGTGCCTGCAGAGTGCCAAACTGTCAGCATCACATCTCCTGAAACCTCCTTCAGGGAGGGGCTCAGGGTTGAGGAACAGGGGAAAAGAAAGAACCACCAAAATCTTTCAGCAGTGTGTCCTTGGAAACCCTTGGTAACAAAAAGAGTTTTTGTTGGGGCTGTGTCTGTGGGGCTGGCAGGAGGAGCTGTGACCCAGGAAAAGCAGGATCAGCTCTGAAGGAACCCCTGTGAAGCTGATTTAGTGCTTATTTGTCTGGTATTTATTGTAGTTCTTTATTTATAAACTTAATGGGGCTTCTGGGGATGGGAAGGAGACACAAACACCTGCAATTCTCAAATTGATCCCCGACAGGAAAGTCCCAAGAGTAAGGAATCCATTATATGATCAGTTATTTTTATTAGACTTCTATTTCTACTCTGATATTTATATTAATAAATCAGCTATTTCTGTTGGAGCCTTACAGAGAGCAGGCTGGGTTTGAGGCTCACTTAGAGCAGGTTGGAATTGCTTGGCAGGGTTTTTCCAGCTTATCAGCACTGTAGATGGAAGAGCAGCAGTGACCTCTAATTCCTCTTTGCCCAAAGGACTCGCCCATCATTTTGAGCCTATCCAGGGAAGTGCTGCCTCTCCTGTTCTCTGACTGCTGCATAAAATCAGCTGCAGGGGAAAAAAAACCTTGATTATTAACTTGTTCTCCTTGCCAGTCTGCTGAGGTTTTGTGCTCCTTCTCCTCTCCTTAGCCTCCCACTGGTTTCAGTAGCTGCTTTGCCTTTTTTTTCCCCCCTCTTGCCTCTTGTTCTTCAGTGCCTTAAATTCTCCAAAACTCTCACTGCAGCACTCGAGCACTGAGATCTTCCCTGCAGCCACTGCACCCACTCAAGTACCTGCAGCAGCACAGCACAGCAGGGACTTGGCACCTCCAAGGCCTTATGCAAAGCTAATTTGATTTCCTCACACATTTTCCTCTCGGGAAGGGAATTGTTGGCAGGGATATCAAGGAGTGTTGTGCTCGCAGGCACAGAGCGATTTGGCAGCAGGGCTCTGCAATCACAGCTCTGGCTTTCAGCTCTGTTCTCTCACTTCTCCCCTCTTGACTAAACGTGCTGTCCCCTTCCCCTTCCAAAATATTTTGGGACAAGGTCAGCTGGGAGCTGCTGGCTGGGGAGAGGATCCAGCAGGGCACGGACTCTGTGGGATTTCTGAGCCGTTCCCACCCTGCTCTGGGCACAGGACAAGATCATCCCTAATTTTCTGTGTCTTTGCCCTTCCCAAAGGTCGATGCCAAGAACCAGGGCAGAACTGCCCTGCAAATTGCCTCTTACCAGGGGCACCTGGAGGTGGTGAAGACCCTGCTGCAGGCACATGCCAACGTCAACCTGCGGGACGACGAGGGGGACACGGCGCTGCACTACGCAGCCTTTGGGTAGGACACCTCCCCTCCTGCCATCCCTGATGGAAAACATCTATCCTAAATAAATATGGGCACTCTTGGGTGAAGGATGTGTGGCTGGTGGAGGCTTTTCTCTGGTTTTTATGTTGGGAATTGGCCTTTGAGTTTCAGCCATTTCTTTCTCTACAACAGCGTCCTTCTTTCCAGGAGGATTTCTATCTAGCACAAGGATTTCTCATCCTCCACAGCTAGTTCAGTTTCCATGCTAGGAGTTTTCAGGGGGAGAATCAGAAAAAAAAGTGATAAGGAGGTTTCAGTCATTAAACTCTTTCCATGGGGATGAGGGAGGTGGTTTGGTGGATTGAAATCAATTTGGTTGGTTGGGTTCTGTAAGTTTGTGTGTTTTCCAGAGCAAGATGAGATTTTGAATTCTATCATCAGTTACCAGGGAAGAATTCATCACTAAGAATGGGAATTCCTGTTGTTTTAGAGCAGAGAGCACAAATTAGGAAGGTTTTGTTGCGTGTGGGAGTTTTTTTAACACTAAGAGGAAGTGGGGTGAGGCTGAGAGGATACAAAACCTGAGTTCTGCTGCTTTGCAAGAAGGAGGAATTTACCATGTGCACAGGACTGACTCTAATCTGGTTTTGTCCTTGCTTTTAAACCAGAAACCAAGCTGAGGTTGCCCGTGTGCTGCTGGCTAAGGGAGCCAGTGCAGACCTGCTGAACCATGCCAAGTGCACAGCCCTGTACGTCGCTGTCAGCCAGGGATTCACAGAGGTGGTGAGGGCCCTCTGTGAGCTCAACTGTGATGTCAACCTCCCAGTAAGTTTGGGATTTCAGGGATTTAGGGCAGGGAGGTGTTTGGGGTTTTGGTTTTTTTTTTTTTGAGGTGGGGAGGTGCTTCTTTATGTCTCACACCATTTGTGCCTTTCTAGAATTTGGAACTTGTGCTGTTAAAATGCGTGGGAAATATTCCTGGATTTCCGTACCCTGAAATTCCAGGTTTGGGTCTGCCCCTTCTTTATCACATCAGCATTTTCTGCTGGATTCAGGCTTCCAGAGAAAGCTGACCTGCTGTTCCTGTGTGTTGTGGCCACACTCCTGTTCCCAGCAATAAGATTTTTAAGGCTGGCAGTGATGGTGACTTGGGCCCAGCCCATTTTTAGGGTTTGCGTGTGTGGTGATGGGGCTGTTCTGTGCTGGGTCAGTCCCTCAAAGCTGGTCAGGACTTTCAGCAGCTCACAGGGGGTTTCCTATCTGGGGTTGATAACCTGTGTTTGCTTGGGTCTCCATGTGTAGGATTCCCAGGGAGACACCCCCCTGCATTATGCTATCACTCTGGACTACAAAGTCGTGATTGAGATTCTCACTGAAGTTCCCAACATAGATTTCACTGTCCAGAACTGTCAAGGCTTCAACCTGCTCCACTATTCTGCTCTGAAAGGCAACAAGCTGTAAGTGACCTGGTTTTTTTTCCATTTTTTATGCCTTTTGCAGATGTTAATTCGTGCTGGCTGTCTAAGAAGGTGGCAGGTGGGGTTCTGGGTAGTTGGTTGCACATTTCTTGGGTTTGGATGTGGCTGGGTAGTGCTTTTGGCCTCCTTCAGGCCTTCACAGGAAACTCCTGCCTGCTTTCCCCATCCCATCTTTCTCATGCTTCCCTAGCCTAGGAAATCTCTCTGTTTCTGGACACTCTCAGATGTTTGGGTTCACACTTGGAAGGACAGGAGAAGGTCTTAGTAAAGACTGAGAGCCTCTGGACTTCTTCCAAGGATAAATCTGCTCATTATTTTCAAAGCAGTGTGGCTTTACTCTACTTTATTAAATGATAACTGAGGGCTTTTGTTGTATTCTTGTAATTCAATTTGTGACTTTGAGGGACTGCTCTTCATTGCTGCTGTCAGCTCGTGGTGCTGCCTGCTAAAACATGGACATTGATAGCTCCTGGGCAGGAGAGGCACAAATTAATTCTTCCATCTCTGTTAACCTCTCCCACTCTGCAGGGCCATAAAGAAGATTTTGGCCAGGGCTCGGCAGCTGGTGGACTCCAAAAAGGAAGATGGATTCACTGCCCTGCACCTCGCTGCTCTCAATAACCACATGGAAGTGGCTGAAATTCTCATCAAAGAGGTAAGAAATCACCCAAAACCACCATCAAGAAAACCTGTCCCACTCCCAAGCCCCACATTTCCCAACCTCTCCTGAGTTAATACTGGGACCCACAGGGATGTCCCTGTCCCTTTGAAGAGCTGCTGTTTGCCAGGCTGAAGAGCAGGGCTTGGCATTCTGGGGGGGGATTCTCCTTTGGCACTGGCAGGGAGGAGAAAGGTGCCTTGGCCAGGAACAAAGTGGGCTGGAACTGGAATATTCAGTGAAGATAAAGTGGAATATTCAGTGAAGATAAAGTGGGATTTGGCACCTCCCAGGCTCCACACTCACAGCTCAGCAGCCACAACTCCCTCTTGGTGCAATTCCTGCTTTGCCAGGGTCGCTGCGACGTCAACGTGAAGAACAACAGGAACCAGAGCCCTCTGCACCTGGCTGTGATCCAGGGCCACGTGGGCATGGTGCAGCTGCTGGTGAGCCAGGGCAGTGATGTCAATGCTGAGGATGAGGATGGGGACACGGCCATGCACATCGCCCTGGAGCGCCAGCAGCTCATGGCCCTCGCCGTGGAGAAACGGGACGGGGACATGGGGGCCTCCCTCCTTTCCAAGGTGAGCTGGGAGCAGAATTCCAGCACTGAGGGGCAGGAGAATGCTCCATGCTACAGCATCAGCACGTTGTGGGGTCTAGGGGGTGAGGGAAGCTCCAAAGCCAGTTCAGATGGGGAGCGTGGAAACAAACCTTGCTTGTGGGAAAGCAGGAATGGATCCTCCTGAATTTATAGCATGAAACTTGACATAGTCAGACAACAATTCAGAGCTGTCTCTGATATTTTTATGAGCATTGTGCACTTCTTTCCTGACATGGGAAAGGTCATGAATCCAGCTGTAGAGCCAAGAGACTCCTGGGTTTAATTCATGCCCCAGAACCACAGCAATTCATTTCTGTCTGATGGCATGGAAAATATGAGGAGAGCTGACCACAGACACCCCAGTTATCTGCAGATGTGCAGCAGGGGGAGAGGGGGGATGCAGCAGGCTGAAGGAGAAGGGAGAAGCTGTTACAAAGCCTGAACTGGATTTCTCTGTGCTGCTCTGAATCCATGGACATAAAGATCTAGAAATCACTGCAGGATAGGCCAAAGGTGTGGGGATAATTTAATTCCCTGGAAAATCCAGCATCGATTTTTAAATAATTATTATTATTATTATTATTATTTTTTAATTTCAAATTATCAGAATAAGTGAAACCTCCCATTCCTCCTTTTCAGCTGCTTGGAAAAGCCCAGTGCATTGCTCTTACATTCTGCTCCTCACCAAAGCACCTCAAGTGCAGGGCCAAAGTCCTGGCTGCAGGAAGTCCTAAAGAGGGATCTGTGCATGTCATTCCCAATATTATTTACAGTAACATCATCTCTAAATGCTGTAGATTCCTTCACATCTAATTTTACTTGCCCTGGCTGACACCCTCTGGTCTTTTAAGTCAGTGGAATATGTGACTTGACTTCAAATTATTTGCACATCAAAATTTGGCTCTTTAAATAGCTGTCACTTAGGGCCCTGTGCAGCAGCTGTTCACCAGTCCTGTGGGGTCTTCAGCTTCTTCCTTTTCACTCCCTGGAGAAGTGAATGCCCATTTCTCTGATTTGCAGGGATTATCACCAGGTAGGATCAGTCTGAGGCACTCTTGGCCCTGGAATGTAAGATTTGAACCCATTATTTACATAAAGGCCAAAAGAATCTTCGTGTGCTTTCAAAAAGTTGCACTTGCAAGTTTTAAGTATGAGGTTTAAGACTTCATTTAAATTTTGATGCAAATCAGAGCAGAGAGGATCAGAAGCTGCTTCTGTTGACACAGAGTGTGTTTCTCAACTTCTTTTAGCTGCAGGCTTCTGGCTTCCTGGGAAATGTGGAGCTGAATGTTGGGACTGCCATTGCCTGCTACTTAGCACAGGAAGGAGCAGACATTAATTATGCAAATCATCGGGGAAAGTCTCCTTTGGACCTCATTACAGATGGAAGGATCGTCCAGATTGTCAAAGACTTCTCACAGAAATTCAGGTAAGCCTCAGGAAACCCTTGCAAACCAGAGTTTTCCCCAGCTCTGGTGTCTCTGCAGCTGCTCCAGGAGGGATGGAGCCTCTCTGAGACGCTCTGGGTGTCACCCTGAGCACCTCCTGTTTGTTCTGGAGCTGCCCCGAGTTTCTGCAGGGGTTATGTGAGGGTGTGTGCTGAGTTTGGAAGGGCTGGGAAAAGCAGATTAATGTGGCTCTGTGCAAAGTTGGCCTCTTGTCTCTCAGAGAGCCCCGAGGCCAAGAGGAGCCTGGCCACTGAGGCCAAGAGCAACTTTGCAGAGTAATCCTGGGCTCTGTTTTACTTTCATTTGATTCTTCATTGACAGATATTTCAAGAGAGTGTGACAAAAGGGTGGGCACCAAAACCCACAGAATTTATTCCAGGGCTAGATAAATGCTTGTTTTGAAGCTGATAAGAGAAATAGCTGAGAAGATGCCAAAGGGGGAGTACAGCAAGTCAAAGCTGGCTTTAGCTCGTGCTCTGAGAAGCATTTGTTTGGATTTTGACTTTGCAAACATGAAAGCAGAGTTCTGTTTGATCTGAGGGCACAGGCTCAGTGCTGTTCCTGCTGGAGGAGGAGCCACCCAGCAGTGCTGCCACTGGCTGTGCTTCTGGCCCAATGCAAATTACAGGTGAAATGTGTCCCTTTAGCATCTTCCATAGGAATTCTGTCACTTCAGTGTGTGTTGGATTGAGTTTTTGCCTAAAAAATGTCATTTCTGTCAGGCTGACACTTCTCATTACTGGTTTCAGCAGATGATTGTGCTCTTACCTTGCTGTTACCTCCAAAAGAGCAGTTTCCACCTGTGTAAATATTAGAGATCCCTGCTCTTTTCCTTTCTTTTTGGACAGAACTAGTCAGGATCCCAGCTGAGCTGCTCCCAGCAGGGCAGGGAAGCTTCCCAGGTTTATCCTCCCTGAGCATGAGCTGCTCAGTCTCTTTGAGGAGTGTTCCCCAGGGATCAATTCAGTGTTACCCACTGCTCCAGGAGCTTGTGGCTCACATTTGCTGCTGGCTCCTGCTTGCAGGGAACAGCAGGTTTCTTCAGAGAGCTCAACCATCACCTGCAGCCTTCGCCGTGTGCACACCACGCCCAACACCATGACCAACCTCAGTGTCTCCAGCGTGGCAGTGCCCACAGAGTGCCTGGTCTGCTCAGAGCTGGCCTTGCTCATCCATTTCTTCCCATGCCAGCACAGTATTGTGTGTGAAGGTGAGTCCACACTGATGTTTTCCCCTTTTTTTTAAATGTTTTTCCTCCCCGTTCCCCCAGCCAAGCTTCCCTGTCAGAAATGCAGCCCTGCTTAGACACAGAGCTATTGTGCTGTTTGTGTCCTGAAGCAACCCCAGCGTGATTGCAGCATCTCAGGCAGCCAAAGTTATCTCTGAAAAACACAGAATGTTCTGCCCACCTGCTGGTTGGGACTCCAGGCAGCTTTGCCTGGGTGGTTCAGATGCCTCAGTTCTGGCTGTCAGTGCTGCATCTCTCAGAAACCTCCTGAGAAGGATTTCCCTCTCCTCTGGCTTTTGTAACTCTTTTCATTTCAGCTGATTTAAGGGCAGCCTGCTCAGACTTGTCAGCAAGTTTATCTCACAAGGCACAGTGTGACCACAGGGAATTTGGTCAGGACTCTGTGCCAGAGCTTCATCCTCTTCCCCCAGAGCTGTTGGGATCAGTGCAGCAGCTCCAGTGGCACAGAGCAGGGAGGATTTAAAGGGGTTGTGTTTGCTGCTGACCTGGGGAAAACAAAACAAGGGAATATGGCACAGCTCAGAAGGCAGTAGTGACCTCATTCCATGCAGGAACAATCTCTTAAGCACCCAGGGGGGCCTCAGGTTGTCCAAGCCTGATGTTCTTGAGTCTGTTGTGGCCTTAATTGTCATCTCTCCTTGTGTCACCTGTGGTAGAATGCTCCAGGAGGATGAAGAAGTGCATCAAATGTCAAGTGACAATAACCAAAAAACTGAAACAAGGTATGTTCTGGCTGTGGCTGCTGATCAGGGCTGTGGGGAGGGTCCTGCACAGTGTCAGTGTGAGGGGCATCAGTGATTTCCAGTGAAATAAGAGTGTTCATTTATTTTGCCTTTTGTGTGTATGTGTGTGTGCATTATCTACCTTCAGAGAGAAAAAAAGTAGATTTTCTCAGGTATCCCAGGCCAAGCTCAACTGCATGGACAGGACAGGACAATTAAGGGAGCTTTGCCTGAGCCTGGCTTATTTTGTGTATTGAAAGCAAACACCAGGTTCCCCAGTCTGTTCACAGTGAAAATTTATGAGGGAGGGAAAATCACATCTTGTGCAAGCCTCACTTCTCCCTGGGCTGAAATCAGTGTCTGTGCAGGGCTGGCATGAGCCAGGCATCCAGAAATCTCAGAGCTGGAGATTCACTGAAATCTCAGAGCTATTTCACTGAAGCTCTTTAGCCCAGTTCCAAGCAGATTTGTCTCCTGCCCACATTTCCCGGTGTCAGGATGAGTTGTGATGTCAGCAGGGTTTGCTTTTGCCACTGAAGCCTTTTCCAGAGTGCTTGGGAGGGCTGAGATGGCTCTCAGGGCATGGGAGAGGATTTAATTGCCTGTCCTGCTGCTCGTGACTGAGCATTGTGGGCTCCTTTTTGGAGTCAGGCTCCAGCCTTGTGACCTGATGCCTGGAAAAAAAAGCAGGAATCAGTCCCACAGCACTGGACATGCACAGCTGGCAGAGCCAGAGCTCCTCTTTGCAACTCCACAATGCCAAAAATCCCACTTTGACCTGACAGTGGACAGGAGCATTTGTCTTTGCTGCAGACTGGCAGCAAAATTTCAATGGGAATTCCAAATTGCAGGCAAATTTCCAGTGGAGGAGGAACATCAAGGTCTCTCAAATACCAGAAGGATTTCCCCAGCAGTGATGTCTTCAGTGCTTGCCTTTGACAAGCTCCCTGTCCCCAAGGAGAGGATTTGAAATCACTTTTTGCACCACTGATGTGCAACTAATTCCAGAATGCTGAGGAAAGGGGCATCTGAAGTGAAGCATGAAAGTGCCTAATCAGTGATTCAGGATCAGAAGATGAGCAGTGAGAGCTGGAACCAGAATATTTGCCTAATATTTGCCACTTAGGCAGGATTTGGGATTCTTTCATTTCACAGAGCTGACCAAATGACTTACTTGTGTAGCTTCATGTGCATAAAAACCAACACAAGTGATTCAGATGGTTTCTTCTGAATCTTTCTTTTCTCATCCTGAAAGACACACACATTTCTTAGATGTTTTTTAGCCAGAAATTGGAGTCCTGAGCGTGACCAGGAGGTGAGAGAAAATAGTGTTTGTGGCACTGTAAGAACATCAAGCTGAAACACAGGGTTTTCTTTTAAACACTAAAATATTGAGATTTTAAATAAAAGCTAGTTCTGCCAAAGTTAACTGGAATAAGAAAAAGCTAAGCAGAACTTAGCTAAAGTTGATTAAAGAAATTAATGATTAGTCAGGAAGTTAAGTATAGGATAAGTTCTGATTACTTGGTATTTGTTTAGCTGTGCTTATAATAAGCAATTAATAATCTTAGAAGGAAAAAATTCAAAAGAAGGCCTAGACAGTTACAAAATTCTTCCACCTGCAACTTATTCAAAAGCAATAGAGGAGGGAACTGGGAGCCTTCCAAGGTCAGGGGTATTGTTAAAAACCAGAGAGGCAAAAAGCTCAAAGTGAGGAAGAGCAGCTTTACTTCATCAGCACAGCCCCCTCCTCATTTTCAGGACCACTGACCTAATTCCATTGTAAGAATTGCACATGCTTAATGACTTTTTGCTAATTTTCATAGGAAGTGAAAAATGAAAGGTATTTATGCTATGGATATGTCTTTGTGTTTTAAATGTGCAGTATTGTTTTAGATAAATAGGGTTTGTATTTTATTGTAACTTTGGAGAGATCCCTGCAGCTTCCTGGGGCTGGAATAAACATTCCCTTTCTAACCCTAACAAGTTAAAAAGTCTTTGTCTGTCTCAGGTGGATACTGAAAAATGAAAGGTGCTTATGCTATAAATATGTATTTATATTTTGAATATTGAATAGAATAGAATAGAACTTTCATGGATAAATAGACTTTGGATTGCTTTGTAATCTCAGAGCTGTGCTTTTGGAGTGATCCCTGCAGCTTCCTGGGGCTGGAATAAACATTCCCTTTCTAACCCTAATGAGTTAAAAAGTCTTTGTCTGTCTCAGGTGGATATTGAAAAATGAAAGGTGTTTATGCTATAAATATGTATTTATATTTTGAATATTTAGAACTTTCATGGATAAATAGACTTCGGATTGCTTTGGGATCTCGGAGCTGTGCTTTTGGAGTGATCCCTGCAGCCTTCTGGGGCTGCAATAAACATTCCCTTTCTAACCCTAACGAGTTAAAAACTCTTTGTCCATCTCAGGTGGATATTGATATTAGATCTATATCCATATTTTAATAAATTTTGAATATTTCCACTTGAAGGGAGCAGCACATTCCAGAGCACCAAGGCAGTAATCTCAGACAGCATTTTAAAAAAAAACCCCAAACCACCAAACCACTGAGCAAGTAAGCAGAGGAAGGCAACAGTCCCTAAAAAGCATCACCCCAAGGTGATCCCTGGATGATCCCTGGATAAGGCTGAGTGCAGAGGGTTGAGTGTGAGTGAAATGCTGCTGCCAGGGGTGGGCAGAACCCGTGGTTAACCCTTGCCGTGCCCCTGCTCTGCCCGCAGACAGCACAGAGGTGGAGTGCAGCCCCAGCTCCGAGTCCACGGAGCAGAGGAAGCTGATGGAGGAGCTGCAGAGCCGCTACCGGCAGATGGAGGAGAGGATCACCTGCCCCATCTGCATCGACGACCAGATCAAACTGGTGTTCCAGTGCGGCCACGGCTCGTGCCCGGACTGCAGCTCTGCCCTCACCGTGTGCCCCATCTGCCGCCAGGCCATCCGCGAGAGGATCCCCATCTTCGTGTGAGGCGCCCCGGCCCCGCGCCCTCCTCTGCTTCCCCGGGAGAAACAGAGGGAAGCGCAGAAGGGATGTGCCGGGGGCAGCAGCAGCAGGAGGAGGAGGAGGAGGAGGAGGAGGAGGAGGAGGAGGAGGAGGAGGAGGAGGAGGAGGAGGAGGAGGAGGAGGAAGAGGAGGAGTCCCCTCTGCCCCAGGGAGGGCACAGCCCCTCTCTCCTGTGCTCTCCTCCAACCACACTTGAGAGCAGAGCTGAACAGATTTCCCCAGAGATGCTCCAGAGGAATCCAGCTCCAGGACTGTCGGGAGCTGCCACTCAATTCCCGAGGAGATCCCCAGGGATGAGCTCTCCCACATCTCTCATCTCCCAGATGTCAGGGACAGGGAGGTGATGTCCCAAATGAGCCCCCCTCTGAACCCTTGGGGCTCAACAACAGCACCGAGAGGCAAACCTGGATGTCAGGAGGTCCTAAAGACAGAGCGTGTGCCTTAGAGAAAAAGTAGTGAACACTGATTGGAGAAAATCTGTTACAACAAATATTTCTGACCTCTAAGTGACACTCTTCTTCTTCTTCTTCTTCTTCTTCTTCTCCCATATTTTATTTTATTTTTTCTTTTTTTGGCACAACCGTGTGTTCCGAGACTCCTGAGCTTTCTATCCATAATGCCAAAGGCAGGTGTTAAATACTCCAATCAAAGTGTAAAGGAAATAAATAGTAATAATTAAGATACGTGGGGGGAAAAAAAAAAGGAAAAAAAAGGGATTTCATTTTTGTTTCTTTGTTTTGCAGCAAAACTTAATAAAATAAAAATATATATTTTCCTGAGCATTAAAAATGAATGTACAAACAGTAGCTGCACTATGGATTCAGCTGTATTGTTTTCCAACTGAGTGAAGAATTATTATCCACTGAGTCATCCTGTAAAGTAAATTTTGGTGGAAGTGTGGCTCTTTGTGTGGGGGGTATCTCTGGTGACACAATGATGCCCAGACCTCCTGCTTGTTACGTATTGGAAGCAATATTTAAACAAACAAAACGGAACAAAACCAATTCCTGTGGTCCTCTACTCCCTTTGTTCGTTAGCAAAGAGGTGGCAAATCTTTTCAAGAAATGTTGAACTGTGTGGAATGTGTGGTGGTTATGGGAATATTTATTATTTATAACCCTGTGGTGTGTTGAGAACGTTATTTCACCAATTCTTGCCTCCTAGAGATAATATTTATCAGAATATTCACTTGAGCTTTTTACAGTTTCAATAGGGTTGGGTTTTTTTTTTTAATCTGTGAAAATGGATCAGATTTAACCCCTAAATTATTTGCTTGGGTCATGCTTAACACCCAAATAACATCAAGCTGAATTTCAGAATCAACTTCGGTGTAAAAATCAGAGGTGCAGATTCTCATTCTTTCCCAGAAGTTCATGCTGATGGGAATCCCTTTGGAATAAAAATAAACCAGAAATTTCCCCAAAATCTTTGCTGGGGCAGCAGAACAAAAGCGCTGTGCAAGGGCTGCTCTCACCAAGTACAAATCTGAGCCAACTTCATCCTGTAAAAGCTGCTTTTATTCTCCACTTTTTGGTACAAGGGAATCATTTTGCAGGTTGTTTATTACCCCAACCCCATGCTAAGCTTTTTTAAAGAATAATTTAATCACAAGCCTCCCCATAAATCCAAAATGCTGAAGGATATTTCACCACGTGTGTTGTGTTTGTGCTGGCACCAGGGGAGAGGAGACAGAGGTGGCAAAATGTTCAATATCTGTCATGTAATTCTCATCTCTCATTCCAAAGGTGTCATTTTATTCAGGAAAAACAACATGGAGCATCTGCTTTATTATTTTAAGATGGTTTCTTTGGGTGCTAAATGAAGAGAGGCTTCCAAGTGATTCTTTTCCCTAAAGGAAAAAAATAAAAATTGCAGGAAGAGTGCAGCCTTTGACTTTAAGCTGTGCAGCTGTTACAGAAAATGGAAGTTGTTTAAAAATGAATTTATTTTTTCCTTTCCTGGCTAACGAAAAGAGATTTTGCAGGAAGGGAAGAGCTCCCCTCGATTTTATGGTTTCTCTGTTTTTAAACTCAAGAGGTGGCAGAAGGCAGCAGGTGCCCCTTTGTGCCAAGAATGTTTTTGGCAAACTTTGCCCCCCATGCCAGGCTCAGCTCAGGCTTTGGAAAGGAGAGGAAAGTCCTGGTTTATCTTCCTTGATAAACCTGCATCATTAAATAACCAGTTATCATTTAATGAAGTAGAGTAAAGCTGAGAGATCCTGAGACAGGAGAGGTGGGGGAATCATTTTTATCATTTTTTACCCGTTTCCTATTGGATTTCTTGCTGTTTTTTTGGATTTTTTGCTGGTTATAGGAGCAGGGAAGTTGTTCCTGCTGCTGCAGGGAGGGAAGGAGATGCCAGAGCAGTGGGAAATGCTCCTTTAAAGGCAAATACCATCATTGGTTAATTGGTGAGGGTAATGAGCAGCTTTCTGCTTGATGTTTGTGACCAGCTGCTCTCCCAAAAAGGAGACTTGGATGGGTCCTCTGCAAAGGAGCTCCTGGGGCTTCTGCCATCTCCTGGATGCACCTCTGGGCCTTCAATATTCCCGTTTTTCTGGTGTACAACTTCCATTTTAACAGGTCAGTTCATCTCTTGCTTGGTACAAAAGTTTGCTAAATCTTTCGTTTGGAAGCGTGGCCAAAATTCTGTGTTTTACAGGCATTGTGAGACTGAGGGAGGAGAGAGAAGGGAAATCGTTGCAAGGCAGAGTCAGGTAAAGAGCCCAGCTCTCCTTTATGTTCCCATTAATCAGTGCTGCTCCCAGGATTTCAGGAGGATTGGTCCACCCACAAATGGATTAATAATACTAATAACAGCTTATTAATACATCCCACCAGCGAGCAGTGACAAAAATATCCCCACCCAGGGAAGCAGCTCTTAGTTCACTGTGGGTTTGCTTCGTTATCTGTGGTTTGGGAAACCTTTTTCCCTCATTTCATCCCCGAAATTCTGCTCTGTGTGGCCAGGAGTGCTGAGCTCCTGCCTGGGGTCAGGGCTCTTTGTAACTCAGGGTCAGGCCAGTGCAGGCCCTTCTGTGAGCAGCAGCTCAAAGCGACAGTTAAGCAAAATATTCCTTTTTCTTTGCCAGCTGGAGCTGTTTTCAGCTCATTTGTTATCCATCAGAGCATGGATTTTTCTAGGAACATCAGCAGATGCTGATCACGAGGGGCTGCAGGGTGGAAAGTGGGAGAATTCTCTTCAGGCCCCAAACATTCCTGTTCCTCCCCTCCCTGGGGAGCATCACTCCCTGTCAGAACACACAGAACCCTTTTTTTAGCCCACGACCCACAGAAAAAGCACAAATTTCCAATGCCATTCCCACAGGAACCACGCAGGAATGTTGGGTTGTTGGTTTTGTTTTCTTTTTCCCCCCAAGTTGGGAGCTGGAAGGGCTAAATCTGTAAGTGCTTTTTAAAGGAAGGGCTGTGAGGGTTTGCTGATTCCTTTCACATGGGCCACCGAGGAGCTGCTCTGGGGTAAATCACGTTCCCTGTGGCCTGGGTTTGGAGCAGTGCCCTGCAGATGAAAATCCTGCTCCTGGTGCCTTGAGCCATCAGAGATTGGGTCCTCCTCCTTTCCCCACCTCCGTGCAGAATTCCCAAATCCCAGCAGGGGAAGCTGGTGGGGGTGTTTTGTTCCAG
This sequence comes from Monarcha castaneiventris obscurior, assembly GCA_026261815.1. NCBI lineage: Eukaryota > Metazoa > Chordata > Aves > Passeriformes > Monarchidae > Monarcha > Monarcha castaneiventris. The sequence goes on along the minus strand of JAMPIT010000002.1, from coordinate 874,549 downwards.
TGATGAATAATAAGCTCTTATCCCTGAATAAATAAAGAGGTTTTCTGAGAGGTGAGGTTCCTTTGGGACACTCAGACTGGTGGCTGTTCTCTGTGTAGCATCTCTTAGCACAGGTTTTGCTGTAATATTTGTTGTCATAGATTGGTTTTGTGTTGTTTTGGGGACTGGGATGAAGCAGTGCCAGCTGTCCTGAGAAATGGAGCAGTGCTACTGGAAATAGTGCTGAAAATAACATTTCATGGAGGCTGAACAGAGGAAAAGAGAGAAATGCTAAGAATGATCCATAGAGGTGAAAAAATATTTAATTTTGAGCTAAAGGCTGCCCTGGGGGAAGGGAGCCACGTGTTGTGTGTTATGCACAGCCCTGCTTTAAACCAAACATTTCAGCAAATGAGTGAAAAGAGCAAGGCCAGGCTGAGGTGACTGAACAAGGGGAGTGCATCGTGTTGTGCTTTATGTTCTCCACGGCCTCTCGTTGCCCACTGTGGGTTTTATGCAGCTTTCCTTCCCTCCTGACAGTGTTGGGAGCCTGCTGCTTCCCAGAGCTGGGGATGTGCATCCCTGGGTGTTGGCTTGGAAAATCGCAGCTCCCTACGAAGGAGAATCCAGGTCGTTGCAGGGAGGACAAAGCAGAGTCGGTTCCGTGCCCCGCCTCGCTCCCCTCTCCCCATGACACCACATGGATTCCCTCAGTGTCATGAGTTCCACTGCTCCGAGACACAAACCCACGCCAGGAATGGGTTTTGCTGTCCAAATAAAAACGGGATGACAGATCCTGCCTGCAGTCCAAACCAAATATCCGCGCTCCAGAACCTCTAAAACTCAGCAGAGCTCCGGAGCTGCAGCAGCAGCAGAAATGTGGGGAATATTTCCAGCAGTGTCACTGAGGGTTCTGTGCCCTGCTGGCTCCAGGGTACCTCATTTTTGTGAAAAGGAGCACGGGATCCTGAGCTTTGAAGCAGAGATTGGGGACTCACACAAGCACAGCCTGAGGGGACCAAGAATTTCCTTCATAATGTAAAGAAAGTTAAAAGTTTTTGTAAAATCCATCTCAGCACAGCCTGAGGGGACCAAGAATTTCCTTCATAATGTAAAGAAAGTTAAAAGTTTTTGTAAAATCCATCTCAGCACAGCCCCTCGCAAAGCGAGCTCACAGAGCTTTAGTAAAGTGCATTTTTAGCACCTCGCTGTTTCTGAAAACTTCTCCATGCAGGGATTTTATCAGAAGTGTTGCTGGTGGGCACAGCAAGGAGTTCCTGAGGCTCCCTCAGCTCCACCAGCTCCGACTGGGAGTCCTGAGTGCCTCAGCAGAGGAGCTCTCCTCATCTGACTCTCATTGCCCTAAAAACTGAGGTTTGTCTTGGCCTCACTGCTGAGCTGGTTTCTCAGCAAATATTTGGCTTAAACTTGAATCATTCTGAAAGCTCTCTGCAGCCCGGGGTTTGCTGGGGTTGGGTGAGCTGAATTTCGGTGTGGATGGGCACAGTGCATTCCCAACGTGAGGGGAGGGAAAGCAAAGAGCTTTCCAAGAAACCCTGCTCTCTCTGCTGCTCCATCCAGGGATAACCTGACGGGGGAGCAGGATCCTAAAATGTCCCGGAGGTCGTCGATCATCTCTGCAGCCCCAGATTCCCATTCAGGCAGCACAAGATAAAACAGATCGTGTGCAGCGCGGTGTCTTCCCATTCAGAACCGTCCAGTGACTCATGGAAAAGCGTTTTCTTGGCTCTGCTGACCTTTAGTAGCTGCATGGGGAAGTTTTCAGAAACAGCGAGGTGCTAAAAATGCACTTTACTAAAGCTCTGTGCGCTCGCTTTGCGAGGGGCTGTGCTGAGAGGGATTTTACAAAAACTTTAACTTTCTTTACATTATGAAGGAAATTCTTGGTCCCCTCAGGCTGTGCTGGGATGGATTTTACAAAAACTTTAACTTTCTTTACATTATGAAGGAAATTCTTGGTCCCCTCAGGCTGTGCTTGTGGGAGTCCCCAATCTCTGCTTCAAAGCTCAGGCTCCCGTGCTCCTTTCCACAAAAATGAGGCACCGAGTGGGTGCTTGGAGGGTTTCAGGTTCCTGATCTGCCAAATTCCACAAAATCTCTCAGGCAAATCTCTTCCCCTGCCCAGTTTTGGGGTCTGAGCCTGTCAGAGGTGCAGGACAAAGCCCTGCCCTGGGTCAGGGCTGGGGGACATTAAAGTGCCTCGAGGGACCGAGATGCTCCGGCAGGAGGAGAGGTTGGGTGTGCAGAGCATAAATTAAAATCTCCCTCGAGCACTGCTGAGTCCTGCTGGCTCTGGGAGAGGCAGAGGCACTTAAAGCTGTTCCGTGACTGAAACTCAATGTTCTTCCAGCTCTGTGTTTGATAACAATATTTTTCTTTCAAGCCAGTGCTGCCTTACTGGAGAAGAGCTCTTGGCTGGAGGTTTGGAGCCCCATTCCAAGGCAGGTTTTTCCTTCAAGACTCCCCTCTCAATCAGCCTTTCTGTTCTTATCTGCGGGCTCTGAAAGAAACTGAGAATCTGGGGACTCACGGCATTGATCAGTTGAGTTTCTCCCTTCGTGCTGTGATTGCAGCTCAAACCACAAACGGGGCTGCGTTTGCATCTCTCCCTGGAGCTCCAAATGAAGGATTTTTTCAGAGTCATGCACAGGCACATTCCTTCTGCCAGTGGTGCTGCAGGGGAAGGAGGAACCATCCCTAGAAAGCTGCAGCAAGCAGCTGAGGGGAGCCAATTCCACAGGAGGGAGAGCCCTGGACCCTGGCTTTGTGCTCTTCCTCCTGCTTCCAGCTTCCCTTTGTAATCCTATCCATTGCTTCCTTGCCTGTTACTCCTTATCCCATCCTTTTCCTGGGGTCTGGATGACTGCTGCACTTCGTGGTGGTTTTTCTTGGTGAGAATTGAAAAGGAAAATGTTCATGAAATTGGACACCCAGACTCCCTGGCCTTATTTATGCTGAGTTGTTTAAAAGCTCCAGGCCGGCTTTAGTCTGAAAATATATGAAACTTATAAAATGCTGCAGGCTTGATCATGAACTAGGGTGGAAAAAATTCCAATTAAAAGATTTTTTCATTATTAAAATTACGAGGCTTTTCTGAACCCTTTCAAATGCCTCAGATGCCCCCAAGGAATTTTTACATGACCTTCCCCCTCCCTGGCATTTGCTGGTGGAACTGGGAGCTTGCAGAGTTCTTTTCCTCTGCCTGGGCAGAACTGGGGTTGAGTTCACCCCACCTCAGGACTGGACAGAAGAGTGCAGCAGTCTCTGAAAACCTGAGAATTTCTGAGGAAGTTTTTTCAAAAGGTCCTGAATTGATTCGTGCCTGGAGCCTGGAGATGCCTCAAAGAACCTCAGACAAGCTGAGAAACTCCTTCAAACCAAGTCTTTGGGACCCAAAATCAGCGTGACTCTGAAAACACTTGATAACCCAATTACACCAGAAACTTGCAGATCCCCAGCCAAGTTTGATGGAAGAGGGGCTGGTGTTTACTTTTGTGTGAGTCTGTAACTCCCCGAGCAGACAAGCCCAGCCTGGCCTCCAGCATCTCATTTTCCACCCCTCTCCCGAGGACAGCCCGTGACAAACGACGCTGAGCATCCCCAGTGGCACATTCCAAGGGGCTGATGTTGCCCTTCTGGACTCCTCTTGCTGCCCCCTCCGCCAGATTTTTTGGAGTTTTTTTTAATTTTTTTGCATTACATAAAGCTGACAACTGCACATTTGCCTTCTGTTGATGACACAGTTAAAGAGAAGAGTTCATGTCCACCCCAGCTTGTTTCACTTTGCTGCTGTTCCTCCGCCAGCCCAACTCTCAGCTGCAGTAACATGATCCCACTTGGCAGAGCCTGAGAGAATCTTTGGCACATTGGAAAGAGGCTTAATGTAAAGTCTACTTTTTTTTTTTTCTTTTTTTCTTTTTTTTAAATTTTTTTTTAGAGCTTTTTTGAAACTCCACTGGTTCTGCACAGCTCTGGCAGTAGCTGCAGGGCTACTCACAGACGCTCCAAATGTGAGCTCAAGGATTACAGATGCATTCTGTGCAGGGAATGTCTTGAGTGCCTGTCCCATCTCCTTCCAAAAACTCCTAAAGGACGACATGGATCAGGCAGAACAACTCTGTGCAGGCAGAAGGAAAAGCTCCCTGTCCCTGGACAAGAAAAAGAGCAGTGGCTGGAGAACCACGGTGGGATTTTTGTGTCTGTTCCCTGCCCTGGCTTTGCTGGTGGTTGTGGAATATCCAGCTGGAGCTGCAGTTCAGGAAATTCAGGTGAGGAGAAGGGATCTGGTTCTGAAACGCCTGGGAGGGGAGTGGGGTGTGGGGTGTCAGATAGAGGTGATTGTGTGTTGTGGTTAGAGGCTGGAGTCTAAATAGATAAATACCTAAACAGATAAACACCTAAATAGAGAAATACCTAAATAGATAAATACTTAAATAGATAAATATCTAAATAGATAAATATCTAAGTAGATAAATACCTAAATAGATACATATCTAAATAGATAAATACCTAGATACATATCTAAATAGATAAATACCTAAATAGATAAATATCTAAAGATCTAATCTAAATAGATAAAGAGATAAATATGTCAATATCTAAATAGATCAATCGATCTGAATAAATCTAGAAGTAAATCTAAATAGAGGGATAGATCTAAATAGATCTATAGATAAATGGATCTGAATAGAGAAATAGATCTGAATAGAGAAATGGATCTGAATAAAGAAATGGATCTGAATAGAGAAATGGATCTGAATAAATGGATCTGAATAGAGAAATAGATCTATAGATAAATGGGTCTGAATAGAGAAATGGATCTGAATAGAGAAATAGATCTGAATAAAGAAATACATCTGAATAGAGAGGTAGATCTGAACAGAGAAATGGATCTATAGATTAAAAAGATGTAAATAGATAAATAACTGAGAAGGCAACGAGGTGTGTTTAGGGCTGCTTGAGGCCAGCAGAGGATCCCAGAGGAGAATTGTGCATCCCAGTGGAATCAGGGCTTGGGGCTGTGTGTGCAGCCTGGGACAGGCAAACAGGGAACTCACCGAGGGCTGGGGCAGTTTTCCCTCGGAGCTTTGGCTGCTCCCGTGGGTTCCCCCCTTCCCCAGCCCTGGCTGATGTGGCATTGCCTGGGCTGGGATTTTTGGGGCTGAGCTGAGTTTTTCTGCACTCCAGGGCTCGTGGTGTGGGATTAAACTGGGACCTCTCAGCTGCCTCTGTTTTCCCCCCTCTGCTTTGGGGTCCATCCCTCAGCAGGATGTGCTGGGACCCTGAATCCAGAGGTCACCATGGGGACTCTCCGAAGTTGATCTTCACTTTTTTCCTTTAGCTTAATTTTAGCTTTTCATTTTATATAAAAAAAAGAATCTTTAGGTGCATCCTCTCCTGGTTTTTGTGTGTGTGTGTGAACATCCCGGCACTGCCCCCCTCATTTGCATCACGTGCTCAGGCTGTTATTAATTGGTCCTAATTCAGAGTGATGTTGCTGTTTGGCTCGAGGGGAGCTGCACGGCTGGGAGGGAGAAGGGAATTAATTACAGTTATTACAGCTCAATGAAGTAAATTACTGGAGGTCTGAGTGCACAGGGTGAATAATTCAGAGCAGGGTTGTTGGCCAGTGTCTCCCTTCATAGATTGTATATTTAAATTTTTTATTTATTTTTATATATATAATTTATATTATTATATGTATGATTGATATTATTTTAATATAAAATTTATATTCTTTTTATAGAAAATTTTCTTATTTTTATATAAAATTTATATTGTTTTAATTTAAAATGCATATTATTTTTCTATAAAACTTATAAAATTTTATACACAATTTATATATTTCTATTATCTGTATTTATTAATATTTATTTATAATTTATAATATATCTATAATTAAAATATAAATTTATAATATATTTATAATAAAAATATAGATTATTTATTTAGCATTAATATTTAATATTTATTAAATATTAAAAGATTTATATATATTATTAAATATAATTTTTTGTTTAAATATATTTTTATATTATTCATATTGTTTTTATATGTATATAAAACTTATATATTTCTATATATATATGTTGTTGAGAGAGAGAATTGAATACCTGTCCTTCCAGTACCTCCCTAACATTTGTAGTATTTGAGCCCTTAACCCACAGCTCACTGAGTTTCTTCCTGGGGCTGTCTGACCTTTTCAGTTCCGTGCATCCCCAAAATCTTGGCTTTTTGGCACCCAGCCAGATCCTCGGCTTGTGCTGTGGGTTTTTAACTGGGTCATGGCGCTGCTGTCAGAGCCCCAGGCCTGAGCTGCAGCCTTTGGGTGGTTCCCCACCCTCCCCCGATTTCTTTTGCAACACTTTTTGTTAATTAAAAGCATCTTTGTCGCACCAGTGGTGGCTAAAACAGAGCCTGGAGGAGAGCAGAGCCCAAGTTTGAGCAAAAACTCGACCCCTGCCCCTCCCTCGCCCCAGCAGCTCAGTGATGGATGCTCTGATCCCCTTGGTGTGGATTTTGAGGAGAAATTAGGCATTATTTTAATTTCCCCCCCCCTTTGTCCGTTCAGCACTGATGGCTTTCAGCTTTTCTGCTCAGTGGTTGTAGAAAAGAAATCATTTTCCTCCCTCGGGGCTGCCGTTTTCCTTGCAGCAGGAGAAAGCAGCAGGCTCCATCTGCCTGGAATTGTCCCAGGGGCTGGGAGAGCTCAGGATTCCCCCTGTGCTGCTGGCATGGAACAGCACAGGAGACAAACTGGGCTGAGCCCCACAAACTGGGAATGGCACCAGCTCTGGGGTGGGGGGGGGTTGGAGAGGCTGGGAAGCAAATCCAGAGTGTCCCAGCTTTGCCAGAACATCCAGCAGGAGGACAGAGAAATCCTGAGGAGAGTTAACACCTCGCTCACCCCAGTGTGGAGTTAACAGCTCCTGAGTCAGAGTCTTCTGGAGACTGATTCCCAGTGATCCTGATGCCAGGATAAATGTGATAAGTGTGTAACCAGCCCCAATCCTGGCACGGGATCCTGGAGAAAACAACAAAGGCAGGGAGGATTTGCATAATTCTCCTCTACTTGAAAGAACTGGGAGAAAAATAAAAGGGGAAAATATCTTATTATGCCGTAATTATGAGCTAATCTCCTCCAGGCTCTTGCAGCTCCAGCAGATCCTCCTGTGCTGCTCAAAAGGAGGCAAAATTTTCCTTTCTTATCCCCAAAAAAAGGCATTGTCAGAGCAGAATCAGAGGTAAAACCCTCTGGGGGTGAAGGGAGAGGGATGGCAGCCTGTGACCCACATCCCACATGCCCAGGGAGGAACGGGGCAAGGCCTGGAGCTGAGCAAAACCAAAAAATGTGATCCAAACCCTGCCAAAATCTGCAGCCAGCGGGGAGCTGTTGCCTCTGTCACAGGGATGTCCCATCCTGCTCCTTAAAAGCTGGTGCTGGTTTCTGAGGGTGAGCCAGCTGCAGGAAACACTGAAATCTGTCCTTGTAGGAGAGAAAGATGAGATTGGGTGAGGATGGAAGGAAATGGGGCTGTCAGACATGAGCAGGAGAAGAAGATTTTCCTGCTGGGAGCAGCCCCAGCCTGGTCAAGCCATGGAAAGCTGCTCGTGCTTTGGGCAGGACCCTGAGCTGTCCCCTCAGGCCTCTCCTCTCGCCCCTGCCTTGCTGTGACAGCAGGAATGGGCTATTTTGGCTCTCAGGGCCTTCCTCAGTCCTTCCATGAGGAAACTGGAGCCAGTGGAATGTGCTGTGAGGCTGGACCAGGCTCCTGTGGTGCAGCTTCTGTGCCATGGCCACTGCCCGTGGCTCTTGGTGCCTCTGGAGCCCAGAGATTTTCAGTGTCTTCACTCCAAAAAGAGGAGACAGAGCAGGAAGACTTCCAGAAAACCCTCTTGGGTCCCATTGATTTCCCTGCAGGTATTAAAAGGGTTTTCTAGCTGCAGTCAGACGTGTCACAGAATGTGATGTCTTTTGCTGTTCGAGGCTTTTAAAGGCACTCCAGGGTTTCCAGGGCTCCTGTTTACTTTGAAGGCATTTCAGATGCACAGCAACAGCTCTCTGAAAGAGCTCCCTGCACAAAGAGTTGCCTGTTTTAGTAATTTCTCCAGATTTACATTTCTTCTGTGGCAAAGAGAGGAGGAAATGAAAACTTTCCAGGCAGAGCTGCAGCACTTGCTGTGGCCAGAAGCCTCCTGAGGCCTCATTTCTGCTCTCCAGGAGGAGAGAGGCTGTTTTGGGATGGTGCAGTCTTATCCCCACAGCTCCCAGGTGTTCTGTTTCATGCAGTTTTTATTCTACACCTTCCTGGGGTCTCTCCCATCTCCTCCAACCTCCTGTTTTGTTTTTAAGGAAGATGCCTCAGCCCTGCACATCCCAGCTCCTCCTCGGCCCCCGGCGCGGAGCAGACGCTACACGATCACCCCAGGACACCTCAAGTGGGACCACTTCAACCTCACCTACAAGTAAGGCCTGGAATCAGCCCCAAAAGTGATCCCAGGGCCTGAGCTTTTCCTGCTGTATCCAACGGCTTTGGATCTTGACCCTGGGGCTTTTGCTGAGCCGTGTGCCAGGGCAGGGAGAGCTGCTAAAGCCACTCCACAGCAGGAATAATAATAAAATATTTCCATAAATGCTGCACCTCTCGCTGGAGTGAAACTCTTCAGGGCAGATTCAGGCTCCCCACAACAGGGAACTCCCTCAGAAGGTCGTGATTGAGGATTAATTCTGTCATCCTGGTGGCTTTTTAAGAGTTCTGTATGAACCGAAATCAGCACCGAGGGAAATCACGGGTGGAATGTGATCTCAGGATTTCTGTGATTTCAGGGGATTTTAGGGATCTCTCTCCCTGCTGTCTTTGGGAAAAAGCTGCTGACAAATAAGCAATGAAAAGCCCTTGATGACAGTCCTGTGGTGAGGGAAGGCTCTGCCCCTTCCCCTTCTGCTCATCCCAAACAGGCTCAGCCTCCTGAGAGCCTTCACTGCCCAGGTTTGCCCTCATGAACAGCCTGGCTTGATACCAAACCTTCTGCTCCCTTTAGGATGTGCTGGGACGAGGGGAGAACATAATCAGCATAGCTAAAAAACATCCAGAGGTGATAGAGAATATGCCCAGCTTTTCCCAATTGCTCCACTTGAGGCAATTCCCTGAATGCAGATCTTCCTGTGGGATGAGGTAAGTTCCTAGGAGCCACCCCTGCATTTCCATGGTCCAAGCAGGGCTTCTGCCAGCTTTTACCAGGAGTTTTCCCAGAGTTTGCCCTGTGGCCTAAGCAAAAATCTCATTTGAGTCTCTATCCTGAGTGATTAGAATTTTTTTCAGAGGAAATAACTCATTTTCCTGCAGATTTTTTCCAAGGAAAGAAGTTCTTTCCCTATAGATGTTTTCCAAGGAAATAACTTGTATTCCTATCAAACCTTTGCCATCCTTTGGAACTCTTTTGGAAGTTCTGCCTGAGGTTATTCCACACCAGTGTGTGCACATCCATGGGAGCCCAAGGGTCAGGAACAAGAATTCCCTGCTGCTGGAATGCAGCTCCTTCTTCTTCTGGCAACACTGCACAGCAGACTGGGACATACCAGGATAAAAACAGTTTTCCAAGAGAACCTGGTGCTGGAGAGGAGGAGCTAAAGCTGGAGTTAGTCCAGAATATGTGTCTTGGGGTGACTCTATGATGTGTATCCCCTATCACGGCTCTATGCCAGAAAATTAGTTTTGTGCCTTTAAACTGAGCTTGAGAGGGGAGGGAAAAAAAACCCAAATGAACTTTTCAAAGCAAGTTCCCAAGGACACAGAGATGGAGACTGCTCTGCGTTCTCCGGCTGAGGGAGCACGGAGGGAGCTCCCTGCCTGTCTCTTCAGCCAGCTTTTTGGGGTTTTTTTCTTCCTTCCTTTTTTTCTCCGGAGTGTTTCCTAGGACTTTGGTGGGACTTTTTTCTTCCTTTTTTCTCTTCTGGCCTGTTTCACCAACATCAGAACACATCAGGAGAACTTCTCTTCAGGCCCGGAGGGGGCCTAAGGCCACCCCCCACAGCAGCTCCAAGAAGGAGGGACCACACCTACGAGAGGACTCTAATTTCTTCCCAGGTTTTCTCTCTATAGCGAGGGGTTTTACTATTTACTATTTTTATACTTTTCCTGTGTGTTTGTTAATAAATAGGTTTTATCTCCTTCACTTTTCCTTCGAGGAATTTTTTCCCCGAACCTGGTGGGGGGGGAAGGGTGGTTGTAACCTGCCTTTCTCCCAGAGGATAAATTGCTAGATTTTGGCCAAAACTGGCACAATATGTAAAGAATATCAGGAATTTATTCACCCCTCTGGGGAGTTCATTAAATATTGTTAACCTCCAGCTCCAGCTCCTCCTGATCCGAGCCTCTTGCAGCGAGCGCTTGAAACGCTGGAGAAATCCTTGATGGAAGCAAGCCCTGAGAGCTTCCAGCTGTCTGAGGAGGGAGGGCCGTTTTCCTGAGGCTGTTCCGTGTGTCCCTGCAGGATCCTGTCCTTCCCAAGGAACCTCCTGAGCGCCAGGGACACGCGCCGGGGGCTGGCGGCCGCGTTCCGCATGTGGAGCGAGGTGTCCCCGTTCAGCTTCAGGGAGGTCCCACGGCACCTCCCCAGCGACCTCAAAATTGGTGAGTCCCCCCCCTCTCTGGGATCCTGCACTGGGGCAGGGAGCTCTGGGGTGTGCTAACTCCAGCAATTCCAGGGTGTAATCCAAGAGTTGGGAGGCTGGAGAGGCCTCCTGTGCTGTGTGGGCTCGGCAGCGCCTCTTGGGTGAGGTTTGGGGTGTCCTTTGCCTTTAGGCAGGCAGAGAAAAACTGCTTTTGTCTGCTCATTAATGTCACAATTAACAGTTTCTGTGAATGGTGGTTGGGAAGTTTCAGGCATTTGCCAAGAATGAACCCTCAGATTCTGGGACGGGATCCCACAGGTGGGGAAAGCCACGGGAGAATAAGAATCCACAGGTTCTTGTTCTACAGATGAGGAAACAGAGTTGGAAGGTGGAGTGAGCCCCCAGGGTCCCACAGAGCCACAGAGCAGGAGAAGAATTCGGCTGTTGGTGGGTTCAGTCTCCCTTTTGCTGATCCCACTGGAGCAGTCATTGCTCCATCCCTTCCCTCCTCCCCTCAAGTGCTCTGTAGCTGCTCCTGAGTTTCCTGGGGCCTAGAAAAGGTCAGTGCTGAGGCGTTTTCTGCTCAGCCTCAAGCCCAGATGTCAATTCTGTCTGGAATTTGTGTGTGTGAAGCACAGATTCCCTGTGCTGAGGGCACAGCCAGCAGATTCCCCATTTCACAATCAGTTCCCCTCTGGTGCTGCAGGATGTGATGTTCCTCCCAGGACTCTGTCCTGCCACCCCCTGGAGCTCCAGGTGCCCAATTCCAGGGATTCAGGATCTGCTGTGATCCTGCTGCAGCTCTGACTCCAAGGCATCTGCTTATTTATGTTCAAAATGGAGCAATCCAGGGTTAGCTCTGTCCAGCTTCTCCCTCAGAAAGATAATTTCCACGTGGGTGTTGCAAAAGGAGCTCAGAATTCCCTGCTGGAAAACAAATTCACTTGTGTTCCCTGGGAACAGCTCTAAATCCAGGGTCTGCACGTGGCTGAGTGTTGCCATCAGTCCTGAGAAATGCTCTGCATTTATCTTGCATTTTGTGGCTCTGGAGGTTGCAAAAAAACCTGGGATCCCACCAGAGACCTTTCCAGTGATGCAGGGGTTTCCTGGCAGGCTGATCCTGCTGGATACCCCTCAACCTGCTGCTTTTTCCACAGGTTTCTACTCCATCAACCACACGGACTGCCTGGAGTCCCTGACCCACCACTGCTTCGATGGCACCACGGGGGAACTGGCCCACGCCTTCTTCCCACCCCATGGAGAAATCCACTTTGATGACCACGAGTATTGGATCCTGGGGAACACCAGGTTCAGCTGGAAGAAAGGTAACACAGGGAGCACGTGGTGGATGCCTGGGATTTAATCTGGGATTTGCCTGCTCTGGGAAAGAGACAACAGAAACAGTTGGGGTTTTATTGTGGGTTTGGAAGTCGTTCCTCCCACTGTGCGGTGGCAGGGCCACTTCTTGCTGGAATTACTGGAATTAGTGGAATTATTGGATAGTTCAACCACATCCTCCAGTTAAAATCCACGTGCTGGATGCTGCCAAGAGGCTTGAGGATGCTACAAGAGACTCCAGGCTGGGGGGGATGCAGAGGTCAAACAGGAGCCTCTTTCAGACTGGAATCTTCCCAATCCCATGTCTTCAGCTCAGGGCTGTGGGAGCAAAGTGAGCAGGAAGCTGAGGAGGGTCACTGCTGCACTGGGTCAAACACTGCTGGTCCAGAGCAGCTCTCCTGGAGCCTGGCACTGCTCTGGCTCCTGCTGCTGGAAATTAGAAGCACATGGAAATAATTGGCTCTGTTTGGGCCCAAGCAGCTACGGAGAAGATGAAACTGGGGCAACGTTGCCTGTTCTAGTGCTGAAATCTTTCCCCTGGTTTCCCACCAGGAGGAACTGTGGGCTAAAGCAGAGCTGTGCACCAGTGGTACTTTGACAGGACACACAATTCCAGCTGCTTTTCCTTTTCCCCCAGGAGTTTGGCTCACAGACCTGGTCCATGTGGCAGCCCACGAGATCGGACACGCCCTGGGCCTCATGCACTCGCTGAACCCCAACGCCCTCATGCACATCAACGCCACCCTGACTGGCAAAAAAACCATCTCCCAGGATGAGGTGTGGGGAATCCACAGGCTCTACGGTGAGGAGCAGGGATCTGCTCTGCAGGGCTTTGCCTGGATGCTGTGGGAGCTCTCATGGTGTCCCATCCCACCTCCAGCTCTTGTGCTCCTGCTTTAGCGTTCCCCATCCCAGCTCCTCGTTGTTCCTTCTGAGCACAAACTGATATTTCACCTAAATGGGGTCACTCGGTCTCCCCCAGCCCCTCTGACACCTCCTCTGCTCCTGTTTCAGGCTGTAAGGACAGGTTATTTATGTGCCCATCGTGGGCAAAGAAAGGCTTCTGTGAGAAGCGCAGGAAGCTGATGAAGAAGCACTGCCCATCCACCTGTGACTTCTGCTACGGTATCCAGGGAATTTCCTGGGATTTGGGGTGGGGGCTGCACAGAGGGGGGAGGTAAAAGTGAGGTTGGGATAGGGAGGATCTTCATTTCACAGCAGGGAGCAGTGGACACAAGTGATCCAGCTCCAAGCAGCACGACAGAGATGGTGCCTTCTATGTCTGAGTCCAGACCCAGGCCTGGAAGGAGGAATAATTAAACTTTTATGGAGTGGAACATTAAATTGTCCTGTTGCTCTCTGGTGTGGCTGAGCCAGGGAACAGCCAGGCAGAGCAGGGAGGGGACAGAAACAAGACAAAGGACAGCTCCAGCACAGCTCCTCCCCAGAACAGGAGATAAGGGATGTTAATCACCTTATCCAGACTCAGTTTATGGATCCAGATAAGGAATTAATGCAGGGCCAGGTTAAGTTGCTGCAGCTGTGGGATTAAATTCAGATAAATACTACTGGCTTTAGGATGTCCTGCATAACCAGTGCCTCTTTTCTTCAGCACAGAGATATTCCTTTAGATGCCATTAATGAAAGATGCAATCAGATAATTACAAACCCAGATATTCCATGGGCATTTCACACACTGGACTCTTCATGTTCTCTTCCATAGCTGTGAAAGGGGAAGTTGATTTTTATCCACCTCAGTTCACACACCACAAAATTTTTATCTTTGCCCATTAATGATGTTATTTTCTATCCAAAAAAACTGCTCAGGACAAGGCACTTCTAAATTAATACTTTGAAGGCTCCTTAAATGATGGTGTTGTGGAAGTGTTTTGGGGTGGCTAAAGCTCCTTAACTTTGCCATTTCCTTCTCTCCCTGGGCAGAATTCCCATTTCCAACGGTGCCCCCCACTCTGCCCCCACCAAGGACCAAAACCAAGACAGTTTCTGAGGGCAGGAACGTCACCCTCCGCTGTGGGCAGAAGATCATCCACAAAAAAGGCAAAGTCCAGTAAGTGCTCTGCCCCTTCTCCCAAGCCTTAGGAGACTCCACACACCAAAAACCATGAGGAGGGGTGATAAAACAGGGTAAAGAAGAATGGAGTTTATAATCTGGAGCACAAAAAGGCTAAAATCTGATTTTTATCTATTGCACAAAGCTAATTCCTACCATCAAGCCCAATTCCCTGGCTATATTCTGCAGAAAAACCTGATATTTAAATTTACCCTTTCAGGTTTTAATTAGTTGGTTGTATTAATTAGTATGAACACATTCTGGGTGGATCTAAAATTTTGTTGGGCTCAAATCCATGAGTTGGTTTAGACTTGAGGACCCCAATTCCCATCAACTTTCAGAGATTCAGACTCCAAAATTCCTCAGGATTGTGCCCTGTTAATTTCAGATTATCCACCTGAAATACAGACTAAAACTCAACTGTGTTTTGTTAAAAGTCTCTGCTCTACACTTACTCAAATTTCTTAGTAGAAATAACCCCTACCACAAATATTCAGTTTAATTTCTATTATTTTTTTTTTTTTTCTTCTGACAGCTGGTATAAAGATAAGGAGCTTCTGGAATATTCATATCCAGGTTATTTATCCCTCAATGAAGATCACATGAGCATCATTGCAAATGCAATCAATGAAGGAACTTACACTTGCATAGTGAGGAAAAAAGAAAGAATCCTGACTACTTATTCCTGGAGAATCAGACTGAAGCACTGACACAGCCCTGGAATGAGCCCTCAGTTCCTGCTGCTTCCGTTTCCAATTGTTTCTTTGGCATTTTTATTTTTAATCTCCAGTAGTGCAACTGAATTCTCCATCAGCTGCTTGGGTACCCTGGGCAAAAGAGACTCTGAGACTGTTACTGGGATGTCAAACTCTTCCAGATTCGTTTTAATGATAAAGAATTTATCAACTGTTTGCTGTACAGAGAATTAAAAACCATTTTTTTTTGTAAGAAAAGTGTCAGACAGAGCTGTGTGGGGCAGTGTGAACTGCTGCAGACTCTGCCCCAGCCCCTGGAACACTGGGAGGGCAGGAAAAGGACAAGTTTAATACTCTGGGAATGTTTTCCTGCCATTTTTTACACCCTGGTGCAGTGCAAGAGAAGAAATTACAAGGCTAAGCCATAATTTTACTTTGCTTTCACTAGGCAGGAGGATGAGGATCACACAAACCCTGGTTTGCTCCTCAGTTGTGCATTCCAAGATGTTCAGTTCAAGGATCCACAGAAAAGCTTTTCCCCCAAAGTGGTTTCCTGTGGTTTGTGGGTTTTCCTCTTACCCCAGCAGGCATTTAGTGCTCAGAGCTTGGTCCTTGAGGGCTCTGAGCCTTGAGGGCTGTGGGAGATGAGGTGGTTTCCTCCTCCAGGCACCCAGAATGAGGTAAAAGTGCCCCAGGCAGCTGGGCAAGAGCTGAGGAGTGGCTGGCAAAGCTGGGGGCAGGGGAGCTGGGAAGGGAATAATTCCATGTCATAGCCCAGCTATGCAGTGGGGTCATGGTTTAATCCTTCAGAGCTTCCCTGCACTCCTCCTTTGCAGTGGGGTCCTGGGGAAGCTTCTGCAATCAGGGATGTTTTCAGCTGTTTTTGCTTCAGAAAGGAACAGGGATTTATTTTCCTGCACAGGAAAACAAGCAGACTGCTTTCCCAGCTCACCACAACATCCACACTGCAGCCTTTCCCCCCAGGAAAACCTCTCCAAAATGTCCTGAAACTGATAAAATGTTTAGGGTTTGAGTTAATCCCTTGCTGGCTTGGTGCCCAGCTGTGGTTGCATGAAAATGTGGTGTTTTCCAGATCTCCCTGTTCCCAGAACAAAGTGACAGCTTCACAAATCAGGGGCTCCAGAGGATGAGATTCCAACGTGATTCCTCCTCTCCTCTTTCCCCAGAAAGGACTGGAATGTGGCATTACACAACCACTGAAGCTGAGCTCTTCTCTGCATGGAAAAAGGGCATATTTAAAAACAAAAAACCAAACAACTTTCATAGGAAATAAAGTTTCAAGTCTCCATATTAAATCTTTTTGTTTTATAAAACAATAGAGCAATTTGTTTTGCACCACTGTAAATACATTTACAGAACAAAAAAATCTGGTCAGGGAGTATCAAACCCAGCCCAGCTCTCACCAAAGTAACAGGACACAAACCTCAGAATTGTTTTTTTTTTTCCCCCCAAAATCTATTCAGACACAATTTACTTACTTAAAATAAAAAATAAATTCTCTTTACAGTCACCAAAATCCCACTTTGCTGCATGTGAAGCAATGAAATCCTTCACACTATTAAACAATTGAAAATGCATTTTAATTCTACAAATTTACAAGGAAAACAAAACAAAACAAACTCAACAAAAAGAAAAAAAAAAAAAACCCTAAAAATAAACCAGAAACTGTTCCAGGACTGTTATTTCAAGTTGTCCTTTGTCACAGTTTGTGATGATCCTGGGGTTCTCAGGTAACTCCAGTCCTCTAATGGAATGCAGCAGTTAAACTCCACATTGATTTATAAAACAAGAGCCTTGCAATCTGTGATCATGTTTGAGTTTTTTTCACAGGGAAAAACATCCAGTGCCCCTGACACAGAGAACAGAACTGGGGCACTCAAATCCACTCACATGAATGGTGATTTTTTTTCTTTGTGGGGTTTTTTTTCCCCCCCTCTTTTTTCATGTTGAGTTCAAAACTTGAGGCTGAAGCCAGGTCCTGCAGCAGATGCTCCTTGATTTGTGGTGGTCAGATGGAAACCTGTGTCCTTGAGATCATCATCACCCTGTGGAAAGCAAGCACAGGTCATTGAGCACGGGCTGTACAGCTGCATTTTCCTCTCCAAAAATCTGAGCAACAACAAAAAAAACCTATCTTGAGATGAGAAACAAATGTTTGATTTAGTGGCATCACAGTTGAGGTTGATGCTGGGTTATTCATAATCTTTAAATATTGGCATTTTAAAAGTTTTCTTTGCTAAAGGCAGTTTGAGTGTTCCTAGTTCCTGCACCCACTTCTGACTGCATGGGAAAGAGAAAAAATTGGGTATAAATTAGTGTAAACTCCACTTATTGAGCATCTAATCCAACACACACTGCACATCTTTCACAGCAGTCCTGAAAAATCAAGGCTAAATAAACTTTTTTAGATAATTTAAACTGTAAATTGGGCACAATACTGTACAGTGCCATTTCAGCCACACTGAGACATGGAACTGGTGATAAGAATTTTCTAAAATTAGGGCACCTGAGACTCTAACATGCCATACTGTGTGAACAGCACAATCATCACAGAGAGATGGAAAAGATAAATACCAGATACAAGACCAGCCTGGCCTTTTAGGAATTCTCCAAGACTGGAACAAGCAGGCTGTTTCTAACCCCAAGTTCTGCATAATTCACCAGGCTGTGGATTTATTTCAACCCCAATTTAGCAGCTTTGTTGAAAGTGGAAAACAATGAACACTTTCAAAGGGGAAACTGCCCTGCACTGGGATAAAACCAGACATAATTTCCTTCTGATTATGCCTGGAAATGGTGATTCTGGGAGAAGAGCAGTAACTGGAATGCTGGGAAGGGAAGCTGGACTTTCCCTGCCAGTCCAGGTGAATCTCAGGATCCCAACTAAATCCCAGCAGCACAGAGCCCACACTCACAGAATCCCAGAATGAACCAGGCTGGAAAAGACCTTGGAGATGATCAAATCCATGACCCAACACCTCCTCACCAACCAAACCCTGGCACTGAGTGCCACATCCAGGCTGTTTATAAACACATCCAGGGATGGTGATTCCACCACCTCCACAGACAATTCCAGTGCCCAAAGATGATTCCAGTGCCCAACTCACCAGCACTGGCTTTGGCAAGGAAAGCTGCACAGAGCCCACGTGCCCAGCCCCAGGGCAGGCTTTGGAGCTGTGCCACACTCACCAGCATTGGCCTTTGGGAAGGAAAACTGGACTTTCTATGGCAGTCCAGGTTAATCTCAGGATCCCACCAAAAGCCCAGCCCCAGGGCAGGCTCTGGAGCTGTGCCACACTGGCCTTGGGAAGGACAGAAACCAGTGCCCAGCCCCAGGGCAGGCTCTGGAGCTGTGCCACACTGGCTTTGGCAAGGACAGAACCCAGTACCCATCCCTAGGGCACACCCTGGAGCTGTGCCACACTCACCAGCACTGGCTGTGGCAAGGACAGAACCCAGTGCCCAGCCCTAGGGCACACCCTGGGGCTGTGCCACACTCACCAGCACTGGCTTTGGCAAGGAAAGCTGCACAGAACCCAGTACCCATCCCTAGGGCACACTCTGGAGCTGTGCCACACTCACCAGCACTGGCTGTGGCAAGGACAGAACCCAGTACCCATCCCTAGGGCACACCCTGGAGCTGTGCCACACTCACCAGCACTGGCTTTGGCAAGGACAGAACTCAGTGCCCAGCACACCCTGGAGCTGTGCCACACTCGCTTTGGGAAGGACAGAACCCAGTACCCATCCCTAGGGCACACCCTGGAGCTGTGCCACACTCACCAGCACTGGCTGTGGCAATGAAAACTGCACAGAACCCAGTGCCCAGCACACCCTGGAGCTGTGCCACACTCACCAGCACTGGCTGTGGCAATGAAAACTGCACAGAACCCAGTGCCCAGCACACCCTGGAGCTGTGCCACACTCGCTTTGGGAAGGACAGAACCCAGTACCCATCCCTAGGGCACACCCTGGAGCTGTGCCACACTCACCAGCACTGGCTTTGGCAAGGACAGAACCCAGTGCCCAGCACACCCTGGAGCTGTGCCACACTCACCAGCACTGGCTGTGGCAATGAAAACTGCACAGAACTCAGTGCCCAGCACACCCTGGAGCTGTGCCACACTCGCTTTGGGAAGGACAGAACCCAGTACCCATCCCTAGGGCACACCCTGGAGCTGTGCCACACTCACCAGCTGGCTTTGGCAATGAGTGCAGAACTCAGTGCCCAGCACACCCTGGAGCTGTGCCACACTCACCAGCACTGGCTTTGGCAATGAAAGCTGCACAGAACCCAGTGCCCAGCACACCCTGGAGCTGTGCCACACTCACCAGCTGGCTGTAGCCCAGCCCTCCCTCGGGGGGCCGGGGGCTGGTGCCCCTCTTGACCCGCTGCTGCTCGCTCTTGGCTGGCCAGGTGGGGAACATGGAGGGGTCGATGGGCAGCGGGGTCTCCCTGAAGTACTCGTGCTTCAGCCCGTCCTCGGCCGTGATCCGGCGCGCTGGGTAATAGGTCAGGAAGCTGCCAAGGAGGCAGGAAAATTTGGGAATTTTAGCCCCTCCCATTGGGGAATTGTTCAGGAATGAGGCTGAGTTTTGGGATGTTGAACAGAGTTCTGTCAGTGGGTGTTGGGGATAATTGTGTTACTGGTATGGGATGTCATTGGGTGCAATTCTAGGATTGGGTATTGGGTATAATTTTATTAATTCTATTGGGTGTAATTCTATTCATTGGGTTTAATTCTATTTTCATTGGCTTTAATTCTATTAATGGTATTGGGTGTAATTCTCTTAATTTGGGATGATTTTATTACTAGGTATTGGGTACAATTCTATTAATTTGGTATAATTGTATTAATTGAGTATTGGGTACAATTCTATTCATTGGATTTAATTCTATTTTCATAGGCTTTAATTCTATTAATGGTATTGGGTGTAATTCTCTTAATTTGGGATGATTTTATTACTGGGTATTGGGTACAATTCTAGTAATTTGGTATAATTGTTAGTATAATTCCATTACTGGTATTGGGTATAATTCTATTAATCGTGTTGGGTATAATTCTATTCATTGGATTTAATTCTACTAATGATATTGGGTGTAATTCTCTTAATTTGGGATCATTTTATTAGTGGGTATTGGGTACAATTCTAGTAATTTGGTGTAATTGTATTAATTGAGTATTGGGTATAATTCTATTAATTTAGTATAATTCTATTACTGGTATTGGGTATAATTCTATTAATGGTGTTTGGTATAATTCTATTAATTGGATTTAATTCTATTAATGGTATTGGGTGTAATTATCTTAATTTGGGATGATTTTATTACTGGGTATTGGGTACAATTCTATTAATTTGGTATAATTGTTGTTATTCATTTGGTTTGGGTTTTTTTTGTGTTGGTTTTTTTTTGGTTTTTTTTGTTTGGGTGTTTTTTTTTGGGTTTTTTTTGGGTTTGGGTTTTTTTTTGGTGTTTGTTTGAGTATTGGGTATAATTCTATTAATTTAGTATAATTCCATTACTGGTATTGGGTATAATTTTTTGGTGTTTGGTTTTTTTTTGGTTTTTTTTTGGTATTAACTGAGTATTGGGTAAAATTCCATTACTTTGGTATAATTCTATTACTGATACTGGGCATAATTTTATTAACTTGGTATAATTCTATTACTGGTTTTGGGTATAATTCTGTGACTGGGTATTGAGTATAATTCTATTAATTGGGTACAATTCTATGGGTATTGGGTATAATTCTATTAATTGGATATTGGCTATAATTCTATGACTAGGTAATGGGTATAACTATTAATTTGGTATAATTCTATTACTGGTTTTGGGTATAGTTCTATTAATTTGGTTTCATTCTATTGTTGGTATTGGATATAATTTTATTACTGGGTAATGAGTATAATTCTATTAATTGTGTACTGGGTAAAATTCTATTAATTTGGTATAATTCTATTAACTGGGTATTGGGTAAAATTCTATTAATTTGGTATAATTGTATTAATTGGGTATTGGGTAAAATTCTATTAATTTGGTATAATTCTATTAATTGGGTATAGGGTAAAATTCTATTAATTTGGTATAATTCTATTAATTGGGTATTGGGTAAAATTCTATTAATTTGGTATAATTATATTACTGCTATTGAGTGTAATTTTATTAATTGGGTATAGGGTAAAATTCTATTAATTTGGTATAATTCCATTAATTTTGTACATTCTATGACTGGGTATTAGGAGTAATTCTATTAATTGGGCGTAATTCTGTTAATGATTGCTGCCATATCATCTAACAGATGTGATTTTTCAGGCAGGCTCCTCCATGAACCTGTAATTAATGGGACACCCAAGCAGCTTCTGTGGGGATGTGCTCACAGAGGTGTAAATCACTGGATACCTCAGACCCTCTGGATAACCAGACAAAGCTCCACAGGGATCCAGGATAATTCCACCAGAATATTTCACAATGCTTTTTTACTATTTAAAAAGAGATTTTAACACATTCTATTAACACGCCAGGCACTCCTGTAACACGGTGTTAACTGCACAGCCTGGAGTTGATTTTTAGAAACCTTTCACAACACAGAAAATTGTTTTCCTGCCCCACATATTCCCAGGGATCCCCTGGAATTTGGCACCTACTTGTTCATCAGGTCAAAGCCCTGGTCAGAGAGGAGAGCCCCGAATCTCTTGCGCAGGTTGTTGTAGGGATACTCTGTGAAAGTCATTTTCTTCACTGCTGGCAGCTCGTTGTAACCAGGCCAGATTTTTTCACTGGGAGTACCCAGATCCTGCAAATTAAAATATCTCCTTAAGAAATTCAGTGTGAAATCCTTTACTTGTTCCTTAAGGGTTGGGAAGTATCCAGAGAAAAACAGATAAAATAAATTGTGGTCTCGGCCTACTCAAAGTGGTGTAAAGCAGATTAAATAACTTTTTATTAAGGCTGAGTATCTGTTAAAGAGCAACAAGCACTACTCCAATGTTCCTGTTTCTAAAACCAGCTAAAATCCACAAACATTTAAAAAAATTACCTTAAAAACTTTGTTAATCTGGTCAATTTCTGACTTCCCTGGGAACAGTGGCTTCTGTGTCAGCAGCTCCCCAAAAATGCACCCCACTGACCACATGTCTATGGCTGTGGAATATTCCTGGAAAAGCAAGGAAATGAAATTATACCTCAGAAAAACCAGGAAGATATTTTCCCTGAGTTGTTTGGAGGGGTGGCGTGGTTTTTGGGGGTTTATTTGGGTTTTTTTTTTTTTGAGCACAACACCCAGAACCAGTCCCATATCCATGTATTTATTTAGAAGTTATAATTACTGTGAATTATGAGCAATACCCATGTAGGTAAGGATTTCAGGATGAAAGGTGAAAGTCTCCACACTGATGCTTCCCTTTTTCACTCACAAACAAAGCAGCACAGCTGATAAACCAATATTTTTTATGGCATGGCTCTTGTCACTGCAGCCCTATAGAACCCCACTGATTTCACCCAGATTTCAGTTACCAGCAGGGAATGTTCCAGAACAGTGCCAGTACCTTGCTCTGCTCTCAGATGTCACAAATTTCAGACTAATTAAAAAAGACATTTAAAAATCCAGCTGCCAAAGGTGACAGTTTGCTACAAACCATGAGGAATCCAAGGGACAAAACCCCTCTGTCACCCACCCACCCTGTGATCAGAATATGAAGGTTTTTAGCTGTTTCATTAGGAAGAATAATACTGAATAGTCAAGATTTTCCCCTCTGAATCAATATAGAGACCCAAGCATGCTCACACTGTTCATGATTTATAAAATACAGTCAGGCTGCAGAGTCACTGCCCCAGCAGCCAGAGGAACAAGGAGGAACTCACCTTTGCTCCAAGTAACAACTCTGGAGCTCTGTACCACAGTGTCACAACCACAGGGGTGTAGGGCTTCAGGGGAGATCCATATTCCCTGGCTAATCCAAAATCTCCAACCTGAAAGGAAAATAAAACAACATTTCCAGCACTGCTCATTCACCATCAGTGAATTGCACAGAACTGTGCTCAGTTCTGGGCACAACTAGAACTCTGTCATTCTGCAGCACAGAATTTGTCCTGATTTCTTTCATTTTTTTCCCTAATTCTTACTTTTAGAATGCCTGAATGACTGAGCAGCAGGTTGGAAGTTTTCAAGTCTCGGTGCAGGATCCAGTTGTCGTGGAGGTGTTTGACCCCTCGCAGTAACTGAATCATCAAAGTCTTCACTTCCCCTGGAATGATAAAAAAAAACCCCAAATGCATTAAAGAAAATAAATCTACCTTCAATTTTTTGTTTTGTTTGTTTGGAGAACAGGGAAAGGGGCAGGAAGGAGTGGCAAGTTAAAAGCACAGCATAAAAACGTCACAGAACAGGAGCAGACATACCCACAGAGCTGCCAACCAAGCAAAATTCATTTGGGCAGCTGGAATGCATCCAAATTATGCTCAGAAATTACTATCTCTCACAGGAAGCAGCCAAAATTAAAGCCCAGTGCTCTTTTCCAGTTCAGCACAGGGGAAACTCCCCCAGTTTCACCTCTGAACAGTTCCACTCCACCCCAAACACACAAACTGGATTCATCACCAGCTGTCACCACGAGGATCAGCACTGCCAGCCAAGAGCCAAGCTTAACTTGGGTCAGGTTTTACAGAACAAACAGAAAAAGGCAGGAAGTCTCAGTTCCAAGGAACACAGGACATTCCAAAGCACCACATGGCACTGCCCAAAGGCTGCCAGCAGGGTCACTGCTATTTGTGTTGGCCACTTTTCCAGCTCTGAGAATTTCAGGAGACTGTGGCAAACAATACCTGGCAGAAAAGGCTGTTTCATTGTTTCCATCAGGCTCTTGAGGTCGTGTTCTACATAGTTCATCACAATATAGATTTTATCCATGTTACTGCCCACAACGATCTCCTGCAATGCACAAACAGATGATCAAAACCTGCACGTGGTATTTAAAAAGCATCCAAAATCAATTTTAGCAATGTACTGGCAAGAGGATGGAGGCTGCCATTGGTAAAATCCTCAGAAAATGTATTTTTGCTATTAAAAAACAGCTCATTTTTTGCAAAACATCAAAATTGTGGAGACAGTGATGTCTAGGCAGCCTTATAAGCAGCACACAACTGCTCACAGAAGCAAGCTCTGCCAAGGCTGCTGCTATTTTATAAAGCATTTAAAAGCCAAGAGGAATACTTCAAAAATACTTTAGAGATAAAGGATTGCAGCCTTACTCTGACAGTGACAATGTTTAGGTGCTGTGCTTTCAGAATTGTATTTATTTCTCTCAGAGAAGTAATGGGAAAACCTTCCTTCTCCTTCTCCATTTTCAGTCGCTTCAGAGCCACAATTTCATCTGCAAAGAAAACACATTTCCCATCACCACACAGTTAATAAACGCACATTACCAGGTCCCCCAGTGTTCTCTCTCAGTGATTAAATATTCAGTTAACTGTGCTGTTTTGCCTTGAAAGCAACCAGCTTGCTGGTAAAGAAATATTTTAAGTAGATTTTGATCATCACTGAAAAATGCAGAATGATAATTTGCACACAAGAAGAAACTGGAGGGCACTGATACCCACCAGTCTTTTTGTCCTTTGCCCTGTACACCACACCATAGGTCCCTTCTTCAATCCTGTTCAAACACTGAAATTCCTCCACGCTTCGACATCCCTGAAAAAACAGAGGGACAATATTTACTCCTCCAGCATCTGGGGGAAGGTTTTGGTTGGGTTTTTTTATAAAAACATACAGTAAACTTCAGCAACTTCACAGGCAGAGTTAAAATTTACCAGAAGAGTTTAACAGTATGGCTGCAACATATGAAAAAGGTATCTCTGGGGTTTATTTTTCATAGAGTTTCTAAAGGAATCCTGGTCAGAGCCTGTGTTTCAGCAGATTAACTAAATTATTCTATTCTCTTTTGAACAGAATAATCTGAAATATCTGCCACAAAGGCAAAGGCAGCAACTCAGCACCATACACATAATAAATTAGTAAAAATCTGAATTTTATTAGCATTTCTGCACTTTGCTACATAAAGAACAACCAGTTTCTGTTTATGGTAACAGAACTCTTCTCTCACAAAGATCTATTCCCAGACAGCAATACCAAGATAACACGTATCAATTATACAATTACATTCTTATCTAACATTTAAGAGGGTGATTCCCTACCTGGAGGGCAGGAAGATACTTGGGCAGCTCCTGTTTCAGCTCAATGGGAGAGGAAGCTGGAGAATCAGGAATATATTCCCCTTCTGTCATGGCATTGGAATGAGGGGATCCCTCCCCGACCTCCTCCTCCTCCACCTCACTCCCTGCTGAATCTCGGTCAAACCTCGACTCTGTAACTTTAAAAGTCAGAATCAGTGGTGGAAAGAGGAGCTGTGTGGAATAATTAAGCTCAGCTTTAGGCAAATGAAGGTGGTGACACTGATCACTGCATGAGGGAGGATCATGGAGAAGCCCAATTCCTCCTCCTGGCAGAGGTGATGCTTTCAAGAATTCACAGTCATGGACCTACAATTTCCAGTGTTAATGCAGCAGGTCAGAAAAAGAAATCTTTACACCAGAATGAAAGAGAAAACTGACCCAGGATTCTCCATTCTGACTGAAAAGATTTTGTGATGAGAGGACAGGACAAAAGAACACAAAATGAAAGAGAAGGAAACATCAGCTCATTAGACTGATTCCCTCTAAACATAAATCTTGGAGCAGATTTCAAGGAATTTCTGAGTTTGACATGACAATGGCATTTAAAGTATTTTAAATATTTGCAGAAATAGATTTATTCTGCTGCAAAAACTCAGGCAAACACTTCTTTAAAACATTCAGTATTTGCATTGTACCAACTGGGATGTGGTTTCCATTCTCCCGTTCCTCCTCTTCACTCATTTCCTCTTCGCTCACCTCCTCTGCAAAACAGAACCAGGTTTGATTGAAAAAACTCCACATTTCTGCAGCTCCTTGGGAGGCAAATCCCTGCTGAAATCCTTTCCTATCTCACCAGGCCCTCTGCACTGTCAGTGACTGTTCTGTTTCACTGGGACAGCAAATGCTTCCAACAGGGAACACAATTCTTACCAATTATCTGGGAACTGGGATGTGGGCAGGTAAAGAAATTAGGAATATTTGCTTATTAACTGTAATTAATTTCAAAGAAAAACACCCAGCCATCAGAAGCTGCTTTTGTGCCTTTTCTTTACTAATTAATGACAAGAATGGCTGCAGGCAGACTTTTTTACTGAACCTTTTATGTCCATTCACTTGAAAAAAAAAAAATCTGAAATTTGCAATTGGAAAGAATTCAAAATCACAAAGACATTTGGATTCCACCACCCCCCAAAGAAGTGCAAGACTGTGCTCTGCAGAATATTTGATGTACTACAGAACCACCAGGACTGTTGAGCAGTTAGGGAGACAAGAATGGCTTTCAGGTTTCTGATGTGGCTTCTTAGATGAAGAATTGGTATTACCTCTACACAAAAGGATAGAATAGGACTTGTACTTGGGATTTTTCTTTTTAGTTATCTTGACCTGAGAGGTCTCAGCCTACCCTAGACTAAGAGAAAAGGAAAATGTTCAAATAAAACAACACAGGATGAGGAAAACAAAGAAAATCCCACACCCCTGTAGGCCCTGCTTTGTGATCCTCACCTGCTGACTGCTCAGATACTTCCTCAGAATTGCTTCCTGTCTCCTCCTCCTCCTCCTCTTCCTCTCCCTCTTCCTCAGAGCCTTCACTGCTGGACTCTTCCTCCTCCTCTTCTGAGCCCGATCCAGATTCTATCCAGGAATAACCAAACACACAATTAAGCAGGCACACACCAACAGTGCTTACTCAGCAGAGAAATTAATTATATCTGTACAATTAATTACGTCCCCTAAATTGCATTTAATCACCTGAGGAAGACTCTGCTGAGCTGGTTTTTCTCTCACTGTCACTGATGTCTTGCAAGTCTGACAGAGGATCCCTCTCTTCTGGTTTCTCTTCTTTTACTGCTGAAACCATAAAAATTACAAACACAGTGCTAATTGAGTATCATTTCCAAGCCTCTGAATTCCCAGGTAACTGCTTCACTTTCTGCTGGCATTAAATCAGTGCTGAACATTCAGTATTGGAAATTCACAGCACTAAAAAAAAAAAATAATCATTTCACACTCTGCTCAATGACAAACAGCTTTTCTGAATTGCAGTGTGTGGGATCAACAGCCAAAAAAATATGAAATATTGACCTGCTTTTTAAACATGATGTGTTCCTAAGCTCTTCTAAGATTAATTAAAACAGGGGAAAAAAGGGAAAGAAGTACCATGGTGACAAGAATCACCAGGACAGGGTCCCTACACACTGGTTACTGTCAGTGCTCACTGCTCCAGTGCAGGCTCTCTGATTGATCCCCATGAAAAATCACTGGTGGTTGATGAGGCAGGAGTTTCCCAGGACTTGCTGCCTGCCTCCACCTGGAATTCCAGCTGATTCCATCCTGCTTTGAGTGGCTACACTTCTTTCCACACATTAGCAAGGCAGACACAAAGCTTTCCTCCTTCAAACAAAGGCATCTTTATGTCACTTGTGCAAGTTCTCTACCCCCAGAACCTTCAGCTGGGACCATTTTCTGGCTTGGAAACCAAAATTCAGCATCTAAGCAGAACACTGCCTTAAGAATTTAATTTCTTCTACAAGATGACAATACCAGTGATGCTTACATTGATCCCTGTGAGGTCACTTTTTAAGGCAGTTTAGCTCCTAACCCCAAATCCAAGTGGAGCTGGAGGTACCAATTCCTTTTTTTAACCTGCAAGGGAATTCAGCTGCAGGGTTTCAAAAATTCAGTCAGCTGCTTCTTTCACCAGTGAACAGGGTAACTCATTTAGAAACTCTTCCAATTCCTACTCCTAGCCCTAAATCCATTCCATTTGAACAACTCCTGCAGAACCAGCATTGCTTTAGCAAACAGCACAAATGTAAATATCTGTGAAGATTCCAGAGTTACGCCGCTGGGGCTGAGCTGGACAAGAATTTGAACTGAGCACCTGGGATGTTTGGTGAAGACTAAAAATGAAACACTACCCCAAGCCCAGCTCCTGCTGCCCCCAAAGACAGTGTAGAGTGGCAGATGCTACCTGGTTTCCTGCTCTCTCCTTGCTCAAGCTTGTCTCTCTGCTGGCGCAAAGGGCTGCGACTCCAGGGTCTCATTTTTACTTTGTCTCCATATTCTTCCCTCACTGTTCTATGGTGTGCAGAAACTAGGGAAAACAAAACCACAAGAAATTGTTACATCTGCCTAATTAAGAGTTGTCCTGTCTGCCACAGCCACCTGATTTGAATGCTTTTCATTTGTTTTTTTTTTTTTACAGGGTAACGGGGAAGAGTGGGAGAAGAACCTACTTAAATCTGGGAGAATGAAGGGCTTTGATTTCTCTCAAATAAAATAAGGATTTGTACTGCTTAGAGAAAGCTGCTGCCACACTTGAAAACAGAAGCAAGCTGCCCTGTATGTTACACAGTAAATACCCTGATTCTAAAGCATTAATGCCAGAGAAAGAAGTGGAAAAAATGTAAAAGAATAAAACCAGCCGAGGTTTAGAAGGAGCTGACAGAACATTCAGAACAATAAAACCAATTAAATGAAAGGTTACACAGATTGAGCACTATCAGCATAAAGCCAAGCACAAAAAGGAGCTGTTTGGTATGAGCTGAGCAAGAAAAGAAAAGCAAAAAAATATGGTTTGTTCTGCTGTTCTTGAATAACCTTTTTCAATCATCACAGGAATGGGCTCTGATTTTACCTCTGCAAGCTGGGACAGAGATTCTTTAACCAAAAATTAAGTGAGCTTAGATTGCAAATACCCAACACGCTGTGCAAAGAAGTTCATGTGCAGAACTTAAACTGTTCAGGCACCAGATCTTCCCACCTGACTCCCACTACAGCATTTTCCATGCCTGGAGTACTTACATGACCTCTCCCCTCTTTTCAATTTATTCCCCCAAATCCTTAAAACGTTGAATTTTGAGGTTTCAACCTCTACCAAATTGAGTTAGACTCAGCCAAAGAGTTGAGAACCACTGGGATCGTGCTGGGTGCACACAGTGGCACCTCCAGAAATCTTGTTTTTATAGGAAATCTCCCTGACAGGGAGAGGCAAAGACTCACAATCAACCCACCAGGATATTCAAGGCCCATAACATCATCACATTTTTTTATCTCCTCATGCAGAACTTAGATTTCCTTTTCCCTCCCAGTCCAAGGTCTCCCCACTTGAACTTCTTTTAAAATTCTGGGCACTTTCTATCCTCCCACTCCACCACTGTGTCAGCAGATAGGAAAGTGATAGAGTATGAAGAATATTTATGCAGAGAGAGTCACCTTCTCTCCTGGCTTCCCTCTCCTTCCTCCTCTCCTCAGCTCTCCTTTCTCGCTCCTTTTGCTCCCGTTGTTCCTTCTGCTGCTCTCGGATTTTTCTTTCCCTTTCCCTCTCGAGTTGCTCCAGACGATCTCTGGAAAATAATTTTTCTTTGTTACAAATTCAGCTCGTGAAGAGAAGAAAATTTGGTTTGCAGCACCAAACCACTAAACTCGACTTCCTTATCAACACCCCCAATTGTGCATCAGTCAAAAACTCAAATACAGGTGGAGTTTTTCAGCTGATCCTTTAAAAAAAACAGGTTTCAAAGACCCAGACCAGGAATTCTCCACCCTATCAGGATTTAAGCAGAAATTAAGCCAGTGCAGTTAATTAATGCCTTGCAAATCTGGTTTGTACTCTTTTATTACATTGGAAAAAACCTCTAAGACCAATCTTTTTTATTCCACTGGCAGCAAATTCACCTGGAACGCCCACGGCACTGAAGCACTTTGAAACAAAGTGAAGAACACAAATTCCCAGGAACACAGACAAGTGGATTTTTTTTTTTTTTTTTTTGGGTCATTTCAGAACAACAAACGCTCAGAGATAGATCAGAGGAGGCAGCTGCTCATCTCCCTCCCCAGGGGAGGGAGGGATGGATGTACCTCTCCCTCCTGGAATGCTCCCTTGCCATCTCTCTCCGTTTCTGTCTCTCCCATTCACGCCGGGCTTTATCCTGCTCTTCTCTATGTCTCTTCCTACGCTCATGCTCCCGTTCTTTCTCTTTCACTCTGGCATGTTTCCCTTAAACAAACAGAAATCAATTTCTGAGTGTTATTGGTTAAAATATTCAGCGCTCCCGTTTTCACAAAGCGAAATTAGCAAGGGTGGAACTGATGGGAATCTATTGCCATGATCTCTGTTGTTTTCTTAAAGGGAAAATCCTGTGCTGAAAGGGGGTTGGAAAGTTCAGAGTCTGTGAGATCTTGCACAAGTGCTTGTATTGAAGTAAAAAAATGGTTGTTAGTGACAGGAAGACAACGGGAATGTCTCTAGAAAGGATATTTCTTTCTTTGGTAGGGACAAAGATCAGAGGCCTTTCACTCAGTGAAGCCACAGAGTTCAAGGAGGCTCAGAGAGTTCAAGTTCAGGCTTCAAGGAGTAAAAGTGACCTCAGTGTCCCTGTCCCAAAGTGATTTCTGTCCTCTCAACCACGTTCATACCGCTGTAATTTCCATAAGGCAGCCAAAGAAATAATAAAAATTTAAATCCCTTTGTCTTATCCATCCTCCTTTAGCCTGAATTACTGTTATTTACTCTACATGGAGCTTCCCAAGGGGAAATTCCCAGAAAGCAGAAGCTTCCAAGTGTGGCAAGAAGCACCTTCTGCAGAATGACTTCGGTGCCTGCGTTTCTCTTTCCTCTTCTCATCTTTCCTATGATGGGTTTTTTCTTTCCGGGACATTTGCTGGGGTGGTTTGATAGCCAAGGAATCATCTTCTTCTCCCCTAAAAGGCAGGACAGGAATAAAACTCAGGGAGGTGACAGGTGCTGTCAAACAGAACAGAATTTATTTCCTCTTTTTGCAAAGATTCCCATTTTATACTGAATTTCCACAATAACCCTAAATCAAAACTGGACCACGACACACTGTTAAATCTTAATCAGTGCTTCAAAAAGTTCTCTAAGAGGGATTTGTCCCTTCTGCACATGAAAAAAAAAAGAGATTTTTCCCTTCAGGTATTTGAAACCTTCTTCTCAGGGCTTCTAAAGGTTCATTTCAGGAACTCTTTCTCTTTTTATTTCCTTACTCTTACCTGTCTTCCATTGAGTCCTCCCTCCTGTAGGGTGAGTTCCTGATGGTGATTTCCATGCGATGGTCTCTCAGCTCCCCCTCTTCAAGAGAATCCCTCTTGGAATCCCTGTCATCTGACTGAGGGAATCACAGGAGAGGCAAAATTCCAATTATTTGTATGTCTCAAAATGAAAAAACATTCAATAGTACTGAAGTCTTCCACTGCTGGCTCAAAAATCCAGCCTTGACCTCTCATAAATCCACTGATTTATGAGAGCAGCACTCTGACTGCAATTATAGCTGAACTGCTTTAATTCAACATAATTAAAGAAAATTAAACACTCTGAAGGATTGCAGGAACCATTGTGTGCTTTTTTTTCTGCAACAATTACTTTGTACAGAGCTGCACCAAAGCAAACAGCAACACAAAAGTGATTCCAAATTTGCCTTAACATATTTTTCTATAAAATCTTTAAAAGTCATTCCTTGGATTGCAACTCCCAGTTAATGGCATGGATTTCTTTCTGTTTTCTGACAAATAACTGTATCAAAACACAGTGTATATAATGCAAGACCAATGGAATCTTCACAGAGCATCATATTTTTGTTAAACTTTGGAGTTAGGCAAAGAATATTTCAGCTGACAGGGCACGAGCCTTGCTCTCACCAGAAAATCAGGATACACCCCAATAAAATGCAGTTTTCCATTAATAAAGCCACTGATTCCATAAAAATGAACCCCAAAGGGCAGCTTACATTTTTCATACGTTTTATCTCTGCCTTCTCCTCTTGCTCCTTCCTTCGCTTCTTCTCCTGGAGAATTTCATCTAAAGTTTTCACTTTCCAAGAATCCTTTTCATCACCCATTGGAGTTCAAAAAAACCAACAGCCTCTGAAAAAGAAAAGAGACGTTCACAAACCCCACAGAAAAACCCGTTTCACACCCATTTCTTTCACTGCAAACACTTTCATGTTCCATTTTTGAGTAAAGCCAGGCTGGAGTTGACTTGTGGTGAACCAAAAAAAGTTTGTTTTAAACCCAGAAGCTTTAAAGCCAAAGGGATAAAGACTCTGCTGCAAACTCAGGGAGCTGCTGGAGTGCCCAGAAAACACAGTTTATGGCCAAGGTTTGGTGTCACACGTTCACATGAGAGCTCGGGGGAGTTACCAAAGCTTTGGGGAAAAAAAAAGACCCAAGGAATGCAGAATTTATGGGATATGTGGCAGAACTCCCGAGATAAGGAAGAAATTAATCAAGCTAATTGAGCAACTGTGCTGAAATCAGCTGAGTAAAAAAGTAAAAAAAAACCTGAGTAAAAGGGAAGTCCAGCACGACCCCGACCCAAGAAAGCCCCGAGCCAAAAGACGAGGAACACTGAGCGTGGCACTAATTAGCACGAGAAGCGAAAGAATAATTAACCGACAGAAGGCAGAATATTAATTAACAACAGAACTACGCAACTCATAGCCAACGAGCGCTAATTCCTCGGTTTTTCTGAAATCTCTAAACAGCAAAAACTTGACAGTTGGGCGGGTTTAAAACGCGGAATACACCGAGCACTCAACTCGGAGACAACCCATCGCTGCCTCCCCTTCGTGTGCCACTCCCGGCTTGTCGCACACGGCGGAACGAAGCCGATTTCGGCGGCCAGCACCGCCCCGGTCCCCCCGGGGATCCAAACATCCCCGCGGCCCTCACGGAGCGCTGCCACCCGCGGGCCCGCCCGGGCCCATAGCGCGGCCGCTCCGCCGCCCGCGCTCAGCGCTGAGGCTCCCCCAGCACCCCGAGAGTGCCGTGGTGTCCCTGGAGCCTCCTCGGTGCCCCCCGAGCCCCCTGAGCCCCTCAGTGCCCCCTCAGTGCCCCCTCAGCTCCGCTCACCGCCGCCGCCACCGGGGACTGCCACCAGCAGCGCGCGACTAACGCGTCACTTCCGCCCGCCGCCGCGCGCCGGTGACGTCAGCGCCCCCTCACGGGCTGCTCATTAACGAAAGGCGTTAATGAGGCGTTAATTGATCGGTGCCTCCGCGCCCCGGCCGTCCCTCTCAGCAGCGGGAGCGGCGTTAATTAACCTCCAGGCTGTGCTTGTTCAGCGGTAAATGCAAAGCCAAGGAACAGCCGGCAAGGAGGCGGTGTCACCACAGGGCCGCTTTTAATGACGCTTAATAATTAAGAGTTGAGTTTGATTGAATAAAGCGCGATTTCAACCAAAACCTGCAATTCCTAACTGGAAATGAGTGGGAGTGTGGCACAGTGACTGAACACGGCACAGAACAGCAAAGATCATCGTGTATTGATCCCTAATTATCCACCCGCCATTGGAAATACAATATTCTAATGTCATAGAATAATGACATAATCACGTCATATAATGACATAATAATGACATAGAATAGGCCATCTAATGGGAAATAATGACAATATAGGAACACGGGGAGTGCTGTGACACCTTTCACCTGCAGCTCAGTTTGTGAGGAATTCACATTTAAGGAAGACATGCTCTGAGCGGATTGAAAAATGTAAAATAAATAATCTGCACGGCTCCAGCTCGCAGAGCTCGTCCTCATCACGGGTACCTGGGTGTGGCTGGGGGAAATGGCAGTGACAGAAACTCTTAAAATGTTCCCCAAAAATTCGATTTTTTGGGCAGCACTGCTGCTGTCACTCAGAGCAGAGCTGGGGTGTGACACCCTCGTGAATTCTCAACAACGAGCAAAAAAGCTCCTTGTTTACACAGCACCAAAGATGATTGACCGGTCTGACTGGAGAATAAAAAGCTTTTATGAGTGGACAATCAAGAGGTTGGTTTGTTTAATCTAAGAAAAGCAAAGGCCAAAGAGAGGGCAAAGAAAAATACACGAGATCAGCACTGGAACAAAGCCCAGCAGAACAGGATGGTTGTGCTGCCACCCACGAGCTTCTCCAGGAGTTCAAATCCCATTCCCAAATCCTCCCTGGGCACTGTTTTGGTCACAGAAAGGCCAAAACCCAGTGGGTTTTCAAATGAATCTCAAGCAGCTGATGGTGGGATTTATATGGGAGCAGAGCTGGGATTTCTGTTTGTCACCTAAAGCAGAAATATGACACAAACCAGATTTTGTTTTCTTTTTTTTTTTTTAGTTATACTTTCAAAAATCTCAGTGTATTTGGCAGAAAACAAACCAAAAAACCCCACAGAGCTCCACACCACAGTCCACAGCTTTTATAAAAGTGACAGGAGTACAAAAGAAACAAAATACCACAGACATATTACATACACAAGGATGAAAAAAATATTGGCATTTCCCTCCCTCAGATCTTTGGGGAATCTGCCCCAGGCAGCCACTCAGGTGTGGAAATACAATCACAAGTGGAAATGTAACCATGAGCCTAAATTTTACAGGAATTCTACAGGTAACTTCCTGTTAGCCATTACTTTTATCATAAAGACCACTATATATCCATGCTACAACCTTCCAGAAGAGTGGCAATTATTAAAATCCACTCATTTTAACTTAGTTTTGTTCCCAAAAAGTCCATTTGAATGTTTTTGTAGCTACATGTGCGCTTTTTTTTTTTTTTGCCAAAACTAATGGCTGTTCTTCAGAATTTTGAAAAGCAAAGTTAACTTTTAATCTTTGATCTACCACAACAACAAATTTCCTTTGAAAAAAGGAAACTTAAGAGCAGCAGAAATAAAGATTTGCTTCAGTTTATGGTAAATATTCCTCCCTTCCTTCTGAGATTCTTTACACAATCAGAAATTAAACAGATATTTTACAAACAGGTCAGACTCATAACCCTGAGTTTCTAAAAGGCAGCCTTTTGTTGCACTCTTAGAAATAATATAAAAAACCACCATCCATTTATTTCCTCGTAACAGAAATGCATAATAAAATGAAATTAAAATAACAAAACACTTTCTTCACAGAAATGCAGAGATCCTGCTTCCTTTGCCACCACAATTTTCAGTGTTTTTTACCTCTAAGCAACTACAAGTATTTAACTCAACACTCCATTTACACAGGGGATGTGTGTGAATACTTGCACCTCGGTTTTGTCAAACACACCATTGGAATGTGATATTCCCACGTTTTTTAGGAGGAAAAGCACTAGAAATCTTACATTTGTAGTCAGCAGTAGGTGCTCACCACTGCTCATTTCCCACAGTTTGCTTCAACCAAACCTGTCAAGTTGTTTTCTGGGAGAGAAGGGGGTTCTCTCTTAGAATTATGGAATATCCTGAGTGGGAAGGCACCCACAGGGATCATCCAAGTCCAACTCCTGCCCTGCACAGACACCCCAAAATCCCATCTTGTGTTGTCCTGGAGCTCTGGCAGGTTTTGGGGCCCAAAAAGCCCTCAGGGCTCGAGCAGAGTGGGACAATCCCTTCCTTGGACCTCTTCCAGCTCTACACCACACAGGAATGACGGAGGAT
This sequence comes from Monarcha castaneiventris obscurior, assembly GCA_026261815.1. Classification (NCBI taxonomy): domain Eukaryota; kingdom Metazoa; phylum Chordata; class Aves; order Passeriformes; family Monarchidae; genus Monarcha; species Monarcha castaneiventris. The sequence goes on along the minus strand of JAMPIT010000002.1, from coordinate 839,233 downwards.
GCAGGAAATGCAGAGCAACAGCTGGGAATTTCCATGATGCACCAATTCCCTCCCTCTGCCAGCAGAATGCAGTGGTGGGGCCACGTTTTCACATTATTTGGATGGGGAGGGAGACAGGAATTGTTTTCCCACAAGACACTGAAGTTCTTTCACCAACACAGGCTTGTACATGGTTTGCAGTCAAGGAAAGACAACAAAGCCCACGTTTACCACATTCCAGATCCTTTTTCCCAAGGCTTTCCTGGATCCTTCCCGCTTCAAGTCCTGGGCTCAACCTGCCAGGAACTCAAAGCAACCAAAGGAGCAAGCACATCCAGATTTCCTTGGAGCCACGCTGGGCTGGAAGGATAAACCACATTAATCATAGGGTTCCAGATCCTTGGGGATCAGTGGCTCCGTGTCCTCCGTGGGCCCTGGCAGGGGCTGTGGGGCCGTGGCCAGGCTGTGCAGGGTCTCCTGCTGGTGCTGCTTGGCCTTGTTGTAGAGCAGGACACCCACGGTGACCAGGACGGTGCCAACAGCAGACAGGCTGGTGATCTTGTTCCCAAACACGATGATGCTGAGCCAGATGGACAGGGCGTGTTTGACAGTGCTGGCAACGCTGCAAACGACAGCAGGGGCATGAGGGGAATGAGGGGCAGAATGAGGGGCAGAATGAGGGGCAGCAGGGGCATGAGAGGCAGCAGAGGGGCAGGAGGGGCATGAGGAACAGCAGGGACATGAGGAACAGCAGGGACATGAGGAACAGCAGAGGGGCAGCAGAGGGGCAGCAGAGGGGCAGCAGAGGGGCAGCAGAGGGGCAGCAGAGGCAGCAGGGGCATGAGGGGCAGCAGGGGCATGAGGGGCAGCAGAGGGGCAGCAGAGGGGCAGCAGAGGGGCAGAAGGGGCGGCAGAGGGGCGGCAGAGGGGCGGCAGAGGGGCGGCAGAGGCATGAGAGGCAGCAGGGGCAGAAGGGGCATGAGAGGCAGCAGGGGCATGAGAGGCATGAGAGGCATGAGAGGCAGCAGAGGGGCAGCAGAGGGGCAGCAGAGGGGCAGCAGGGGCAGAAGGGGCATGAGGAACAGCAGAGGGGCAGCAGAGGGGCAGCAGAGGGGCAGCAGAGGGGCAGCAGAGGGGCAGCAGGGGCAGCAGAGGGGCAGCAGGGGCATGAGGGACAGCAGGGGCAGCAGAGGGGCAGCAGAGGGGCAGCAGCTCTGCCACATCCCACAGCCAGGCTTTCATGTCTGCCTTGCTCCTGAACACCAGCTCACATTCCCCTTCCAACCCCAATCATCCTGTGATTTACCTCATTCAATTCTTTGCAAAATATCTCTAGTTTTCCTTTATTTTAAATACCACCTCAGATTCCACTTCCAACCCCAGCCATCCTATGATTTCCCTCATTCATCTCTTTGCACAGTCCCTTGTTTTCTTTGATTTTCAACACCAACACAGATTCCACTTCCAACCCAAACCATCCTGTGATTTCCCTCATTCAATTCTTTGCAAAATACCTTTAATTTTCCTTATTTTAAAATACCACCTCAGATTCCCCTTCCAACCCAAATCATCCTGTGATTCCCCTTATTCATCTCCTTGCAAATACCTTTAGTTTTCCTTTTTTTAAAATACCACCTCAGATTCTGCTGCCAACTCCAACCATCCTGTGACTTCCCTCATTCATTTCTTTCCACAGTCCCTTGTTTTCTTTGCTTTTCAACACCAACACAGATTCCCCTTCCAACCCAAACCATCCTGTGATTTCCCTCATTCAATTCTTTGCAAATACCTTTAATTTTCCTTTTTTCCTAAACACCACCTCAGATTCTGCTTCCAACTCCTGTGATTTCCATCATTCATTTATTTGCAAAATACCTTTAATTTTCCTTATTTTAAAATACCACCTCAGATTCCATTTCCAACCCAAACCATCCTGTGATTCCCCTCATTCATCTCTTTGCACACTACTTACTGCCTGGTTCCCAAGCAGAAATATTGAGCAGGAAAAGAAGAATATAAAATAGTGTTCTTGACAAAAAAATACAAAATAGTGTTCTTGACCAAAAAGTTATAAAATGGTGCTCCTGATAAAAAAATATAAAATAGTGTTCCTGAAAAAGGAATATAAAATAGTATTCCTGAAAAAGAATATAAAAGTGTTCCTGACAAGAGTATAAAATAATGTTCCTGACATTATTTTATACAATATTAAAAAAAAATAGAAAATATATAAAAATATATATATAATATACATATAATTTATATATACATATATATTACATATATACACATCTATTATATATACATATATATTACATATATACACATCTATTATATATACATATATATATATTACTTATACATATATATTATATATAATATAATTTATATATACAATATATAAAATAATAGAAAGTATTGTTGCTGACCAAAAAAAATATAGTGTTCCTGAGAAAAAAAAAGTAAAATAGAGTTCCTGATGAAAAGAAAGTAAAAGTGTTCCTGACAAAAATTATAAAATATTGTTGCTGACAAAAAAATATAAAATATTGTTGCTGACAAAATAAAGTATAAAATATTGTTACTGACCAAAAAAAGTAAAATAGTGTTTCCTGACAAAAAATAGAGTGTTCCTGATAAGTTTACCTGAAAGTCACAGGGGAAATTTTGCCCATCAAGGCATAGGCTGTGACACTCTGCAGGTGGAACAGGACTCCATCTATCAGCAGGAGAAAGACAATATCCTGGTTGTAGCTGAAGCTCCTCCCACTTTTCCCAATCACAGGCACATCCTAAATGGCAAAAAAAAAAAGGAATTTAAAGGTTTAGTTCATGAGAAAAATCTAAAAGTGATTTTCCACCCAACTGTTAGAAGCAAATGTAGTTTTGTATTTAAATTTTAGCCCTAAAACAAAACCTAAAACATTTCAAGACATTTAGATCCTGTCTTTTTTTTCTCCAAAAAAATTTGCTTTTGGAGAATTAATATTCCTGTACACCACATGAATATCAACAAAAAGTCCACAAATAATCCAGATTTTGTTTGCAAGTCTTTATCTCAGACTTCAAAGGCACTGAGACAAAATTATGATTTGAACCCAAAATTCTGAGATAAACTCAGACTTTTTGGATGAACTCATGTCTATATTAAATGATTTCTTTTACAATTTTCTCTTTTTTACTCCCCCAATCTCTTGCAAACATAAGATGAGTTGTATTCGAGCCAATTTAAAAAAATGGGAAGGATGAAAGGTAAAATGTAAAAAAATTTAAAATTAACTTTTGCTGCACATTCTGCTCACAATTAAAAAAAAAACCCTAAGCTAATGATAATGAATTCAAATTACCATGAAAAATATCCAAGCTGGAATAAGCATAACCACAGCAGCAGCACTTGTGTAGAACTGAAGCTCTGGGGCTCTACAAAGGAGAAAAAAAAAATATTAAAATGCTTTAAACCTTCCTTTTTCAAAGCAAAGGTAGAGGTTTGTTCTCAGGGACTGAAGCTAAAAGACACAAAAGACCAAAAGCAGCTTTTTACCTCATGGCAAAATCCAAATATATTGTGAAAGGGGTTTTTTAGCACAAGACTTTACTCTTGGTTTCAGTTTTATCGTTAAAAAGTTGCTTTCTGCCCACCCAGCAATGCTAAGGATGGTTCCTGAGTGCAGAATAAGGAGTGATTTCTGTGAAAATATTATTTTTGGGGGGTTTGCTGGGAGCTGTAGTGATTATGAAACTTGCAGTGGGAGCTCAGGGGAGTTTTCTTCCTCTGATAAAATGATAAAGGTGATGAGATTTACACCTTCTGGTGCAATAAAATGATAAATATTTCATTTCCTTATACAGCCCTACCATAACCACACCTGAAATATTTTGAATACTTACGAAAATCTGTATTTATCTCCACTGAGTAGTTTTTTGGAAAAGACGTTTTGCAAACTAGAAAACAAAATTAAGAAAAATAATTTAAAAATTACCATTTAGCTGTATTTTAATTAGGACAAATCAATCAATCCTGTTTCACTCAGGTGGGGTAAATATTTTCTACAAGTATAGAAAGAAGTTTGGCCTAATGAAGTTTTATTATTGAATTTCAATAATGCTCTTAGATATGAAAGAGAAAATGAATATTTTGTTAAAAATGCATTTTCAATGCTGACATTTCAATGCATTATACAGAATTAACTATGTTGAACAATTCTCTTTCAGCTGCCAATAAAAGAAATTGCTTTTTTCCACAGCCAGAGCTCTCCCTGTGCCTCACCAGTCCATGATGTTGGTGGAGAGAGCTGCTGAGAAGCCCAGGATGTTGAAGCTGATTTCAGTGGCTGTGCACAGAGCCAGCCCTCCCATCACAGGGATCAAGGAAAGATTCACCAGCAACCCTGCAAAAGAAAAGGGTCAATCTCAGTTTAATTGCTGCATTTTTAATCTTATTTAGAAGATTAAAATTCTATTTTATATCATTATAAATTAATTTAATTAAAATTAAATTAAAATGCGGTTTAATGCTGCATTTTAAAAAATATTTAATAAATAAATTAAAATTTTAATATTAATTTTAATATCCCATGCTGGGTTTTGAGAGAATTTGAAATTCTGAACAGCAAAGAAGAAGGACCAGGCTGAACTTCAGTTATTTAAAGCCACGAGAATATTTCTTGACAGAAAAATAACAACAAATTACCCCAAGCCCTTTTTAATTCTCCATACTCATTGTGTTCAGGCTGATTCTTCCAGCTGCATTGATTATATTTTGATGAACTTTTTTGACTGTGGTTAATTAAAAAAAGAGAGTCATTAAATCTCATTTCAGGACTCACCAGTGTATTCCCCCAATATCATCCGAGACATGATGACAGTGAAAATAGGAGCAGAGCTTTTCACAGTTTCTGCAAATGAAACTGCCACATTCTTCAAACTCACCAGGCCCAGGACCACTGTTGCAAATCTGAAATAGGAGAACATTAAAATAAATTAATTTTTAAAAAATAAAGGAATTAATTAGTGCACCAGAAGAAATTTAAATAATGCTTTAAGAGCTACTCGTAGACACCCAGCATAAAAAGAATTGCAAGTAAATAAATAAATAATAAAATAATAGTAATTTCTAAAATTAAAATAATTTTATATAAAAATTTTTTTATTTTATTTATAAAAAATAAAAGTAATTTCTCCTGCACCTGCGAGGTCAGATCTATTTCTTTCAGCTTTGGCTTAAACATTTATTTATTTAAAGCAAAAAAAAGGCACCCTTGGGCAATTGTGCAATGTCTTTGGCTGTAGAGTGGATTTCCAGAAAACAAAGTTTGCTTTTTAACACACTCCAAGGTTCAAACGACCATTTTTTAAGCCAAAGTTTTCAACAGGCTCAGTTGGAAAAGTGAAAATCTGAGAAACAGTAATTCACTGAGGAAATTTTATCTGCAGTTATCCATCTTTAGTGTAAATTAGATATGCTACATAATTACCACAGTTTAAACCATGACATTAATTTAATTCATGGCTTATTTGATTATTCTTTATCAGTTTTGCAGGGTAGAGGAAACAAAACCATGGATTTTTATTCCCTCCTCGACCACAAACTGATGCAATCCCAGCACCCAGCAAATATTGACTTTTCAAAAGATAAATGTTAATAGCCTGGATCACTTTTGAGGCAAAAGGCTGGTAAATACTAACACATTAAACAAACACCAGCCTCAAAAGAGAGCAGGAAGAAAGGAAATGGAAAGAGAAGTGTGCTCTGAAAAGAGGTAAATGTGATGGGAATAAAAATAAGATTATCCTGGGATATTTCTGGGTGGCGGGGGGGGGAAGGTGAATATTCCAAACACCTCCTCATCAAGAATAAAAAGGCAGAGAGCCATGAAAAAACAGATTTGTTTAGAAAACCACAAATATCAGCAAAGCAGGAAATCTTTCCTCATTTACCTCATTAATCCAACAAAGAGCATGATCATGATGAAGTTGGGGGGGTAGGAGATGCGAGTTTTGTGCTGGTACAGGCAGCAAGGGACAAACATTTTGATGCAGCCAATGAAGGTGGTTGAAAGCATTTGAACAGCACCTAAAGGAGGATCAGAGAGGGGGAAACAAAGCCAGATCAGATGCTGGAATACAACAAATCAAATAATGTGTGAGTTGTTTCACAACTAGACACAATTAGACAAACTTCTGTGCAGTTAAGAAATCACTGTCTAGGCTTTTATTTAGATTTTTTTGTCTAGATTTTATATATTCTCACAAAAGCCCTTTACTTCTACATCTAAACAAGGCAGCTCAATAAACCAAATGTTTATAAATCTGGTTCACAGATAAACTGCCCCTTGTTTGCCCCTTAAAAAAAAAACCAAATTAAAGTGGTCATTGGATAATGGAGATCACCAAAGGCAACTCTTGCACTGCACAGCTCTGGAGAGCATCAACAACTTACTCAAAATTTGACTTTCTTTTAAACCCTCCAACACAGAAAACAATAAAAAAGACTTTTTTTCCCTCCCCTCTTGAAGCTCCTCTGCAAGCAAAATTCCATCTTTCAGAGAGTGGAGGAAAGAAGAGTGTCAGAAACCACTTAAAAGGCCAAAATCCCAAGTTCCCAGCCCCAAGATCCCTCCCCACACCTTCCAACCAGGCATTTTTCCCTTCAGTTGAACCATTCTCTCCCTCAGCTTTATATGGGATGGTCTCTTATTGCCAAATCATAGGATCATGGAATATCCTGAGCTGGAAGGGACCCACAGGGATCATCCAATCCAACTCTTATCCCTGCACAGACCCCCCCAACAATCCCTCACAGCATTATCCAAACTCTCCTGGAGTTCTGGCAGCTTTTGGGGAGCTCCCATTCCCTGGGGAGCCTGTTCCAGTAAAATAAATCAATAAATCACTCCCTGGAATTGAGGTGTGAGGAAAAGCAGTGTACCTAGCATGCTGGGCTCTCCCTCCAGCAAGGACAGAATGTATTTGTTAAGGAACAGAGTGCAAAAGCTGAAGAAAAACCACAAAGTGAGGTAGATGAGAGCATGGGAATTCCAGATGCCCAGGTCAGACTCGATGACTGTGGTCTCTGTGATTGTGATTTTCAGGACATTCTCCTCTGGCAAACTGTCACTGCGAGCAATCACAAACTTCTCACTCCTGTTAGCAAAGAGGGAGCCCAGCTGGAACAGGGATTTTCCTTTTGGTTTCTCCTCCAGTGGGGTTGGACTTGGGGCCTCTGGTGTTGGGGCACTGGTCACAGCAGACATGGTGAGGTGAAGAAATGAATGTTTGTCCTTCACACAAAGCAACACTGACACAGCTTTTGTCAAAACAAAAATGTCATGTGATTAATGTTTAATCTCCCAGGGGCCTGGAAAACTGGGCTTGGTCCTCCAAAGAACATCTTGCATGAATATAAACTCCACGTGCTTCCTCATGTGGGCTGTTCCATGTTTTCTGCCTAAGAGGGGGAAAAAAAGGGAAAGAAGAAAGAAATGTGACATTTTACATCCATAATGCAGCAAAGGTAGCACATTTCCCCTGTATTTTATGAAAGATGAAGAGACTTCTGTAATATTTCAGACTGGATTTTGAGCCCCTAATGTCCTGGTGCCAAGATTAAGCAACAAGAACTCATCTTAGGGAGGATTTTTTTATTCTAAAATAGCACATACAGACACACCAGACTTTGTGTTTTTATGTCCTTTTTCTTATGAGGCACCTCAACACAGCCTTTCCAATTGTAACTAACTCCTCCTCCAGATCCTCCAGTGCCTTTGATCTGTCTTTAACCACTCCTCAGAAAAATCCTCCTGACCCAGCAAATCCAAGCAGGAGCCTCTGCCCTTCATATTAATTAACCTGTTATCAACCCGAGTCAAAGACAGCAATCAATAATCAAGGGCTGTAACTCCCAGTAATCACAGTTACCCTGGTAAATATATCCAGGTGTCCAAGAGCTTTCCAGCATGGTTATCTATTTATTTCCATGGGAATAATGCAACCTTTCTCATTTTGCTATACCTTGCAATTCAATATTAGCCCTTGCAACTAATTCTTACAGCATTTTAAACAGACTTGGCAGCAAAAGGCATTAATTGATTTGCAACTAGAGCTTTTTTCTTTTACAAATGACACAAAATGTGGCAAGTTACAGCAGCAGAGTAGAGACAACAACAAAATCACCCTGTGATCTTTACTCCTCTCATAATCAATGGCAGGAGAAATACAAGAGTTGTAACAAGAGCCACTGCACCTGCCCTGATTTTGTGAGCAGTTCACACTGTTTTCTTTTTTAAGATTTTATGGTTTTTTAAATATCCAATATGGCATCTGAAATAAATCACAAAGAGGTACTAAGGAGTTAAATATCTCGTGTCAGTCTCAGTATCCTACACAGCAGCTACTTCACAGTGAAATTTTCCATTCTTCACATTCTCTAGTTATTACAGCCATACACTGAAGATTTCCATCCCCATCCCCATCTCCTTATCACTTCCCGTTTTTCCAGGAACTCATGCCAGCAGCACACTGAGGTATGGGACCCTCTGACACAATCACATTAAACTACAAACTTGTGGGTTTGTGTTAAATCCAGTTCAACACAAAACTTTGACAAAAGATACACGTTCTCCAAAAGAATTTGTTAAGAAAAATGGGTTCTTGACTCCTCCTCCTTTTCCAGCCCATTAAAAAAATACCCCTCTACGTTCAAAAGAGTTAATTATCACAGCTTTTTAAATATCTTTTCTGTTTATACAACTTAATTAAAACCAAGACCAATTAAGCACAACCAAAGCCCCACCCTCTGCAGCGCTGCGATATCAGATTTGATATCTCTGATTCCACACATGGCAGGAAGCAGAACAGCAAATAAGAACAAAACTACTCCCCTAAATTACTGACCTGCCGGCTTAAATCAACTGGAAAGTCTAAATGGGCTGAAAGAGTTCTCCATCTGGAACTAATTCAGTCTTTCTCCCTCAAGGCCAACCAGCCGCTGATGTTTACCAACAGATGAAAACGTGGCAGTGGTTGGCAGTTGTTTCTCTTGGATTACACACAAAAAGACTCAATCTTCCAGCTCAGAAGAACCAGCAGCGTGCAGCGCCTCTTACACTCCTTGTATCTTCTCCCAACCCTTAGCTACGCCACCAGTAACAATGTATTAAGGTAGGAAAAAATATCCAAACAGAACTTTAGGAAGTCGGCTTTACACAAAAAGAAACCAAAGCTCAAATATGTTGCAAGGGTTTGGGAAGCTGAGGCTGATCTGACAGTGAAAAAACAAAGGTTTGCGTCCATGACCCTTCATCTGTTACACAAAAGGTCACCCAAACATCGCTCCCAAGGCAGCAAATGCGCAAAACTCAGCAGCCTGAGCAAGCTGCGGATATTAACCCTGCTTCACTAATGGCAACGAGAGCATCCGAGATGTTACAAACACTACAAATACAACAGCGGAATTATTAACGGATCCCATACAGAGAAGACGCTCAAAGGCTGAAACAGCTCAGCACTTTGTGGCACTCCAGATGTGCTTCTGCTCACCCACTGCCGGAGCCTTCCCTCCTCATTCCGAACAGCCTCCCTGCAGGCCATTCCCATTCCCATTCCCATTCCCATTCCCATTCCCACTTCCCTCCTCATTCCGAACCGCCTCCCTGCAGGCCATTCCCATTCCCATTCCCGCTGCCGTTCCCATTCCCGCTCCCGTTCCCGCTCCCATTCCCATTCCCATTCCTATTCCCGTTCCCGCTCCCATCCCCGTTCCCGTTCCCATTCCTATTCCCGTTCCCGCTCCCATTCCCGCCCGTGTCCCGCTGCCCGCAGCTCCCGGAGCATCCCCCGCGCTGGATCGTGGTTCGGAGCCCTCCACGGGGGCACCGCGGCCCTTCCCACCCAACCTTCGGGCCCAGGGGCGTTTCAGCAGCGCCATCCCCTACCGAGGCCCGGCTCGGGATCCTCCTCTGCGGCAGCGCCCGCCGCTCCCATCCCTCCCTCCATCCCTCCTTCCCTCCATCCCCGGAGCCCTCAGCGCATCCCGGCCGGCACCTGGGCACTCCCCGCTCGCTGCCGCCGCAGCCCCGGCGCTCCCCCGGCTCCGGCAGCCCCGGGCTGCGGCCGCCCATCCCCGGCCGTGCCCGGAGCCCCGAGCCGGGCAGGGAGGCGGGTCCGGCCGCGCACCGCCCCGCCGAGCCCCGCCGAGCGCCGGGCTCGCCCCCTTTGTCACCGCGCTAGCGGGGAGGCCATTTTACCGAAACCACGAGGAAACCGAGCAAAGCAAAAAGCGGGGGGGTGTTGTTACAGGGCACGCACAGCCGGGGAGCACCGCGCAGAGCCCCGCCAGGCGCTTCGCTTCGCTTCGCTGAGGGCCGCCCCTCCATCGAGCCGGGCGGGACGCCCAGCGCTGAGGGGACCCCCGGGGCGGAGGGGCGGGAGCGCGGCGGCCCCGCCGCCCGGGAGGCTCCCAGGCAGCGCTTCCCGCCCGTGCCGGGGAAGTGACGTCCCGCCCGGCCCCCGGAAGCTCCGCCGGGACCCTCCGCAGCCATGTAGGGCCCGCGGCCGGGGCGGGAGGCGAGGCGCGGCCGCCGCCATGGACGGCAGGTACGGGCGGCGCGGGCCGCACCACGCACGGCCGCGGGGGCGCCTCCCCGCGCTCCCCCCGCGCCCCCCATAGAGGTGCCCGTGTTGGGGTTTGGGGGTCGCCGGCGGATCCCCCCCCGCCGTAGGGGTGGTACGGCCGCCTGACGCTCCCGCTCTCTGTCCCCCTCACAGCGGCGCCGCGGCTCCGGCGGGGCCGAGCCTGCCCAACCTCACCCCGCGGCACCGGCAGCTCATCCCCACGCCCTGCGGCCCCGTGAGTACAGCCCTGCTGCCCTGGGCAGGTTACCGGTGTCCTCCGCGTTTCTCTGGCCCCGGGGGGAAGGGGAAAAACATGGCTTAAATCCGTGTCCAAAGTCAGGTGGATGAGGGAGGTCGGGTGTCCTCCACACGCCGAGGCTTGGCACAGCACGCGGCTCTCCTGACAGCGTCGTGGAATGCCCTGAGCTGGGAGGGACCCGCAGGATCATTGATCCAGCTCCTGGCCCTGCATAGACACCCCAAAAATCCCACCCTGTGCATCTCTGGCAGCTCCTGGAGCTCTGGCAGCCTCAGGACCGTGCCCATTCCCTGAGGAGCCTGGGCAGTGCCCAGCACCCCCTGAGGAAAGAACCTTTCCCAAAATCCAACCCAAACCTCCCCTGGCACAGCCGCAGCCCTTCCCTGGGTCCCGTCCCTGATCACCACAGAGATCGGAGCTGCCCCTCAGGAGGAGCTGCGGCCCCTGAGGTCTCCCCTCAGTCTTCTCCAGCTGAACAAACCAAGTGTTAAATTCCTGCGAGGGCGTTGCTTCACCTGAAGTATTTTAATAAAAGAAAATAAGGGCCTTGCCTTACTGAGAACGCTGACCCTGTCTTTACAATTTTCTAAAACTAAAAGTTTGGGAAAACGTTGTTTCCATGCTCTGACAGGTGTGTGTGGGCATTGGCAGTCTCCACAGCATGGATTATAATACCATGGCCTTGTGAGGCTGTGGGTATAAATCAGGACAATCTAGGCTGAGATTATTTATGAAATAAAGTTAGACTTCTCCCTTCCTCAGCAGTTTGGGAGTTTCAATTCAGCTGTGCAGTTTCTCATCCTTTTTCCACTGTCTCATCTACCCCACTCGCCTCAATGTGTTTTTTAGGAACAGCAACGAGTTTATGCTGCATGATGTGTTTAAGAATTTTCTCCCTTTACAGATAAAACCATGCTCAGAGCTCTCATTCCCTGTGAAGATCTACTTCTGTGTCACTATTTTGTCCCTGCTGAGTGTCATAGGGCTGACCATAGAGACACTGGTCCGCCAGACTGAGGAGGATTTCACCATTTCCTTTATTCAGTTGGTTGGAGTTGGTAAGAAACACAGTTTGGACAGAGTGAATAATGAAAATAAAGATAATAATAATGGTAATGTGATTAAGCAGCAGCTGGAGTTTCTTATCTAAGAGCTGTTGGATATTCAGCTATGCTAGAAAACCTCACCAGTTCTCATTTTAATGTCTGAGCCATAATATGCTGGGAATTCAGGTGTCCACAGTCCAAGCCTCCTTCCTTGGGTATTTCCAATTAGAGCTTCAGTAGAAACTTCTTGGGTCCATTTCTATTGAACAGAAATTAGCATGAAAATAATAAATTCAAGGATTTCAGGAAATTTCCTGTGCATATGCCATCTCTGCAAAAAGCTTAATGACCAAAAAAAAGAGTTTATTTTCAAATTTGTACAGATTTCTTTGGATTTAGCAGCTGAATTTGCAAAACAAGGAAATGCCATCTTAAGCCTTTCAGGCGTTCCTGAGGTCATGTCCAGAAAATCACATGATTCACTTTGTAATGTGCCAATCATTTTCCATTTTCTCAGTCCCTGTTGAGGGCAGTGAAAAAGGAAGTTCATTCACTAAAGGTTTGTTTAGGGAGACTGAAGTTATTATTTAATTGGAAAATTTGTACAACACTGTCCCCATGTCCCAGCACAGCCCATGTGGGTGATTTGATGTATGGAGTTAAGGAAGCAGTGCTTTGGAAAAAGAAATCCGTGGGTTTTTTGGCTGTGTAAGAATCAACCAGTGTTTGCAGGAGCATCCTGTGAAAGAACAAAGCCTTTGTCTTATTTAAGTTTTGCCAAAAAGGCATAAAGTTCATAGTGGCAGCTGACTGGGGGCTTGATGTATTTTATAAAAATAAAACTCAGACCTTCCCTGACCCAGTTCTTTTTTGGATTACAGTTTGCAGGGTGGGGTGTTTCAAAATTGCCACAGTTAAATAAACTGAATCCAGTCCAGGTGCAGTTCCACACACAAACCATGTGCAGTGGCCACACCACACAGGCAGCACTGCTGAGGGGTGTGTGTGAGTGATAAACTGCTTTTTACTCACCTGAACGACTCTGGGAAGATGATGTGATTTCAGTTCTTTCATAAAAATGCTGCTGTTTTGATGCCTTAGGTTTTAACTTTGATATTTTTCGAATTCTGTACTGCTTAGAGTGTAACTCTGCAGTTCCTTGTAGCCTGGAATTTCTGCTCTCTCGTGCTGGGCAGACACAACAAAGCCTCTCCAGGCTTTGCCTTCAAGGACAGCCAGGCTCTTCTAGGCCCAAAATGTGTAACCCAAAGCCTCTAAGGGGGGAGCAAGCTGAGGGGAATTCCATCATTAAACTGGGGCTTTAATTGGAGAATTAACCGTGGTATGCAAATGAACCAAACCTATAAAGGTGTGAAGAACTCGTGCCCTGGGCTCCATCTTGGGGTCCATTTTTGGAGGCTCCCCCAGGGTGTGCCTTGAAGGCCCTTCAAATAAATCAAACAAATCTTTATTCCCTTCCTCTTGTCTAGTCTCTGTTTCTAGGTGGCTGCAGAAGGCATCAGTTTCATTGAATTCAAATAAACAACATGACAGAATGTTCAGTGTGGTATTCATAGAATAACCCAGCCCAGCTGCCAGTTCAGATAATACACTGCCATTTTCATGGTGTTCCTTCACAACTAATTAAAAAATCGAACTCATTGTTTAATTTCTTGCGTGCTAAACAGCAGGGAGTATTTTAATTATCTGATTTAGGCTCCTTGGGAAGAACAAAGACCGAGGAACCTCGGGGACACTTTGATCCTTCCCCTGTGGAAGTTTTCACAGAATCACAGAATCACCAGGTTGGAAGAGACCTTCAAGATCATCGAGTCCAACCCATGTCCCAACACCTCAACTAAACTAAACCATGGCACTGAGTGCCACATCCAATCTCTTTTTAAACATGTCCAGGGATGGTGATTCCACCACCTCCCCAGGTAAACCATTCCAATACTTTATCACTCTTTCTGTAAAAAAGTTTCTCCTAATATCCAACCTATGTTTTCCTTGGTGTGACTTAAGACTGTGTCCTCTTGTTCTGTCAGTTGTTGCCTGGAAAAAGAGACCAAGCCCCACCTCACTACAGCCACCTTTCAGGGAGTTGTAGAGAGTGCTAAGGTCACCTCTGAGTCTCCTTTTCTCCAGGCTAAACAACCTGTTTTGGCCCTGTTTGGCCTGGCTCTGACATTGCCTCTCCTCTGCAGTGTTCTGTGTGTATTATGTGACCAGGGGCATCCTGCAGGAGAACCGCCAGGAGCTCATTGTCTTCGTGCTCTCCATCCTGCTCGTGATGCTCCGCTCCATCATCAACTTCTCCGTGCTCCCTGCTGAGCAGAAGCCAAAACTCCTGGTCAGTCTCCTGCTTTTAATCAGCTTTTCCTTCCCCCCCACGGCTTGGGTTTGAAAATCCATCATTGGGAAGGCAAGATGTCTGTGGTAACATAGATTTTATCTCAGATATATAAAAAGATAAAAGAAATTATGTATGTGTTATTGTTGCTGATAACAGAGAATCAGGCTGAGCTAATCCTACTGAACAACAAAATGTGCACACCCACAACTGCAAATCTTCTCTTAGCTGTCCTCTGAATTTCCTTATGGCAGCAGCACCCAAAAATAACAGAAATATCACAAAATTACTTCAAAATATATCCTTCACTTCACCTACTCTGCCTCAGATTTCCCTTTATAAAGTGTCTGGCCTGAAGTCACATAAACCTAACCTGTGGCTGGAACTGGAATCCCCAATCTATAGGCACAGCCATTACCTCAGTGCTCATAAAGGTGTTTTTGTGGGATTTATGGGAAGCTGCAAGGAAACAAAAAGATACAATAACGCTACTCCAGGTTATCTTGTTTGCACTTCATAGCAGTGAAATTTATTAAAGGATTGTTTTCTAGGCCTTCCCAAGATTTGTAGTTAAATTTCTACTTGCTGTGCTTCCAGGAAGTGCTTCCTTTTTATCACATTTTTCTCAACAAGGTGTTTCCCTGCTCTGAAGTCATCCAAAAATAACTCTTCAACAGGAGAGGTGGCAGATAAGCAAGGGAGATGGAGCAAAGCAGCCTTTGCCAATTGAGTTTATTTATCCATTGGACATTTAGTTGGGCACACTTTATCTGCAGCAAACTTGGGTTGGTGGGGCCAATAAGGAACAGGCATCAAAGAAAGGCACAGCCAGGTCATCAGTTTAAATATTAAACAAGGGCTTCAAAGTAAAGCCTGGTGTAAATGTGAACAATACTATTAAGTATTTTTTTTTACTACTCTAACTGTAACTTGGATTACTATAACTGCTTCCTGAGCCAGAATCATTTCTAGTTACAAATATTTCCATATCAGTGTAATTCTGAAGGACGTTTTGCCACTTGAGCCATCCTTAGGGGCAGCAGACATTGAGTGTGAGTTGTGCCAGCACAACCCAGACACAAAACTCTGTTTCTTGGAATTTTACAAGTGCAGCATTCAGAAAAACTCACTGTCCCCAGTGGGCAAGGTTGGTTTATCCCAACAGGAAGCTCAGAACCAGTCTCTGTGAAGATTTTGTTACTCCTGTCTGTGTTTCCAGCTGGGTTCCAGGTGCCAGCCTGTCCCTGCTGTGGCCAACCCCACCCCTGTTTCTCTTCCCCTCAGGCCCGTTTTGTGCTGATCCTGCTGGTGGGCTCCTTCGATGTGATCTGTGCCATCATCCTCATCCAGAGCCAGTCCATGATGGCATTCCGGGTGGGGGGTGCCCTGGAGAGCCTCCAGTCCCAGTACTTCATGCTCAACCTCTGCTTTTCCATGCTCACTTTTGATCTGCAGGCACAGGTACAGAGCTCTGGCTCCCAGATTCCCTTTTCCCCTCTTATTGGTAATATCCTGGATTAGCTGAGCTGAGTAATCGACTTCCAGGAGCAACCCTCTCTCTCACCTTTATTAATATTATTATTAACTTAATAATGGTTGTATCTTCGTGTGTTTGCCATAGCTTAGCTAAAATCCATAAAAATGAATCATAGTATATTTTAGTGTTGTCCTGCACAAAAGGAGAACTGAATCTTGTTTTTTGGGAAGTTTATCCATAAAAAACCAACTGCATCCAGGAGCTCCAACCCACCCATGGCCTCCTGAAGTAAGCAAGGCTATTCCTACACATCTCAGCCTCCAGTCTCCTGCTTTCCAGCTGGCTCCTGCATTGAGGAAATGATTCTGGGGTGGGAGAGAGGAACTTGACCAGCAGGGCAGTGAGGCAGAAAATGAAGTTACGGATGGGGGAAGTGAACCCGAGATCTGTTACTTCTGTAACCACCCCTCACTCTTATTTAGGGCTGCATTACCAAAGCTTTATCTGCTCTGTGTTGTTGCTATTGTGGATTACTAAGGACAGGGAAGCACCTGTGTCCTCATTTCCCATCCATGAGGAATAATTTCAGCTTTTAGACCCCAGCTTGCTGTTGCAGGGAGTTTGTGGCAGGTATTTTCTGCTGGGGCTGCGTGCTCTCCAAGCAATGATTTCACCAAAGCTTTGCCTCCCCCAGCTGTGCCTGTGCATCCTCCTGCTCAGCCTGCACGAGGTCACCCTGCTGCACAACATCATCTCAGCCACGGGCGTCGTGTGGGGCTGCCTGAAGGTCGCCGTGGGCATCATTGCAGTGAGTGTCCAGCTCCAGAGGCACCAGGGACTCACAGCCCCTGGCACTGCACAGCCTCACCCTGAGGGATCCCCACAGGATCAAGGTGGAGAACAGCAGAGCCGACAATATTGAAGCCAGGTTTTGTCTAAATCTGTGTCTGAGCTGAGCACTGGGAGTGAAACAATGTCACATTGTCGTTGTGTGGTTCTGAGGGACGTTGCTTCAGGCTCAGTCCTTATCACTTTAATGAAACCTGGAGGATCACACTGGCTTCAGTATTTCTACCTCTGCCAAGGTTGGGTGAAACTGGGAGCAGTCTCCCAAATTATTACAACGATACAGACACAGTGAATCCTTAGGAAACCACACCAAAAAATGAGGGGTCCTTTATTGGGGCATCTCCTTCAAAGCTCAGGAACAGTTTCCAGGTTAACCTAAAGATTTGTGAACTTGAAATGTCGTTTTTCATGTCAGACTGAACTTCCTCTGAAATCTTGAGCCTCTGTTCTAAGAATGATTGCAGAATCAGGGCCAAAGTACATCAGATAAGTGAGTTTTTTATTACCAGGAAGGAGTTGAGGGGTTTTTGGGGGTGGATATTGTTTTAGGCTCCTGGGGTGTTTGCTTTAGTCATTCACACAAATTCCTGACAGCTGAAATACAACTTCCTATGTGTTTTGATGGCTTTTCTTGCTAAAACTGTGCTTTTAAAACACATCAGTTTTGGGTTTGGGGGAAATCTGGTCCTGGTCAGATGCATCAAATTCATGCCTGACACTGGCACTGTCACTGCTCTCACCCCCAGTGACTCAGCTGCTTTTCCTGCCTTTGCTCAGACCTGCCCTCCCAGCTCAGGTCCCTTTCTTCTTTCCCAAGTCCCAGGGTGAATTATGAAATTAAATTCTCCTGACACTTCAACCCTCTTGCTTCTCCCACATTTGACTCCTCAGTGACTGCCCTTCTCTGTAGTAAAAAATAGAGGTGGAGAAAAAAGTCACAGGGAGCTTTCAGTCTGTTCTCTGTGAAAACATTCAGCTGTTAGAGAAAATCTGTGTACCCAGAGAGAAGGGACATCATCACTCCTGGCCCAGCTCTGTGGAAAGCAGAGGCTGAATTTCCTGCTGAAAACACAGGTGGGGAAGGCAGGTGGAGAGCAAAGCTAAAACTGAGAACTCAGCTTAACCAACACTTGGAATGCTATCAAAAATAGGCAGCTTTTATAGAGCATAGAGCAATGACTTAAAAAGCTTGTTTCACATCTTATTTTGCAGATTTTGAAAGAGCTGAAGCCTCTGGTGTGGGTTTTTCTGATTCAGAATGTGCCTGAGGTGGTTTATCTCATCTACCTGCTCTACACGGTAAGGGGAGCAAGGCCAGGGGTCTCATCCTCACCCTCCTCAGGCCTCAGAGGTGCTGCCTCACCCCTTCCCTGCAGCTCCTGCTGGATTTAAAGAGGACAGAGCACATCCTGCCCCTCCAGGATCAACTTTTCAGGACAGGGACCGTGTCAAGTTGCTCTTGAACTGATCAGAGGGAGAGGCTCTGGAAGTCCCTGCAAAGAATGATGAGGGAAAGATGAAACGAAATCTTTTTCAAGATGCACAATTCCTCAAAAATGCCTCCCCTCCTTCCCAAGAAGCCTCAAGTGGTGCCAGAGCATTTGGCCAGGGCTCAGTTGTTGTATTTTAAAGACTTTCCTAGGCAGCACCCCCAGCTGTTGATCCTGCTGTAGCCAAAACAAGGCAGTGCAAGCCCAACAAACTCCAGTTTGGGGCAGATTTTTGGCACTGTAACAGTGATAAAACCTTTATCAGTGGGCACCTCCCACAAGATGTGTGAAAGGAGGTGAGGAGAGAGGAGAGCAAGGTGACACCAGGCATTTCATCCTGGGCAGGGCTGGAATGCTGAGAGTGGCCAGTGTTTCTCATACCTCACATCCACAGCCCCCAGACAGAGCCCAGGGGCTGCAGCAGCCACAGCCTCAGGGATCCATTTATCAAATGGATCTTCCCATTTTCCAGGCCTGTTTGAGCTGGCAGAGCACAGCAGGACCTCACAGTATCTGTACTTCATAAAATCAGAAAACTGAGATGGTTTCAAAGTGACCAGTTGGGGTTTTTCTTTTTTTCTTTCCCTCAATAAGCACCTTGTGACTCCTCTCAGAAATTTGGTTGCACGCTGTGGCTTCAAGGCTTTGTGGCAGCAGCTGGTGATGGTTTTGTGTCTCCCTTTCCCTGCAGGTGATAAGGGAGTGGGGCAAAGGCAATTCTTACACCCTGGAAGCTGCTTTCATCACTGGCTCCTGCATTTCTGTCGCAATAAAATCCGTTCTGTTCTGGGCTCTGGTCCACGTCTACCGCAGCTTCGGGCAGGGGCTGAGGGAGAGAAGTAAGTACCCCAAAAATTCCCTGGGAAGGGTGGAGCCTGTCCTGTCACAGTGAAATAGCCAGGAAAATCCTTAGGGATGGGCACAGGAAAAGGCAGATCCCCAATGACATCAAGCAGTCCTGCAGGCTCAGAATTACCGGGCTGACAAAGCTCAGCAGCTTTTCCCTGAAGGAAGCTGACATTAAAAGTTGCTGCCAACGTGAGCAAGGGCTGCTGCTGTCCAAAAAAATCACACCTGTGTGAGCAGATCTCTGTCTGCTTGCAATTTTTCTGTCACAGTGTACAATAGAGACAATCAAGGGGCCTGGAGGCACTAAGGTGACAAACCCAAAGCTCTCCTGTTCCACGAGGGGCACTGAGCCTCTGCAGTGGTGCTGACTGAGCTCCCTCTCTTCCCACAGTGTTTTCTTCCTATGGAAGGATCGACTCCTGAGCCCTCCCCGTGCCCCCTGCAGCTCTCACAGAGTGAAGTCCCACCAGGAGCTCCTGCCCATGAGCTGCATTCAGGGTGGAGGTGACTGGGCACGTTCCCAGCATGGAGGAGGTTCAGGAAGGTGTCACCTATTGCTTGGAGCAGTGCAGGTGGGACACAGCTTAAAGAGCTTGGGAAGTTCCCAGTTGATCCTGCTGCCAGGACAAAGCATCTTTCACTCCTTCTTCTCCTGCTGCCAGGACAAAGCATCTTTCACTCCTTCTTCTCCTGCTGCCAGGACAAAGCATCTTTCACTCCTCCTTTTCCTGCTGCTGTGGAAGCACAGGGGTTCACACGTGCATGTGAGTGGGGAATGCTGCTCCTTTCAATGCTTTCTGCCTAGATGCACACAAACATCATGAAGGAAATTTGCACACCCATCCTCTGTACCCCAGGCTACAAGTGGATTGTGCTGCCATCATTTCTTAGCAGGTTCAGCCCTGATGTTTTGGTGGCAGTGGTGTCCCGTGGCTTGGGCTCTTCCTGCTCCTCTGGCTTCAGAATATTTCAATTATGTTGTTTTTTTAACCCCAGTTACACATGAAAACGACTCCCTGTAACCTCACCCCTCCCTCAGTGTAACCAAGGTGCCATTTCATACCAGGGCGACTGTTACAATTAAGCCTTTAATATTGTAATTTAAAAGTTTGGTATTTTATTGACTGGAACCTTTAACTACTGGCTATTTTTTAATAAAGTATAAGCACAGTTTGTGTGTGGATAATTATTATTTCACATGGAACAGCACCAATTCTTTATCTTGCAGGCAGCTGTACACTGCAAGAAACAAAATTAAACAATTATTACACCTTGTTAGGGAAATTTACAAGGATTCCATCAAAACTGCTATAAAAATATGCTTTTCTCATCCTAATCTCCTAAACCTGACTCAAATCTACTTTTATCTGTAGCCCAGGGGAGGCATGAAGAGGTTAATTGTGTGTGGCCACACCGCAGGAGCTGAGGAGCAGCAGCTGCCTCTGTGACTTCATCCCACAAGTCACAGTGGCACCAGGAGTTGCTGCTGGAAGAATGAAACATTTAAACATCACAATGAAACATTTTCAGTGCTTCCCCAAGCCAAGCCCAGAGGCAGCAGGGCTGGCCCAGAGCCCGAGGGAAAGGCTCTGCTCCTGCACAAAGCCTGTGCTGGGTCACAATTGGGGGCAAAAAGGGTTTTTTATGGCCAGGTCACGGTGTCACAGCCACAGAAACTGCTTGGGCCAGGGACAGCAAGGGTTTGCCACCAGCCTGGCAGGGAAAGATGGAAAACCCTTTCCAAGGGGTCTTGGAAAACAAAAACTCCACGTAAAAACAGCTCCTTTACCTGCAAAAGGCCTCTCCTCACATCTCTCTCAACTGCTGGAATGAGCTACAGATGAATTATGAAAGCAAAAGACTCTTTAACATCATCATTAGTCTCAAGTTCAATGGGAGAAGTTTCTAGAACTTGGTCAGGACGTGCCACAGGCATTTAAACCCCATTTTCAATCCCAAACTTGCTGGGTATCAAATTATCAGAGATTATTTGATCAGCATTGCCCTTACCTCTTTCTTCCCTGTTATTTCTGTTCTTGGGCCTTCAAACACAGCATTTAATGCAGCCCAAATGGTTGTACACAGGGTTTGTTTTGACTTGCACAGCAAATCCAGCATTTATTTTGAGACTTTTGAGGAAAAAAATTGTATCAGACATTCAAAAAGGCTTTGGGTGTATTCCCAGAAAAGAGATGCCACTGTCCCCTGAGAAGTGTCAAACCCCATACAATTCCAAGCAAGGAATTATCTATTCCCAATTCCATATTCTCCCCAGTCACAGGGCAAATCGACAAATCCAACTTTACAAAAAGATTTTATTGAAAGGATTGAAAAATATTTTGTTTCTTAACAATATTTAAAACAAGGTTTTTCAATGCGTTAACAATATGTAACAGGATTTTTCATCTTTTAAAAATTCAGTACACTGCTTTATTCCCTACTACAGTTGTAACAACTTCTTCAATTTCTACCAGAGGATAACTTTTTTTTTTTAAAAAAAAAGAAACCAAACAAACCAAATGAATTTCCCAGCTTCCATTTTGGCCCTTTGTAGATGAAAGGATTTGTAGGTACCAGTGACTTACAAACCCTTTTATTAAAAACTCTTAATCAGCAAACCCCTTTTAGCACAGTTTAACCAAGTTATTCTGAATAAGCTACATCAGCAAAATGAGGTTTTATTGCCAATAAAGTGAGGTGCATTGCAGCTTTTTTCTGGTTCAACTCCCCCACTCCTGGAGCAGTTGAACTGCACAACTCCAGGGCTGCTCCAGCCTCGCTCTCCTGCAGTTTGCAGATTAAAAGCCTTGAAAAGGGACTTTGTACACTCAGATAAACTTTGTGATGTATTAACACAGCCTGGGCTGTGCTGGGGCAGAAAGCAGCTGGGACACAGAGAATCAAGGCAGCTTCTGGAGGAAAAGCCAGGCCTGAAGTCACTGAGTGACCGCCCTGCCTTAGCCAAGGGCTGCAGCTCTGCCTGGGCTCCTCAGCCACCCAGAAAATGGTTTTTATCAGCAGGAATTTCGTACCAGCAAAGCTGCAGCAGCCTCAGAGGCAGCAATGCAACTGCAGCAGGTGATAAACTGAAAGAATTAATTTTAAGCCAACCCCTAATGTAGATCTAAAGTTGTTCAGTACACTTTGATTACACATTTCATGACCTGTGCACTCTGAAAATTAAAAGTTCAGCAATTTAGTCAAGAATAGCTTTACTATTATAAAAAGCATAAATAAAAAGTGCTGAATATAGTTTTATCTTTTAAAAAATACTAGATAAGGCTCATAAATCATTTCACCTCTGCAAAATGATTTCCACTCCCCAGTGTGCCTAGAACT
Organism: Monarcha castaneiventris obscurior; assembly: GCA_026261815.1. Classification (NCBI taxonomy): domain Eukaryota; kingdom Metazoa; phylum Chordata; class Aves; order Passeriformes; family Monarchidae; genus Monarcha; species Monarcha castaneiventris. The sequence continues at coordinate 816,981 of JAMPIT010000002.1, read as the reverse complement.
GCTCACTCTCCACTCATCCACACCTTCCTCTAGACACCATACCCTGTTCCTTCTCTCAATTATTGCATGTTTAAATAAAATAGTTTCAAAGCAAAAAGCCTGACACTTCTCTAGTTCAAAAAGTAACCAGTTATCCAATAACTGAATACTCCACTTAGGAAACCCGTAAGCAGCTTCAAAACAGTGATAAAACAATTACTGCAGATTCAAGTGAAAGAGAAAACCCAAAAGCTCTCTGGATAGTCTCCAAGATATCCCAAAATCCGTCTGGTTTTGACCAAATCAAACCAATATTCTATTTTACAAAATGTACAAACCAAGTATTAATTTCTATGAACACACTTTCACTGTGATTTGAATCGTTACCCAGGAGTCTGCTTCTCTTCTCTGGAAAAGTGCTCTCACCTGCATTTCACCAACTCAGCCCAGAGCAGCAACCAAAAGGGATGAGACATTATTGAAACCACCAGAGGACAACGGGTCAGGCAGAGTTTGGAAATGAATCCATTTCCCATTTCCACTTTGGACCACAGAAACAACGTTAAGACAATCATGAAAAAAGTTCAGCAGAGATTCTCACTCCATTCCCAAGGAAAACCCACCTCAATCAGTAAATTCATTCCCTGGCAAGATTCTGCCACAGGCATGTAACAGCTCCTGTCCCTTCCTTTCGTGACTGATGCAGCAAGACTTGAAAATGCTGAAGTTTGGATAAGATGATCATGAGACTGCACCACAGAGAACATAAATGTAAACATTATCCTTGGGTTTGCTATTTTGCAATTAAAGTACAGTACAAACCCTTTTTTTTCCCCCCCAACCAGTTCTTTTGTTGGGGTTTAGTGTTTGTTCTTTCATAAAAGCACATACAATAAAATATGTACAGAGAGAAGTTAGAAACGTTTGAAAGCATCTTAAAAAAGGTAAATATGAGACTTTGAGTATCTTGAGTGTGCTGAAGGCACCGTTGCTACTCCACTGGGAATGTGTCCTCTCATTGCTCCAGCCCACCAATGCAGAATCCCATCCTGGATTACTCAGCACCAAGAGTTGGAAGGTATCCAAGGAAGTTGAGGGCATTCAGGATATTTTCTTCAGGACAACAGTGGAACTAGAATGCAGTAGCAATTGAAGTCCAGATTCTTCTTGAACACTTGGAGAATTATTATTTTTTTTTTAAACATGATAGTCTCTAATGCTACCATTTATCCCAGGGAATCCAACAAAAATAATAAGAAAAACCAACACATGGATGATTCCCACCAAGAGGAAGTGCAGAGCTATGAATTAGCTCAGCTACAAACCCACAGACACCTGTAATAATTAATGCTCATCCCTGCTGTTTGTGGGTAATTCCACAGTGCTGACAGCCAAGGGTCAACCACTGCTCAAATGGGCACAAGAGAGAGAATTGTATATATAAAAATATATATACTTTTTATTATTAATTCCATCTATTAATAAAAAACATCCTTTGTGGGTGTTTCTTTAGTGTGTTACACTTGCAAGTAAGAAAGTATTTTCTGGGCAAGGTGTATTTAAGATAACAAAGAGGAGCTTATTTTTTTTGTTTAAGAAATCTCAGATCCTTTCTATTCCTAGCAGTGTTAAATGGAGTTACAAACCTACCCAATGAAAGAGGAGATTTTAATGACACTTTTCCCTGGTGTAGCTACATTCAGCCTACCATGGAACTGGTAAGTTAGAGTTTACAATCAAATCTGCAGATGTGGTTGTTGGTATCAATCAGGAATAATCCCCTCAGGCTGCTCATTTGGAAGGAAATTCACACCAGATCAGAACCACCAGAGCCTTCCACTCCTACTCTTGGTGGACAGGAAGGAACACGACCCTCTCCAGCCACAGGATCTGAGGGATAGAAACCACAACCACGAGGCAGGTCCGGGGCAGTGCCCACACCAAGAGCTCCAAAATGCCAGCAGAGAGGAGGGAGGGCACTGCCACATCCCACTGCCTGACTCCTGCTGCACGTGGACACTCAGAACTCTTCCTCCTCCACGGCAAAGTTGTTCTGCTTCTTGCGCACGTTCCAGTGCAGGCACTGGGCCAGGCTCTCGAACCAGTCGCTCACGGGGTCCCGGAAGCAGATGGAGGGGAGGGGGTAGCAAGAGGTAGTGATGCTGATACTGCAACAGCACGGGACAGTCAGGCAGGGACAGCACAGGCAGCCCGAGCAAAGCCCAGCCTGCAACCCGAGCAAAGCCCAGCCTGTTCCCCACCCAGAGGCCTGAGCAAAGCCCAGCCTGTTCCCCACCCAGAGACCTGAGCAAAGCCCAGCCTGTTCCCCACTGAGCAACCTGAGCAAAGCCCAGCCTGTTCCCCACCCAGAGGCCTGAGCAAAGCCCAGCCTGCTCCCCACTGAGCAACCTGAGCAAAGCCCAGCCTGTTCCCCACCCAGAGACCCGAGCAAAGCCCAGCCTGTTCCCCCTACAGCAACAGCTTTCCATGATCAATGATCAATAATCAATACTAAAGCTGATCTTGAAATAACATCATCTGCTCTGGGGACACTTTCTGTGACATGGCTGGGAACCCCTCCATGGCACCCTGCAGCCTCTGGCTGGCCTTTCCATCACCCACACAGGGACAAAGGAAACCCAAGGCACCACCTTGGCCTTTCAAGTTTTAAGCAACAAGCCTAAGGATTCCAGAGTGTAACCATGGGCCAAACCTTGGGTTTGAATCTTCACTGGGCTCCTCAACTACTCTAGAGATGATTCCAGCTCAGAGGAAATAAAACCTCTTCAGGACAGAGGGTTATATTTTCCTTCATGGCAACTTGTGTGGGCCAAGGGGAAAAAGGGCATCCTGAGTAACAAATCTGCCAATCTCCTTCCCACCGCTGCCTTTAATCACCTCCACCACCCCATACTGAACACAAAACTGAGGGACTTCACACCCTTCTGCTCACTCAAGGCCAGAGCAAGTGACCACAACCATTCCCAGTTAAACCAGTTTAAACCACATGGAGTTCTCTAGTAGCTCTGCCCACAGGCAGCTCCCGTTGGTTTATAGCTCCTAAAACTCCTAGGATTCATCTAGAAGCTAAAATTTACAGAGTTTTCTGAAGATATGCCCATCTTCCCTGCCAAGCACGCAATGTTTACAGAGTCTGAACATTTCACTTGCTTTTATGGGAAGATCTAAAGAACTCAAGTTCGAAATTAAATCCTTTTAGTGCAGTTTGTGCTCTAGGAGGTGTTAGGGTTTATAAAAGCTTGTTTCCTCACTGCCAAAACTCCTTTTGGCAGATGTTAGAGGATGAGGGAGCAGCATGAATCAGGGTTTTCTATACTTAGAGATAATACAATCAGAAAAAAGGCTTGACCTGTCTCCATGGCATATTTCCTGCCTCTTCCTTCCATCAAACGAAACCCACGCTGTGTTCCTGGCATCTGGGGAGAGCATAATCTGAAAAACAGGAATGAGCTGAACTTCAGGTCCAAAACTCAAGAGCAAGGAACAAACACCTCCTCCATCCTCCCTCTGAGTGCAGAGCTGAGTCTTTGTAACTCCACAGTTGCACTGGAATTCCTCATCCATGGCAGCAGTGCAGTAACACTACTCAAGCTCCAAAGCTTTATTTTTTGTTGATAAACATATATTTTTTTAGATGTAATAAATCCCCTTTTTATAAGTACAAGATCATAACCTACACAGAGCTTCCAGTTCCAGCCAGTTCATGCTTTAATTCAGTTACAGGAGCTGATTTAGCTTCTCTTTCAAGGAAAATTAAGAAGTTGATCCAGAAAAATTGATTTTAATACATAATGACTCCAAAGCTGTCAAGTTTTGGAAGTTTTGCTCCTATTTAACATACATTCCTATTAAAAGAATTAACTACCATTGGCCAGTAACACCCACTGACATGAAATTAAGTGTGGGCTGAAATGAAATTAAGCAGCGCCACGAATAAACATTGGATTTATGTTGTAAAACTGGAACAAAAAGTTCAGAACACACTCATTTCTCAATGCTAATCCTCTAACTTTTCTAGGAGCCCTTGCAAATCAGCCTTCTTCCTACTTAAGCAGGCTTGTAACAGAGACAAAAGGAGAAAGGGGCTCTTCCTTGCACGGGGATATCTGTTCAAAATAGTCCATTTTATATCCAGGTGTTAAATGCCCTTTTTTCTTCTGCAAGACGACATTAACAAAAGCTAAATAGTGAATTGCAGATAATGCTACCAATACATACTTAAACTCTGCAATATTTCTGCATGAAAGGAGAATTTTTGATTCCCTTCAGCACTGATCATTTACAGGCACTTTAGCCCGGATCATGTAACATTTTTCAGAATGCAAAGTTAAGAATTCCCATTTTGTATAACACGACAGAGCTACAATCCAGTAGGAAAAGTGTGAAGTATCCCACTGGTGGGGAAATTCTTCTAAATAAAGCCACATTCTTGAACCAGATGTGGTCTGATCCTGCTCCGAGTGGGAGCAAGCAGGAGACACACGGCACTTCCCACCCACAAGTTTTTAATTCACAAGGAGAAGTAAAATGACAGAAGCCAACCTTGAGTTCCACTCCAGCAGGAACCACAATGGGTCTGAAGGACAGGGAGTGGGGGCAGATGGGGGTGATCATGATGGCAGGGACGTTGGGGTGGATCATGGAGGCTCCGGCCGCGGCGGCGTACGCGGTGCTGCCGGTCGGCGTGGACACGATCACCCCTGGGACAGCAAAGGCACTGCCATGAGCATCAACAGCCAGGGATTGCTCTGGGGGACACCAGCAAACCCCATCCTCACCCCTGGGACAGCAAAGGCACTGCCATGAGCATCAACAGCCAGGGATTGCTCTGGGACACTCCAACAAACCCCATCCTCACCCCTGGGACAGCAAAGGCACTGCCATGAGCATCAACAGCCAGGGATTGCTCTGGGTTGGGGGGTGTGGTGGGGTTGTTGGGTTTGGGGGGTGTGGTGGGGTTGTTGGGTTCACCCCTGGGACAGCAAAGGCACTGCCATGAGCATCAACAGCCAGGGATTGCTCTGGGACACTCCAACAAACCCCATCCTCACCCCTGGGACAGCAAACAGGCACTGCCATCAGCATTAACCACCAGGGATTGCTCTGGGACACTCCCAACAAAGCCCACTCTCACTCTGGGGACAGCAAAGGCACTGCCATCAGCACTGAGTAACCAGGGGTTGCTCTTGGAGACTCCAACAAACCCCAGTGCCAGGAAAGTGAACCTCTCCACTTGGATTTCACAGCTCAACTGCAGCCCAACACACACAGAGTGAGAAACTCCCCTCTGAGCCTGCCACGTGGTTTCAGAAGTCGCACAAACCTCTGCATCTTGGGTTACATAATTTTGTAACAGTGACTTTTATTTTATTTCTTTAAGGGTAAGAGCTTTAAAGATTAACTCCTGTTGTTCATGAGTGGAGATTGTTTGCCAATCTTTTGTGAGCTATTTCTTGTCCTTAGCCTGAAATACAATACCCCAAAAAAGAGCTACCTGCCCTCACAAGCCCATAAACAAAATCCTTCAGCACCTTAAAGCTTCGCTGGGGGAATAAACACATCTATTCTTTGCACACTCGTGTTTGCTGTCAGCAGTGAACTGAGGCTCTGTTTCCATGAGAGAAAATCCCCCAGGAAAACACAGCAGCCTTCCCCTGAGCTGGGAGAGCTCCAGCAGCACTCACCATCTCCTTGCACTGTGGTTATCAGGTGCCCATCCAGAAACACATCCACGTTGGACAGGTAGGAGGAAGGGCCACGATCCACCACAACTTCATTGAGGACCTGCCACGACACCAAGCATTACCCCAATCTGCTGCTGCTGCCTTGGCAATGAAATAAATGTCAAAACAAAACGTTTTTTCCAGATCTTCTAAATATTTGTGCTGATTTAGTACCTGCAAATTAAACCCTCTTTACACTTCTGTCCTATCATGTGCCAGCTGAAGCTCTGAGATGTTAAGAATTACTCCAGGAGTTGGTCACTAACAACGTGCAGGGTTTCTCTTCTCATTTATAAAAATGTTTGGTGTATCTCACTTTAGAACTACTACTTTGTCTTCAAAATAGAAGGAAGGTTGGACTCAATCTTGGAGCTATTTTCCAGCCTAAACAATTCTGTGGAATTATTTCTACAGCAAAGTACAAGATCAGCATTTCTGAGTGCACAAATATGTGCAGCAATTCCTCAGCACGGAGAGCACATCGTGAGTTGGAGCAGCAGGACCAACCCTGCACTGCTGGGGGGAGTTTTAATAAAACAAATACAAAGTTACAAACTATATGGGTTCTTTTTCCTTGCTCTGCCCTCTGACCTGAAATTGCATAATTTGCTTGCCCACTTCTTTCTCCAGGTTGGCAGACACGACTCCATTTTCCTCTATCCCATTCTGGACTGTTGTTTTCTCCCTGTGCTCCTTCACCACCTTCACCTTGAGCCTGCTCCGGAGAACGAGAGCTGCATTGCCTGCAGGGGAAACACAGGGGAAAACACTCAAAAATGAAATGCTGGCACAGGAAACAAACCCCAGCAGTGACTAACACACTCTCTGAAATGCCATCCATCTATTCCTGAGCTTTCAACATTCCCACTTTCATTCCCAACATCATTGGCTAAACTTGGCTGAAGCTCAAAACTCATTTTTAGCAGCAATGAGCAAAAATCAAAGTCCAATTTCAAGCCAGTCCCTTCCCACTTTTCTTATTATGTACAAAGAAAATTTAAATTTTGTATGGACATGATTCAGATTGGAAAACACTGTTGAGCTCATGTGATCTTCAGTAAGACAAAAGCTAAGCTTAAAGAAAATTAAAGCATTAGAAACAAGTATTAAAAGACAACATTCTAGTAATGTGTTTTAGACATCTTTTCAGGAATCTACTTTGGATGTAACTCAACCTCATATTGAAGGAACAAAGAATTTATTTCCTCAAATATTTTATTTGCCTGACTTCTCAGTATTTAAAGACTGCACTTGATTTCTATGTTTAGCTGCCATTTAACATAAATTCTACATTATGTTATACTTATTTACTCCACAAAGTTATTTCTTAGCCCTTTTCCATTACAGAGCAGTACAGAGAGCAGCACTGGGTGGGTCAACACAATGCAAAACTTCTGTTCATTTAAGATATATTAATTTCAGATACATTCCTTGAATTTTAAGGGCCAACCTAAAAGAGTTGATTAAGAAAAAGTAACAAACAAGCACCACACCTCATCCCCTTAAATTTACCTTCTATAACCTGAGTGACTTGGGACTGAAAATTCTCAAAATTAAATGGAGTAAGAAATCCAAGGGATCCCAGATGAAAAGCCATAACTGGAGGTACACTACCCTATCAATAAAGAAAAGAGTTTTTAAAGCTACTCAGTCAAAGCAATTCATACTTCAACTAATTGCCTGTAAATATTGTGACTGTTGATGATACTTCAACTGTGCTTAATAAAAACAACACATTTGGCATTATTTTCACAAGGTAAAAGAGGCTGGATAAAAAAGAAGGGATGAAGAACAAAAGACAAATGCTGAACTCAGCAACAAAGGGGGGAAAAAAAGCACTTTTAAATACTTCCAAAAGAAATGTTTATGGGTCTATTTCTTGTAAGAACCAACCTGGAAAAGTGAAGAAGCATAAAGTAAGGTCCCATCTCCTCCCAGGCATATGATAAAGTCTATCTGATTGGAGATATCATCATAGTCTAGGAGCAACATTGAAATAAAAAGTTTTGAATTCAATTGTATCCACAATCTTAATTTCCTAACAAAAAACAGGAAGAAAAATTACAATTTGCAGCATGCAAACGTTCCCTCACAAATATATAAAAAGCACAACTAAGATGTAACAACAACTGTGTGCAAAAGACACAAAAGTTTTACAAACTTGACCCAACAGCTAAGAAAACACCAAGACAAAAACAAAAATACACTCCAACTGTTCGTTCAAGAATTCATTTCCATACCTTCTCTAAAGGTGCAAAATTTCTTCTTCACTGGTCCAAAATTCTCATCATTAGCTATAGCAGGGTCTTCCAATACTTTTTTTTCTACATACACTATCATATTGTTCTCCTGGAGAGAGGGGAAAAAAGCTTGTGAGTGACCTCCTAACAACACACTTGACTCTCTCCATAATTTCCATTCATTTAAGACACACAAATAGTATTTTACAGCAGTGTTCTGCACCTGCTGGGTGGTTGTAGTGTGTGGTCTGATCCTAATGAGAATTTTGCAGCATGCACAGACCATTTAATAAATTAAAGCTTGGAATATAGATTACATGAAACATTGCTGTGTTTGCTCAAGGCTTAAAGGTTTAAGCTTTTTATATCCTGTTCCTGTAATTTAGAACTGCAAACAGAATGTAAGTTTTTACTTTAATAGTTCTCATTTTAAGCTTCATATTGATCTTAAGCCCTGCAACAAATTTTAGTACACGCAGTGGCAATGGGTGTAAAGATTTATTTGCACAGCACAATTCTGCACAGAATCAGCAGCTGGAGAGAGCTGAGGTGTAAATTTGTATTTTCTCACCTCAGTCAGGTACACACAGAGCTCTTTGAAGGGCTGCAGCAGACTGGCATCACGGATCTTCTTAATCACAAGGACACTCTTGGGAGGTTTGTTCCATGTCAACCGCTGGCTTGCTGGATCCTGAATGTGCCTGGGGGACAAAAAGCCCCAAACATCAGCACATTTTGGTGTGCAACCTTTGTGATCTGGGAAAAATACATCCTCAGGTATGGAGGGCACACAGCCCTCCACAGCAGGCAGGGAAGGCAGTAACTCATGTTGCAGTGATGTTTCTGTGCTTCACTATGAGCAGAATTGGTAACTCTGGTACCTGGCCCTGTGAACGACCTGTGCCAACAGGAACCTGAACAGAAGCACCACAAAAACTCTCAGATCAACTTCTGACTGACACCACAACACAGACTTCCTCTTATTTTAGTACTGACTCAAAGGAGGAACACTCAGTTAGAGGATCTGAAAGAGCCACAACCTATTTTTTTTCCCATCCAGTACTCTAAGTTCAACGGCTTAATGTAAATTTAAAATTCATTTTATTTCAGTGCTTACGTTTGAGATACAAACACAGCACAAACTAAAGATTAATGCAGGACTTTAATATCAATGTTAACAAGAACTAGAGATTGCAGCACTGAATAAACCCAGAACTAGCACCAACTTCACTCAAACAAAAGCCAGTCTGCCTCTTTCAGCTGTACTCACCAATTCCATGAAGTTCTACTGAATGAAAAATTATTCATAACTTGCTTTAAGATCTTCATATTTCCTTCCAGGGCTCAGGTAAATGCAACAGCTCCAAATAAAATAAAAGGCTGAGGCTTTTATCACTTAGTAATAGCTGCAACCTCAGAAGAATACATTTTTCTCTGAAAAATGTTTTTTCTTCTACTGAAGATTTCAATCAGTTCTGATAAAAAGTTTTGAGGCTTTACAGAAAAATCCTGCGTAAAACTTGCATTTCAGATCTTCAAGGCAAGATTTCATAAGGAAAGTTCCATTAAAAAAAAATAAATAAACAGGTATTTGATTTCCCCTTCTCTCGAGAGGCCTCTCAAGAGGATCCTTTAATCATTGAGTAGTCATTCAGTTCTTCTGCTCATCAAAAAAAAGGGTTTGCAAGTTCTAGAGCTGCTGGGTGTACTGGAAGAGACACCCAACCTTCCCTAACTTAACCCTGCACATAAAAATGACGTTTTTCTGTAAAAAAAAAAAAAAAAAATCCCTCCAGTGAGGAGAGTTTAACAAAATTAAACTATCCACAGCAGAGGAGGAAAAACGCCAACAAGGTCTTGCTTGTTTTTAAAAGCCACAAAACCTCGTGTGTAGTAAAAGTAATTTACAACTTGCTTTTCCTTTCGGCAGCCTGAGGGCAGCTCTGCTCCCAGCCCTGCCTGCCCAAGCTTTGCCCTGGCACGGTCCCATCCCTGTCCTTATATCCGTGTCCCGGGCCAGCCCCTGGGAGGAGCAATTCCTCGGGTCAGGTGGGTAAACACAACCTGGGCTGGCTTTCAGCTGCACCACAGCGCCCCAGGGCTCTTTACAGCAGCCGGGGAGAATGAGGAAGCTCTGAGTTACCAGAGGGAGGGATTTGTGTCAGGCTTTCCCAGGAAAGGGTTGGATGTCATCAGGAAGGTTACTGTCTATGGAGGTAGAGATTTAGGCAAATTAATATTGATTGCAATATCTTATATTTAACTGCAAGAGTAAGGAAATAAAACTTTTTTTAAAGGGGTAAATAATCACGGAATGGTTTGGGTTGGAAGGGCCTTAAAGCCCAGCCAGTCCCACCTTCCACTGTCCCAGGCTGCTCCGAGCCCCATCCAGCCTGGCCTTGGGCACTTCCAGGGACCCAGGGGCAGCCACAGCTTCTCTGGACACCCTGTGCCCCCAAAAATAGGGAGCACTACTCTGGTTAAACCCTGAAATTCCTCACCTGGCCAAGTCAAGACCCCATTTATTAAGGATGTAACACCTGGTGTAGAAAGCAACACTTTATGCCACCCAAACTACAAAACTGAAATGTTTATTTGGCCACGAAGCAGAAACCAGCCTTTATCTCCACATTTATCAACAGCCGAAAAGCAAACTGGCCTTAACTGGAAGTGTCACAGATCAAACACAAAAACTGAAAGTACAAATTCAAACATGGTCACCAAGAGAGGGAGAAGGCTTCCCTCAGATTTCACAGCACACAGAACAGTTCCTCTTCCTCCCCTTGTGCTGCCCAGAAGAATTTTTGTTGGGTTGGAAATATGAGAGTTGCCATTTTAGACATCAAACTATGGCTTGCAGACCAGGCCAGCTTGGCAAAGCAGCCCCCAGGATGGCAATCAAGCAACGTGAAAATCTTGAAATATCAGATAAAATACAAACAGTGTTGATTAGGGGGTAAAAAAAGTGGAATCAGTGGAAAAGCAAAGTGGTTTTCTTTCCCACAGAACGAGCACAATGCCACTGATGGGATGAGTACTCACATAATCGTTTTAGGATTCTGCAGCATGCAGGCCTTTGGTCCAAACGTGGTCACGGGGCATGGTCCATGCAAGGAACGTGTTCTCCTGAAAGCACAGAAAATAATCAGGGAGTGAATGAGATGTGATGACAAACTGGATCTATCTGATGCCCAAACACCAAACCCTCCTTTGGAGCAGCTGCACAAAAGCAATACAGGGCAAAGTGCATTTCTCAAACCTATGTGAGAGGTTCCCAGGCAGGGTAATTTTACAGATTAGCTCTCACATTTCCAATGTCTGCATCAGTTCCTAAGTGACACCAATTTCTCTGCTGCAGGCACAAGAACAACACTTTTATTCTGTGTTTCTTGAAGCATTATATCTTATCTAAAAAGCACATATTTTTAGAATGACAGAATCTGGTATAAGTACAGCTTAAACAGCTCAGTGAGTGCTCCTACCCTCACTAAGAGCAGTAATGTACAGACATTGGGTTTCCCAGTGTGTGCCCTATTTACAAGGAGTTCTCCAACACCTTCAGATGTTTTTGGCATGATCAAGTCACAGCCATGTGTGTCTTGGTCATTTGAACACCCTTAATAAATTAAACAAATTCTTCAGCTTTAAGGTACATGGAGATTTGTACCTGCAGCATCAGGCTGCAATTTTGAAGAGGTTGAAAAAAAATGCTATTTCTCCTCATTTATTTCTCTAGTAAGATCTTTGTCTTCAAATAAACAGGAGCTCTGAGGTGTCATTTATCCTCAGAACTGAATCCCACCAGGACACAAGGTTACTCCTGGCTCTAGGATGAGATTATCTGGAGCAATTCAGAGCTCTTCTGCCTCACCTCCCTCCCACCTCCTCCAGCCAAAGCTGGAGCTGGGAGCAAAACTTGCTCAAGTTATGGAACTGTTGAAGCATTCTGTGACTGCTATTAGAATGATTCCATTACAAGGAAGAGGGAAACATGCCTTTCCTGGGCTTAATTCAATCACATATTGTTTGGCAGTAACAATCATCACTGCAGTGCCTTCCATTGTGTGTTACAAAGTAGCTCAGACCAGCCTGATGACTCACTCCTAGAGCTAAAAAAACCCTCAAAATCTAATAAAAATCAAAACCAGATCACAGGTTAAACATATCTATACAATTAAGGAAAACCAGCACCATCTTATTTGTTCCATGCCTAATAAAATATGCAAGTCTAAGATTTGAATTCCAATAACAAATCCAGAATAATTTCTTTTCCATCTGTAAGTCCAGGCATGACTAACCAAGTCAGATAGGAGCATTACTAAGTGTTTTATAAAGTTTACCTTATTTATATTAAACAGAAAAATGAGCAAGGAACTGACATAATAAGAGATTAATGCGTGTGCCAATATGGGCAAAGGGATGATAAGTCTCTACTTGTGAACAATTACCCTTGGAAATAGGATAGTTAAATAACACCCTGGCAGCATCACCTCCCACTTCTTGCTCCACTCCAGCTTCTCCCAGATAAATGTAATTTTTAGCCTTCTCACAACTCAGATCATTATTTGATGCCACTCCCAATAATTAGCCAAATTCTGTTCCCACCTGAGGCATTAAATATCCACGTCTGACCTTCGTGACATTCCAACAAAGCTTCCTCTGCAAGCTGTAATTAATAACTGGTGTAAATTTTCCCTGAGATTTCTCTAGGTTTCATTAGTGCTCAATAAAGTGTTTGAGCAAACAGAATTTGAAGTTATTTGCAGTCAGGCTGCCTTTGCTAAGAATGAGCAGCAATGCAAATTCTACATCTTTTAGGGAAATCTACTTATCAGTTCCCAGCAGCTGGGCAGCTACCTCAAGCTGAACACCACAGAGGAAGCCTGAGAGCAGCACTTCCTGACAGCCTGCAAAATGCCTTGAGACAATTCAGCTCTGAAGTGAAGACAGCCAGTGAATGGCTGCAGAGCATCCTAATAAAGGAAAGTCTCGGAAGCAATTACCCCGATTCAAACCCACAACGGACAGAGCACTTCTGGGTGAAAAAGCAGCTGTTTAGCTAGCAAATAAATACACAAAAATTTAGACTATACGGTCTTCTATGCAGGTTGACTGAAAGGTTTAAGGAAAGAAGGGGAAAACCACCAGTTTTACTGCATGATTTAAACATCAAGTCTTATATATTGGCCATACACACACCACCAGAGCTACAACAGAGCACAGCCCCCAGAAAACACTTCCCAAAAGCATTGAATTCACTGAACTACACACACAGAGCAAGTATTTTCCTAACCTTTCAAGGCTTTTAGTTTGCCTCCCTTCACCACAAAGCCGCCCCCTGAGACCTTCAGCCTCACCCGTATCTGCTCTTGCCTCCCAAGAACGTTCCTACCAGCAAAGCAGGAGCTCTGAGCAGGAATTCCATCTGCTGAGCAGCTCCTCCGTGGCTCTGCCCGTGCTTTAGGGACGGTCACAGCACAAGGAAGGTGAAGTCCTGCTGTGCCTCCCACAAGATCAAGACACGGCGCTGCCCCTGCCCACTGTTCAATATTTACAGCGGGTCCAAAGATCACCAAATCAAAAGTTCTATCCACCCAGTCCACATGACAAGAGCCTTGCAATGAGATCAGAAATTTGGCTCAAAAAAAAAAAAAAAAAAGGGTGTTTCTCACTGCTCTGAAGCCATCTGCAAACACAAGCTTACTTTTTGCTGCCTCACACATAACCTAACACACAGGTTTTCAACACACGGCACTAAAGTTCTGGCTTGAGCTTTTGTAAAAGTCTGAAGAATTGTCTCTACTGTTGATTGATTGTTTTTTGGAGGCTGTGAGCTCTGCAGACACCTGTTGTGACAAGCCATGAGACTTTGAATCTGAGTCTGCTCTTAGTCAACACCCCACCTTCAACACCCCACCTTCGTTCTGAACCTTCTGAGGCGCATTTTAAGAATCCCTCATGGCCATATTAAAAAATAATAAAAAAAAAAATCTAGATAACTTCATATATTTTAGCAACAAGGAGAAGAAGCAGGGAGCTTACCTGAATTCTTTGGTGCTTCCAAGGGCTGGTGAAGCTGACAAACTCCGTGACTTGGCTCGCCCCCGGCTCGTGCTGCCCCACTCCTCATCGTCGTGACATGCTGAGCAGTGGTAGGCAGAGTCTGAGCTCCCATCAGCCTTGCTGGCACACAGCTTCTCCCGACTCATCTCCATCCTGGAACTGAAGGAACCTCAGCCAGAGAGAAATTCAACCCCTGGGATGGAGAGGGAGAGGGAAAAATCTCGGTATTCGCAAAGGTAACGGAGATTTCCTTTAAATTCCAATTACGTTTTTAGCTGGCTCAAAGAAAAACAAAAGCTTTGCTAACACAACCCCTCTCCTCTCAGTAGATTATGTGCTGAACATCAAAAAATTACTGGAATTGTGCTAAACACGAAGAAACTCCTGGAATTGTCCAGAAGATGAGCACTGCTGCTGAGATGAGCCAGTGCTTTGAGCCACTCCCCTGCTTTTTTCAGCTCCTGCTCTGTGGTCAGCGCTGCTGACCAAGGTGGAGTTTTCCCAGTGCCCCCACAGTGGTTTTTATAATTGTTTTTTAGCAATTAAAGTGCTTTAAAGTCCCTGCAAGAAACACAGAGTTCACACTCACTGATAAACACATCTTCAACGAATCTGGGCAACTGGGAAGTTCTTCAAGGTAATCAGGAGACCCTGGAATTAAAAATGACCAGTGTGTTCCCAGATTGAGAAGAGGCTCAGTACAAAGCTGTTTCAAGACCAGCACAGATTCGTGTCTTCAGTTACATAAGAGATAAAATTAATTTCTTTTAGATATTGAAAAGAAAGAAAAGCTTTAGATATGTGCCATGGAATTAAAGCTCAGGAAAATCTATGAAGTCTCCTATTAGGTGATACATATATTGAGCAGGTAAAATAGAATAAGAGCAAAAAGAAAAAACCCTGTCAAATAATGCAACAGAAATAACCTTAATAAGCCTCAGCTTATGAAAAAAAAGAGGTTAATACCAAGCTGAGGAGAGACAAAAACAAGTTGGGAGGACGATACCTAAGTCCTTAACTCATTTTTGACAAACTGGGGGGACGGTCCAAAACAAACAGGACAAAATAAAGACAAATGTGCAGTATTTCAGTTCCACGAACAACCAGCACAAATGGAAGATAAACAGCTGGCTAGAGCACAGCTTTGCAGAAGTGAAAAAAAACCCCAAAACCCAAATAAACCCCAAAGTTGAAACGACTGCAGAAGTTCTAGAGATCTTGCGTGCAAGTTCTCATCATTACTTGAAGCAAGTAGGGAAGAAATCTTATCAGAATAAAAATAGAAGCCAACTTTCAGTGTATGAACAAACACTAAACTATAAACAAATAGTATCCAAGAGAGTGCAGCCCAGAGGAACAGCACATTCCTCAAGTCAGTTCATTCCAACACAGGGGGGAAAAGTTGGTTCAGTAAAAATTTGCAGATGTTTTTCCAATGGTTTCGTCACTTTGGATGAACTTCCCACCTTATCCTGCAGAGAGAGGAACTAAACATTGCTGCAAGCATTAAAATGGACTGGGAAATCATTCCACAATGAGGATATCTGGGGGGAAAGCCCCCAGAGGATGGCAAACCCCACAATTTCACCAGCACCCCAACTTGTAGACGACAAAACCATCAATAAAACGCAGCTGTTATTTTAGACACACTACTAAATTAGACAGCACCACCACCTAATCAAATTAGAAAGTACTTTTGCTCCTGCTGTAGCTTAGGCTTACCCAAGGAGAGCACCACTACAAAGAGGTGCAATTACTGCCAGCCATCAATAATTTATAGCATCCTGCTCCTGGAAAGGTATCAATGTTTACCTGGGGGTTACTCATTGCTGTGTCACCTGTGACCTCAACTCGGGAAACAGACATTGCAAGACTTGCAATTTTGTCTAGCTAAGATTAGCAAAATGTACCTCTATTTTTAGACAATTCAAGCTCATACATAAATTTTGTGCCCGTTGGCTGAGTAAGGGAGGCAGAGGACAGTAATTTATGTAATAAGCAAGATGTGTTTCCATGTGACTTTGATTGAAGAATGCTCATCTGACAGATGCTGACAGTAAAGAAAATCAGATTAGTACAAAACTGGGAGTAAGAAGTGTACAGACCTACTAAATACAGCCTAAGAACTTGATATTCCCTCCATGTAATACTTTCCAATTCAGGATGTTTTAACTACAGCTTACACCATGTACTGTTTAATTAACATTCTCTCACAAGACCTTTATTGAATAAGCAGACTTGACATAAGACAAAACTACCACTGAACAGCTTCCAAGATTGGATCCAAAAAACTTTTAAGCACATGGTAACAAACTAATGAAAAGGCTGCTCTGTTTTAAATCATGTCCAAAATAAAAACAACACAAGAAAAAGAAATATTTCAATGTCCAACACGGCAGAGCGAAGGGCAGCTGAGAAAGTGTCAACATCTAATAATAAATATCTGTGATGGTGACACAGCAGCCAGGTGAATCACCTCTCACACATATCCTGCTCCAGTTTTACTGCAGTTTCCCATTTTCAATTTCACTGAACGTTCCCCTGAACCACAACTTCCACGGGTTTCATCAAACCACCTTTATACAACCCCATGACATCCCCAAAAGGAGCACAAGGCTGCAAATCACCAAAGGATTTATTTTTATTTTATAACGACCATGCTTGTAAGCTGTTATTTCGTAACAAACTTCTCCTGTCAAACGCCCTGTCCTAACTCATCCCGGTTAAAGGATTACTGCAGGTCCCATCCTGACAAAGTCCTCACAGTATTTTAACCCACCTCCGAGTCTGCAGCTTTTGTACTGATTCCTTAGAAACTGCAACAGTCATTCAAAGCTCTTTTTGTATGTTATTATCAACTTTCTCTTAGAGCATTAGGAGGATAATGTTCCATCCAAAACTGGTACCCCTTGTCCCATTGCTACAAAGCACTGTGTGCTTCATTGCTCCGCTCTGTGGAGCTTTTTTTTGGTTGTATTTTGCTGAAGAAAGCGCTCCAGCAGAGGTTACACGCCTATGACTCCATCCCCAAGGCACTAAACCCCCTCTCACACACACACACAAAAGAAGGAACAACTCCATCACACAGACAAAGCTTGGTTTAGTTCAGAACCTCCTATTCCAGCGCGCCTGAAGAACACCAAAACCCCTGTTAAAACCCAGCAGCCTGACAGCAGTTGCAAATTTAGCTTTTGATTACACACCCAATTGCTATTTCCACCAAAAACCAGACAGTATGACCATCACGTGTCCACAGCTCGGGCAAAACAAGTCCGTTTGTTAACCCTTCCTCTCCGCAGCCCCACCACGCTCGGGGCACGAAGCGCCCAGAGCCAGGGCCGGACCCTCGGGGGGCAAACAGCGGGGCCGGCCCCTTATCCCTGCGGGATCCCATGGGAGCCGCTCCAGGGTTTGCCAGAGCCACCCGGAGCCCGCGGAGGGGCCGGGATGCGGGGCCGGCATGAGGGCGCTGGGGACGGGGGGACAGGGAGAGGACACGGGGACCCCTCACGCGGCGGGGACCCCTCACGCAGCGGCGACACCCGCACCGCTCCCCCCTCAGCGCTGCCCTCGGCGGCTCCCCGACTCACGGCGTCCCTCAGGGCCGGGCCCCGCGGCGGAGCTGGCGGCGGCGGGCGCTGTGAGGGCGGCGGGCGCTGTGAGGGCCGCGGGGCCGGCGGGCGCTGCGCGCCTCCATCGTCCCCTCCCCGCCGCCCCCGCGCAGGCGCGGTACGGCCGCGGGCCCGGCGCGCAGGTGCGGGCGGTGCGGCTGCGCGGGTCGGCCTCCGGCCCGCGGGTTAATTAGCGCTAATTAGCGGTAATTAGCCACGGGGTGGGCGCGGGGATGGTGGGTGGGCTGCGGGTGTGTAGCGGCCGCCTGAGTGTCCGAGATCGCGTCGGGTTATAGCCGCGTTAGAGGTGCCGGTGGGGGGCACGGGGCGTCGCACACCTTCAGCCAGCCCACAGCCCTCAGCTGCAACCATGGGCCGCTGCAGCGATCCCACACCTTACCTCATGTACCCCACCGCTGCAGCGGTCCCACACCTTACCTCATCTGTCCCACCCCTCCAAACATCCCATCTCCAACCATGGGCCGCTGCAGCGATCCCACACCTTACCTCATCTATCCCACTGCTGCAGCGATCCCACACCTTACCTCATCTATCTCACCCCTCCAAACATCCCACCGCTACAGCGACCCCACACTTCTACCTCATCTATCCCACCATCATCTACCTCTAACTCTACCTCCATCTATCCCACCCCTCCAACCATCCCATCCCTCCCAACCATCCCATCTCCCACCATCCCACCGCTGCAGCAATCCCACACTTCCTACCTCATCTATCCCACCATCATCTGCGTCTACCTCAGCTATTCCACCCCTCCAAACATCCCATCTCCAACCATCCCACCACTGCAGCAATCCCACATTTCCTACCCCCAACCATCCCACCTCCAACCACCCCACTGCTGCAGCAATCCCACACTTCTACCTCATCTACCCCACCATCATCTACCACTACTTCATCTATCCCACCCCTCCAACCATCCCACTGCTGTAGCAATCTCTGCTTCTACCTCATCTATCCCATCATCATCTACCTCTACCTCAGCTATTCCACCCCTCCAACCATCTCATCTCCAACCCTCGACCACTGCAGCAATCCCACACTTCCTACCTCCAGCTATCCCACCCCTCCCAACCATCCCATCCCTCCCAACCATCCCATCTCCCACCATCCCATCCCTCCAACCACCCCACCACTGCAGCAGTCCCACACTTCTACCTCATCTATCCCACCATCATCTACCTCTACTTCATCTATCCCACCCCTCCAACCATCCCATCCCCAACCATCCCATCTCCCACCATCCCACATTCCCAGCCATCCCATCTCCCACCATCCCACATCCCCAGCCATCCCATCTCCCACCATCCCACATCCCCAGCCATCTCACCTCCCCCGAGCACTCTCAGGGCAGGCACAGACTGCCCCATCCCCTCCTCTCCATTTCCCTTTTTCCCCTGCAGCTCGCACCACGCCTTTGCCAAGGGTGTGGCTGTTGGCCCACGCTTCCTTCCCGCCCTGCTCGTATCTCCCTGCAATACCTGGCACGAACTTTTACCTTAATCTGGCCTTTCATCATCGGGTAAATGCCCTTTCTGACACAAAACTGACAGCACACGCCACTTTGAGCATCGCTCAATCTCAAGTACAGACATAAAGTGGTGAAATACAAGAAACCATTTTCCAGTCTGTACTTGAACTGAAAAAAAAAACCCCAAAAGATTTTGGTAGGTTGAAATCATCATGAGCTTTGTCACAGAGGTGGGATCAAGCCCCTGGATGGATGCCAACAAGAAAACAATTCTTCAGTTACCAAACCCATCAGGTTTTGCAATTTCAAAATTACATCTTCTACCAATGCTATTTTAAAGAGGCCACGCTCACACATGAAGATCACTGGGTAAGTCACATCAGGATGAATCCACACAGTAACAGCAAGTTACACCATACGAGAATGTGGCAATTGGGGTTTTTTTCTTCTTCTTCTTCTTCCTTTATGTAGTAATTTGTTTTTGAGAAACCAGGGAGCTGTAAATAACTGATGGTCAGTAAAGGCTGAAACAAACTTGAAAAAGAAGAAGCAGTGGCTGGATGTGGGAAAACACCACTGGCCATGTTACACCACTCTTGAAAGTACAAGATTTTGAGCCAAAATTTCTCTTTAGTCCTTCTTTCTAGAGGCCAGTGTGCAAGGAATTAAGGCAACAATACACAGCTCTGTGGGGTTAATGATACCTCAGAGCCTCAAATGTCTTTAATGTGCTGAAAGGGATTCTCAGACTGTAAAGGGACACCAGAACATGACACCAGGCAGAAATTCAGCTTTAGGGAGTCAAAGCATTGCCCTGAAACCTGAAATGAAACATCCCAGGAGAGATGCTTCTACACAGAGCCCCTGCCAGCCACCACTCACTGACCAAGGAACAGGTTGCCCTCTGAGTTGGCTCTTGAGATGGATTCTTCCAAATTCAGCAGGGTGAAAGTGATAAATCCCCGCTAGGGCCACGCCAATTTACATTGGCTGCTCAAAAATAAACATTTCAAGTGGCAGGTTGTTCTTCCCACAGCACAGCGACTTCCCTGCGGTTGCTCAACATTTTGTAAGAGGCCTGAACTCTGCAGCACGAGGAGCACTTATCCCTGGTAATTGGTGGAGATAAGACTGCTAAGCAGCTGAGCTGGTCCTATTTATAAAAGGGCTGCAGTTAAAACAGCAGCTCTGAGCTGGGCAAGTTCAGCAGCGACCTTGGGAGCTCTGCTTGGGTGTCGGGATGAGTGTCCCAGGCTGTGACAGCTCTTCCCTCTCCAGACTGCAGTGACAGGAGAAACAGAGGAGTTTTAGGTCCCTTTTTGAGTTTGTTCTCCCTAACACTGTGAGCAGGACACTGCAGCTCAGCACTCTAAGCCAGGTTGTGCTTCCTTTCTCCCAGGGAAGAAAATAAAGAGAAATGTTGGCAGTAACTTGAGAAATGAGCATAAAAATATTCTGCTTTTTTTTTTTTTTTTTTCTATTGGGGCTCTCCCTTGCTAGAAATAACAAAAAAGATAATTTCACGAAAATGCTGTTGTTTGACAACTTGCACAAATGTGCTCGATACAGAGAGGCTCTGTTCAGCCTCCACCTACACTCCAAACCTACCTCCAGCAGAAGGTATTTCCACTGAGCAGGAAGCAATTAGCAAATTGATTCTATTAACATCTAACAGGGCTGAAGAACATAGCTCTTACCTCTCAACCTTAATTTCAAACAGCCTCTGATGACTCAGAATTCCTGAGGAATCACGAGAAATGAAAAGGTACAACGAAGCCTAAATTCTGATGGAGATGGTGGCACATGAATGTGACAACTAAATTATTTCTCAATGGTCACACAGTGACACAAACACAGGGAAATGCTTTTCATTGTTCAGGCTGATTACCAACACCTCCAATCGTTATGTAAATGTCATTGTCCCAATTTTGAGGCTGAACTATATTATTTGACTTGCATAAGGGTTAATAAATCTGAGATTAGCGATGGGGAATGTTGGCCTGATACCCAAACTCCATCCCCAGATCATCTTTGACAGTGGCAGGGTAGGACTGAGAGCTGCTGGCAGCCAGGAAAGGAAAGTTAGGTATGGGAAGTGGAGAGATTTTGGAGAAATCGAACATGAAGAGGAATATCAAAATATGCAGCCAGGACTTACCTCCTGTTTCAAAGCAGGATGTGGAGGAGAGAGAGACCTGTGGAGAATGGCTTGGGGTGTTTGGGAGGTGCTCTGTCTCCCTGAGTGACTAATGGAGTCTGCTTTTCTGCCTTTAAAACAGATAAAACCAATTACTTTCCTCTTTATCGACCTTGTCAAGACTGTAACCTCCCTGACTCAGGAAATGCGTCGTTGCATGCGCCCCAGAAGTGTTCTGAAGTGGATGGGTTTCTGCTTGTACATAAAAATTATTTTAAAACTGGTCTACTTATCACACCATTTCACTGTTCCCAGGAAAACTGGTGAATCTTTTGAGTTCACAGCAGACCTCAATTCTTTTTAGGAAAGCAGCTTGATGAACTGGAGAATTTAAAAGCTTCTGGTTGCTTCAGTTTCCCAGATCCTCCTGCAGCACTGGATTTTAAACCAAGTTACTGTGCAGCCCAGAGGAATGAATTCTGTTTTCTGTAGGATCCCTCTAAGGCCAAGCACCCCTTAAACCTTTACTAGGCAAAACTTTCACATTGGCAAAGTTCAACATTGTCTGCAATTCTGAAGGGAAGTGTGGGGAAAACCTCTTGGTTTTCTATAAAATACCTTTGTTTTGGGGAGAGCTGGGAATTGCAGTTGCTTCCTGCCCACAAGCTGCCAGTGCTTCCAGTATTTATGACAGGGATCCAGGAGAGAGGTCAGAATTCCTCCCAGAATTCCAGCTCTCAGTAGTTCAGGGAAAAGGGCTTATTTGTATGACCTGGACTATCAGCAGAACACACCCCAATGCCATCACAAACTGCTCAAAGATACTGAAACTGCCACTCCAGCTACCAGTTGGCCCCTGATACTGGGGGGACTGGTTGTTCTGGGGCCTTTCCTTGCCAGAAGTCACCCAAGTCGAGCGAGCAAGATAAACACCCTGCTGTAAGAATGGAGGAAGTTGGGTCAGCAGCTTTCATAACTGCCCAGACTTCAAAAATAACCTGAGGAGTGGCAGCAAGAGTGAGATGGTTGCTGTGCACTGGATTCCTCTTTTGTTATCATGTGTCACCAGGCTCTGGCAGCTGTGGAATGGGCTGAAATAACAACAGGCACAAGTTCAACAGGTGACAGGAAAAGTGAAATGGCCAAACCCTGTTTTTGTTACTGGCAAGGGAAAGAAGTATCACTGCAGGCTCTGTACAGGTGTGAAATACCATGTTCTTGTTCCAAAGGGAATAAATGGGGGGCTCATTCTTTTGTCTAGGCTGCCACAGCAAAACCTTATCCCAAACCAGCTGCCTCAGCAGGCACCAGAGCCCTTGGAGCACTGCAAACACACACAGCCATCCTGCAGGGAGGCTGATCCTTGTTAGCTCACCAGGAGTTTATGCCAATTTCTGCTCTCAGAGCCACCAGGGAGCCAATTTGCAGCTTGGTCATTACCAAAAATTTCCTTGCAGCCCTAAGAGTCCGCAGTTTGACGTTCAAGAGCTTTGTTGTCCCCAATCAGCAAAGTCCCTGACATCACCTCACTGTGTGGCTCTGCTCCCTTGCAGTTGTTGCCTTATCAAACACTCCACCCCTGAATTAAACACTGGTTAAAAACCCCACAAAATAGTCCCTGGATTTAAACAGTTGCCCATCCTCTGCTATTTTTCTTGTAATTGAGGCAATTTATTCCTTTGACCTTCAGGTTTGTGCTGCCCTGTGAGTTATTTGACAGCACAAAGAGAGAATTCTGACCAGTGGCTTGATATTACCAGGACACTTTGAAGACAAATTTTAGTTTTCTTGTTGAGAAACCTGAAATCTTGATGGAAGATCTTCAAAAGTTAGTGCTTGGGTCCAATCTGCTGATGAGGATCAGATGGAACTTTTCACCCAGAGGAGAGTCAAACTAAGGCCAGTGCCAACACAACGTGGACTTGAAGAGACAGAATTAATGCTTGGAAAAAATCTCTGCAAAGGGAAAAATTAAATCTAATTCTGAAACCAGAAACATCAAAGCAGTTGATATGATCAGAACCACAAAAATGCAGAGGAAATCAGTCTGGAATCCAGAAGCTTCAGTGCAAGGTAGGATTAATTCTGAATATAAGCCTTACATCACACTCTTGTGACTGTCAAAAACAGAAATGAAAAGAGACTGGTCTCTGCCAACTTCTGGTTCATTTGCATCAGAATTCTCTATAGCCCAGCATTATTAACTTCTTCTTTTCATGTATTCAACTCCCTTGTATTTTGCAGATGCTCAGATCACAGATGCATTTGAAAACCTTCCCGTTCACCCCCTTTGTTCTAATTCTCAGAAAGGTGATGCAGATATCCTTTGCCTCTGCACAAAAGGAAATATACCTCCCCAATACCCCGTATTAAAAGAACAGCCTGCACTGTAGTTAAATGATCCTTTTTCTTCATAGAAAAGAGCAGGGTAATTTGTCAGATAAAAGAATGACACACTCAGGAGCTCTGCACCTGCATTTACAATAGCCTGGGTAAAATTACTGGTCCTGCTGCCTCAGACAGAAGGCTGAGAGTAACTGTGGCCCCCAGTAAAGCCTCTCCTTTCCCCAAAACATTTTAGTAGAAAAAGTACCAGGGGAAAAAAAAAAAAAAAGCACCAGTCTGTTCTGGTAGGGCTGATTTGTTCTCATGGTTACTAACAAGCTACACTTAGACACCCATTTACCTTCCTTCTTCACAGATGATTTTCCTAATTCTGTGGCCAGGCAGCTGCTTAAAAAACCTGCAAAAAAAATCACCCAAATATCATCCAAAATAACATCTGTGCACATTGCCCTCCCAGCAGACCTGCCTCCACCTCCTTCCCCCAGGTAACAACCTCTTCCTGAAAAAATGTGGTTTTTTTCTGAACCCAGCAGATACTTTCTAGTTTCCTGCAATTTCCAATTTCTCCCTGTACTGCTGGAGAACAAACTTTCCATCGTTCCCAGTGCTAGCAGTGCTCCCCACTCACCATCACAGATTCCCAGGCACCGTGGCTGATCCTGGCTCCTGCCTGTCCTTCCTGTTTTGTCCCTGAGCATCCACCTGTTGTGAAAGAAAACGCTCAGCAACCAGGTCAGCAACGTCACCTTCAGAAATCCATGCCTGAACAACTCCCAGCCACAGGAAAACAGCACTTGGGGATCCCTGAGGAGGTCAGACATTCCTTAAGGCTGGGTTTTATCCCTGTCATGTCCAGCTGCAGTGACCCCTCAGGGCTGGGCAGAGATGGCACTCACAGGGTCATGGGGACTCTGTCACTCCTCTGTCCCCAGGGCAGGGACACCCTGAGTCAGGGCCAGGAGGTGCAGTTGCTGCTCATCACACCCCTAAATCCTGCTCCAAACCCCACACGGAGCTGGGCACTTCTTGGGGTGTCCTGTGCAGGGCCAGGAGGTGCAGTTGCTGCTCATCACACCCCTAAATCCTGCTCCAAACCACACACGGAGCTGGGCACTTCTTGGGGTGTCCTGTGCAGGGCCAGGAGGTGCAGTTGCTGCTCATCACACCCCTAAATCCTGCTCCAAACCCCAGAGAGAGCTGGGCACTTCTTGGGGTGTCCTGTGCAGGGCCAGGAGGTGCAGTTGCTGCTCATCACACCCCTAAATCCTGCTCCAAACCCCAGAGAGAGCTGGGCACTTCTTGGGGTGTCCTGTGCAGGGCCAGGAGGTGCAGTTGCTGCTCATCACACCCCTAAATCCTGCTCCAAACCCCAGAGAGAGCTGGGCACTTCTTGGGGTGTCCTGTGCAGGGCCAGGAGGTGCAGTTGCTGCTCATCACACCCCTAAATCCTGCTCCAAACCCCACACGGAGCTGGGCACTTCTTGGGGTGTCCTGTGCAGGGCCAGGAGGTGCAGTTGCTGCTCATCACACCCCTAAATCCTGCTCCAAACCCCACACTGAGCTGGGCACTTCTTGGGGTGTCCTGTGCAGGGCCAGGAGGTGCAGTTGCTGCTCATCACACCCCTAAATCCTGCTCCAAACCCCACACGGAGCTGGGCACTTCTTGGGGTGTCCTGTGCAGGGCCAGGAGGTGCAGTTGCTGCTCATCACACCCCTAAATCCTGCTCCAAACCCCACACAGAGCTGGGCACTTCTTGGGGTGTCCTGTGCAGGGCCAGGAGCTGCACTCGATGATCCCCTTCCCACTGAGCCTATCCTGTGTTTCCCTGAAATCCTGGAAACCAGGGAAGAGCTGCTGTAAGAACGGCAGCAGTGCCCTCTGCTGCTTCTGGGATCAGGCAGAGCTCTTCCCTGTGGGTTTCAATTAAGCTCAGAAGGTTTTAATTAAGTTCAGAAGGTTTTCAAACACCAGAGATGAACTTCTTCCCTGAGCTCGGTAATGCTGCTCCCACCACCTCTGTGAGAGTACAGCCAGCTCAGCTCAGTTTTGTTTTTCCCAGACAATTCCCTGCAGGTCATTTTTAGATCTGTTTGGAACACACAGAAATTTGGGGTTGCTAGTCCTTTACACATTGGCTGTAAAGATCGATTAGTACAGAGGAAATAATTCCTCCTTGCCAGATTTCATGTCTGTAAATGAATGCAGAAAATTCACATTTCACCCTGGGAAACCTAAGAGGGCCAGAAGGATGTGGCAGGAGGTGCTTTGCAGGTTTGACAGAAATATTGTCTGTAACTAATCCCTGACAAGAGCAGCTGTCCATCCCCAAACCACTGAAATACAACATGCTCTGAGGGGCATCTTTGCTGCTATAAATAATGTATTGGGGAAATGATGGTGTTTGCTCACTGTATTCCATCAAATTGTCACCTTAGCACGTGCTTTAAGCTACTCCACACCCCACAAATCCATTGGAACCAGTGCCATATATTCCATATATTCCTATATTATGTCTGTTTCTATATTCATCATTTCTCCTCTGTTTTTTCCAGCCTGTATTTTGGTGTCTCATTTGCCCTTGGGCCAAGCCTGGACGTCGAGAAAGACCCTCACATTTGCCTTGTGGATCACTGGGACCAGTTCTGGAGCCAAACTGGGCGCCAGCACCAGGTGGCAGCAGAAGCCGCGTCCCGCTTCTCTCACGGACGCGTTCTCCAGGAAAAAAAGGCGAATTTTGTCCCATTATCCAGCACCACGGCGGATTTGGTGCGGTTTTCACGCTCCTCATGGGAAGATTCCGTGCCAAAGGAGGCAAATACAGCAGTTATTGATCGATTCTGTTCTGGGTGAATACAAATGTCCCAGCACGGGGCAAAATCCACAGCTAAAAAGCTTCGGATGAACTTTAGGATCTTGTTCTCTACACCTCACATCTGTTTCCTCCTGTAAAATCAGGACATTCAAGCACATTCTGTCAAGCTGGAACCCAAATTTCAACGTAAGCCACCAGAAATTGAATTATTTTGATATAATTAAGCTGCTAGGTAATTACTTAGTTATGACTAGAGGCTGGAAGTCAGCCCCCAAATGCCATAGGAGCCTAGGAAAAGCAGTATTTGATGTTCACAGCACCTGACCACTCATGCAAGGAAAGCTCCTAAATAATTGCTGTGAGTTAGTGCTTAATGCACAAGCTCTGCTCACGATCCCCAGGCTGGATCTCAGCCATGCTGCAAGGGTGGGATACAAATTAAATTTATTTGCAGCCTGTTTCACCACTGGACCCTAAAGAGCTGTGGATTAATGATGGAAGTTGTTGGCTTTGTGACATGGAAAAGGAGGGAGAAGGGGGAAAAGGTCCAAGGCACTTTCCCATGAGGTGCAGTTGCCCAGTTATGTAATTTTTCAAAGAGCCCAGACAATTATTTTATGGTCTGGCCTCCCTCCACAGAGCTGGGTGTCCAAACTGCACGGGATTAAAGCCTCTCAACCACCCCCAAAAAACCAGCACTGAGTAGGAGGAACTGGCTTAGAAATCCCTGTGCTAAAACTGCAGAGGATGTCCCGTGAAAACTCGGCCAGACACAACTCCTGAGATGAACTCTATGAGAATAAACTGTGAAATTAAGAATATTTGTGCTGTCCCTGGCTCACACCCAAATATTACAGTTACAGGAATGTGATGAAATCCTTTAGGAGGTCTATCAAGGTGGCAAAGGGATTCAAATAGGCACACACAGGTTTAACAATGGATTTCTTACTGGATTTCTTTAAAAAAAAAGAAATTGGTTCAGGTGTAGAGGCTTCTTTGCAAACCCCACCCTGCAAAAGCAAATATTGCCAGTGCTGCTGCTTCCCATTCAAAATATAAACAGTGAGGCACTAGAAATAGTGTATAAATAAGTTCAACTGTTCAGAACCAACACGAGGACAGCAGGGCTTTGGAGTTCTTGGCAGAGGCACCCCTAACCTTAACTGCCTGTTCCCCATCCAGAATGCACCACAGATTTTAACTGATGGGGCTGGTTCAAGTGCCAAGACCTGGCAGGATAATTTGGACTCTAAAGGTAAATACAGCTGACACACCATAAAGCAGGCCTGAGAGCTTGGATTTTTTTTTTTTTTTTTTTTTTTTTAATGGAGAAAGAGAAATTAGCCCTGTTAATTCAAGCTCTACAACTTGATGAGGAACTTTCACTTTCTGATCAGAGCTGAGGTCAGAGGCTGCCTGGCCCCTATCTGGTATTTCTGGTTAAGTTACTCTTGGTGCATAGAACAGTGACAGGCTTCAAAGAACAGGAACGATCCTTTAGCTTATGAAAGTTTAACCTTCAGTTCTGATAAGCTGTTCCTTGAGGTCTATCTGTAATTGCTCCATTTCCTGCCACCACGTCTGATGCTATCACTTGATTGAAATAAGCCTTGGGAGAAGGGAGATAGAACGGCTCAACAGGATCATTTTTTAATTCCAACATCACTTTTTAGAGCTGCCACTGACAGACATCAGCCTGGCCAATGAATCTCATTCATTTTCCTCCATGCTGAGTGTTCTTGGCTCTCTGGATTTCCTTTAGAGTTCGCTCAGAGCTCATTCCCTGGGCAACTCTGGCACCTGGGCCAAGATTTGCCAAGATTTCAGAATGCAATGGGTTAAAAACGTCTGATGCAAGAGGCAGATGAAATATAGAATTGTTCAATTAAGTGATGCAGTCATCCCTGGCAAAGCTCCCAGATCTCTCATTAGTGCAAACTGGTGTCCATCACTCCCAGAGCTGTCACTCCCTGAATACTTATTGTTCATTCAAGGCTCAGAGCCCCACGAGGCAAAGAACAGCAGCAATTTTATCAGTTCAACAGCTCCTGGGCTCTGGAAAAACCTGCAGGGGCCACAGGCAAGGGGGAGCTGGTGCTCCTAAGAGGAGCTCAATGTCTCACCTTACCCTCCTCACCTGCTTTTTGTTGCTTTCAGGGTGGAAGGAATTGTTAAATTCTTCCACACAAGAAAACCACAGATCAGTATGAGGCTGAATTTTCAGTGCTTCCAGGAGAAGGATGGCCTTCAACTCCAGCTAATGCCATCCATTGTCATTTTTATTCTTCTACTGGCAGAGGGTGGGATGAACTTTGGCTTCCCAAGGTGAAGTGAAAGACCCTCAGGTACTAACAGGATATTCTGAGCACTTTCTGTGTGGAAGAGAATGTGGAACAAAATAACTCGGGAGTTACAAATCTTGAGTAATTTTAAATGTCAGATGTTGTCTCCCATTCACTCTAAATCCTGTCTGCTTCTTCCCATTGGATTAAGCAACAGCTCCAGGGAGCCAAGGATCAGACATGATTATTCCCATTGGACCTTGTTTCAGTTTTGCTTGTAATACGCCAGAAAATAAATCAATAAAGCAAAGATAAGGAACTCTGGTGAAAAATCAATGGCAGTGGAGATAAATATATGCAGTTACGTGTTATTCCAGGATGACTCACCCTGCCAAGCACCAGCCAGCCTAGGAAAGGAGCTGCTGCTGCCTACTGCTCCTCACTCAACATCAACCCTCATTTTGCCAAAGAGAAAAAAACCCCTAAATATTACAATGCTATACCTCTTAAAATATGTTTGCTTTTATAAACAAGGGGTTTGGAATGCATGTGATGGTTCTCTCTCAGGTGCAACATGAGGGTGTGTGACAGCAAAATCCGAATTTCCATTGCAGAGGGACTTCTCTGGCACAGCAGCACAGGGCACCAGGCTGAGATCAGCATGAGCACCAATCAAATATCTTCATCAGCGACTCCAGATCTCCATTCCTACCTAAAGCAGAGGAGGGAGGCTGAAAAGAGCAGGGATTTTGATCAGGGCTGTGACAGAGCATGGCAAAAATTGTGAGGGAGTTCAGGAATATTGGGGGAGATGGGCTGGAGAGAAGTGCAGGAAATCCTTTCTAGATAAAAGCTGGGTTTAAAGTTGTTCACGAGCCCCTGCTCCAGTTAACTCTGGCTCCTTTTTAACCTCTCCATCTTCACCATGTGAAGTTTTTACATAAAACACTGGGAAAGAAAACCCCTCTACAAGTAAACATTGGGAAAAGCTTGTTTTGTTTGTAAGGCCTT
This sequence comes from Monarcha castaneiventris obscurior, assembly GCA_026261815.1. NCBI lineage: Eukaryota > Metazoa > Chordata > Aves > Passeriformes > Monarchidae > Monarcha > Monarcha castaneiventris. Next base: position 787,263 of record JAMPIT010000002.1, on the reverse strand, counting down.
ATGGAAAAATCTGCACACGTCCAATGGACCCTGGAGAGGCAGGAAGGAGGGGCTGCATGTGCAGGAACACCAATTGCAGCCAAATTCAGCACAGGCTGCTTTGTCACACACGTTCTCCCTGCACTGACCACCCATTGCAGGGGGTTTGTACCACCAGATGGAGCTGCTCTGTTTGTGTTTTCAGACAATATTCCTGGGAACTCAGCATTTTCCCATCTTCAGTGCCTTTTTAACAGACCTTTTTTTTAACCCCCCGCCCCCTTTTTAACAAACTTTCCCCTCCCTTATCTATTTTGCTATTTAAAAATCTGTTACATCAAATAAACTTTTCATGTTGCACTTCCAGCTCCCCAGACAATTCCCTCTCAGGGTCAATCACATCTCACTGCACTTAGCCAGAGCAAATGGCTTATGAATAATTAAAGCAGGAAGATTCTCTTTGTTCTATTTTATGACAAAATTGTCTTGGGTTAAGCCAGGAATTACTTGAATGAGTATTGTGCAGGGCCTGTATTCCTAAAGGGCAAGTTTTGAGCAGCCAGCTCTCTATAAACAATGAGGAGTTCACTCCATTTTTATTCACATTTCTATGGCTTTTTTCCCAGCTAAGTGAAATACTGAATAATTTTACCAATGCAGTTACTATCCCTTATTTAAAAATACTCATTGGAGACTTTTTAGTATTGACATTAGAAGAAAAAGCTGAGCAGTCTCAGAATGATTCAACTTGGCCTTCCTTTAATGAATTTACTTTGAATAGCTCCAGATTATCAAAAGGAAACATCAACTCCTGATCTGGGACCTCAAAATTGATGAATATTTGAAGCTTTCCTGCTTCCACTGAATTGATTTAACCCACAGGAAGAAATCCTCCCCCTGTCTGCACTACCAGGTTACAGACAGAGCAGGCCAAGTCCAGCTCCAACTGTGGCCCTGTAGCCAGGCCAGGAATGTGCCAGTCACGTTCCATCTCCTGCCAGGAAATGGGAACTGCAGATTGGCCCAGCAGCATTTCCTGGAGAGACGGTTTAACCTGGGCAGTTTTAGGCTGGATCAGCAGCCAGGCAGGTCGGGCTCAAAGCCCTCTCTCTCCCAGCCCCAGGGAGTGAGGGAGGGATTCCCATGCCACAGGGGCAGTGAGGACAGGACAGCAGCCAGGAGCGGGCAGGAAAAGACCAGGAGACAGAGCAGGAATTTTTAAACTCATCAGGTATAAAGGAGCAAAGCAATCATGTTTAAATCTACCAGGAAACAGCACATGGGGCAGGAGGCAGGGCATCTCTGGGAATTGCCATGAGACAGGGAATGCACCAGGCATCCCTGCTCTGCAAGAGGCAAACTGAAATCTGGGGTTCCACTTCCCCAAACTTCCTCATACAACCCTGAAACAGAACAAATCCAACTTTTCACACACTGGAATGCAATTTAAAAAGGCCAACTCGGATTATTGAGGAGCCTGATGGTTAAAGCAGAGGCACTCTCAGGAGATTGCATGAAGAGAAGAAAAAGAGAACAGCACTATGCAAAAATAGCCAGCTGCTGTTAGAACTTGTTCATCAGGCACTTCTTTTATTCTTTCCCCTCCAATGTGAATTCATGGTTACACCTACACTAAAATGTGTTAATCATAAAACCACACAGGATCCTGACTTGCTTCAGACCAAGGCACACAGAACTCAGCATGGGTGACAGGTTTTATTATTCTTTATTTACTCTGCCACTTCCCAGAAACCAGATTATTCTATTTTTAGCTCCTATAGGGCATGATTCAATCAGTCATTCTAAGTGTGTTTCACAACTGATTTAAAACACTCCAGGGGACTTAATGGTCAAAAGGTAGAATGCCCAACTCAATTCTTTTCTGCTGGTAGTAGAACCTCAGATGTTTTATTTAATTCATGAAGAAATTAAAGGCCTTGAGGGGCACAGAAAATGCTAAAGCTCTTAACTCAAGGTCCTGGGATGAAGAAATTTGTTCTCTCTTCCTTCACCCCTTCCCTGAAACTCCGTAAAAGGATTCCAATCCCATTCTCACAGATTCGTGTTCTCAGGTCATAATCTGAACCAGAAATACAAAATTAGCACCAGAAATTTGCAAGCAGCTGGGGGAAGCTGCTCTTTGGAACTACATCCCACAACTATCTCCAAGTCAGAATCTTTTCAAAGCCCACAGGAGGAGCTTGTAGGTAAGATTACATAAATAATTTCCATTTGGGTACATCCTAAAATTAAAGGCATTCAAAACTCAAACAGTTTTGGCCCAGAGTCAGATTAAAGAGTTCAGAGCTGCTCCCTCTGCACACCCATTTTTCTCCAGTTGCAGCACTCTGAATAACCTAACACACAATGACAGATGTTTACATCAAATAAAATTTCATATTAACACGAAAATAAGAGTAGCAAGAGGCAACTGCAACCGTTTGCATTTCAAATAAATCCCAAGGGACTGCACATCAGCCTCCTGTCACAAGTCACTGTCTGGGCAGGTATTTTATTGCCAGCATAGGCAGGACACACAAATTTAACACATGGACTGAGATTAAGGAAGGTAAGACAGATCACTGATTTTATTACAGACCAGAGTCACATATGAAACATCCCTCAAAATCAAAATATTCCACGTGAGTGGAAAACCCCCAGCTAGACCATTTGGAATTGGCAACCACTCAATCTGAATTCCCAAATTTAAGCATTTCCAGCTATGAGCCACTTACCAGTCTCGTGCAGTCCAAAACCTCAATGCTTGCAGTTAAGTAATGTCACCATCATATTTTCCATACTCCCAAGCTTTTAAAAACCTCTCCATTGAGGATGAGAATTTCCATGTTTGGTATGAGACCAAACCATGGCTTTGGAATTTTTCTTGGCTGATGTGAAATGAGGGAAAATCCACTTTTGTTTAGGTCAGAACGAGAGATGGGACTTTACCCACTAAAAATACAAAACAAAACCCTCAAAGTCAACCAATACCAATTTGTTGAAGCAATTGCTTTTTAACACCTCATTTCAGAAATCTGCTTCTCCAGGTCAAAAAGTTTTTTTAGATAAAATTCTGCCTCGTGGAGACTTTGTTCTTACTGAGCATGAAAATGACTTCTTACCCTGTCAATCTAACAGTGACAACAGAGCTGCTGTGGCCAGATCCTCACGTGGCACTGACACAAAGATGTTCCACTCAATTCTTTTCCTATTAAAGGACACAAAAGTTTTAAAAGAAGTTACTCAGCATTTTGCTTTGATTTCCTGCTTCAGGTGCTCCACTCCTCTTGCACAAAGCATTTTTGTGATGTGCACCTCATGAAGTGCATTGGCTCCTTGAATTTGGAGTTCAGGGCATACTCTGCTCAATAATTAACCATTAACCAGTTAAAAACACCAAACCATTTCTCTGGGGACAGCATTTCCTCCTCTTGTGTGTTTATTTCACGACTCAGAAGATGTTCTGCATGTTGAACAATAAGCTGTAAAACAGATCAGTCAAAACTCATGTCAAACTGCTTTATTACATCTTAAATAACATTACATTTTAATATAGTATCTATCTTGCATCCAGCTTTCTTGAAGTACACTGACTTTAAAATTAAATACAAAAGGTGAAGAGGGATACAGGGCGTGGAGAAAGCTCTACAGAGTAGTTTCATGAAAGAGAGTAAGAGGGAATTCATCTTTTATGCCAAATCCAGGCCTAACGCACAATTACAGCACATTTTTGTACAGAATGTTGCAGAAAAAACAAAATGGAGAAAAGCTACTACTGCTGCTAGGAAGGAGCATTTCTGGATACAGTGAGAAGATAGGAAAGTTTAACAGAACAATCTGCTGTCCAAACACTGCTGCTTTTAACATTTTATTTGAAAAGAAAGCCAGGAAAACCTGCTCATTACAAAAATGACTCTGATCAGATGCAAAGGACTCATCCTGCAAGAGGAACTGGCTGTGAGGAACTGATTTATAAAGAAGATGGTCTAGGTTCCCTCCTCCCACACCCCAGAATCTTTGACAGCGATTGTTTGAACAGGCTGTTTCTTTTTTTTTTTTTTTTTTTAAAAAAAAAAGTGACTTATCACGCTACTCCAAAACGTGCATAGCTTTGTACTGGAGTTCTTCATAGATTTATGCACAGAGTAGCAACAATAAATGAATACAGCGACAATGGTTACAGTTTTTAAACAGGTTATTTCTTCAAAGAAAAAACATCTAAGGACTTAGTCCAATATGCACTTTTTAGCATTTCTACAGCATGCGATTCTAAGAGTAAACCCACCCAATATGGCAAACAATCAAAAAAGGTTTTTTTTTTTCTGTTTAACTTAGAAAGTTCAAGATCATTATTTTCAAAACATTGATTTGTACATCATTTCATACACAAAGAATTGACTCAATACCCAAGTGTAGGATAGGTCTCTTTTGAAAACAGAGATTCCTGGTTGTTGAGACTTATAGGATAGTGTTAGGATATATAAACTGCCCTTCCAAGTGGACAAACCAAAACAGATTAAAAAAATCAGTGTGGTGAAAAAGGGGGGGCAGGAGGGACCAAGGATTGCATTTGTTATCCATAAAAGGTGAAAGGATTCTTTAAACAAGCATTCATTACCTTTTACAGCATGTGCTTGGTTACCTTACTGCTTAACATTATCCTATATATGCCAAGTTTTGTGCAACAATTATCTGTGATACTAGAAAATAAAAATAAAAAAAATTAGGGACTAAATTTACAGCGTTAACAACCCCCAGGTGCTCTGGGCTAGGACTCCCTTGTTTTGCTCAATTAAATACATAAGGAAATGTATTTAAAAAGGAAACTTGAAAAAAATCCTGCTACAAACATGACTTTAAAATTTGCAAGTGTGTGAGATAAAGTCCTTAACTTCAACTTGGAAACTACAGTGAAAGCTAACTGTTTCACAATTATGCTCAAGTTTATTTTCTGGTCATGCTTTTTATGATAGTGTTTCATTTGTTTTAAATTCTCAAGACAAAAAAAATGGTCCCAAAAGGAATGCACAATTTCATTTTGCTTACAACACAGAAATTCTTCTTGGAAAGGTAATTGTGCTCTTCATTTCAGCAACAGGAGACGGAAAAGATCTTGCCCTTTGAAGTTGGGGAGGATGGGGGTCCAAGTTAGTATGGTTGGATTGGATATGCTATCGTTTTTAATTTTCAACCGTTGGAAACTTCTTCCAGTCGTGGAGTCCGCTGCTCTTCTGGCACACAGAAACATCTGGTGAGAGTTGCACTTTGATAAACTGCAAACAAGTGGCAAGCTCTGCTCTCCCCACCACTGACACATCCAGGCATTATCCTCCCCCCGCTCTCCCAATGACATTTATTTACTCAAAAAGCCACACAGAAAAGTACAATATGTCAAAAATAGGCCACCAGAAAAATGTCAGTGCATACATTAAACTAATGGCGTTCTAAAGCACCCAACTGCTGGGGTTTGCTCCTCAGTGATTTCCTAACCTGAATGATCAGCCTGCAGCACCAAAGAACAGCACTGCTGGCAAAAAGTATTCTGCACCCCAACCCAGCCTTAATGAGGTGGGTACTCACCTACTTCAGTTCCAGATCTTGAGGAAGCTGTCCCATGACCCTGTTGCCACTGCCATGCCATCATCAGTCACACCTAAGCAACTGACACGGTTATCGTGACCAGCAAGGACACCTAAAATGAGAAATGTAACAAAGAAATTGCATTTTGTTGCTGATTTCCTGTCTCAGTTCAAGCAACACCAAGGCACGTTTGGATGAGCCAACCTCTACAGTCAAAAATCCTCAACAAACATGGCTGGAATCTTTAAATGCCTTTGGTTTTACAAGCACAGACTCAGGACAGAGCTGGGTGGGTTCACAAGGGGGTAATTCAGTAAATGCATTACTCTGAAGTTTTCCTATATATTCCCCATATTATGACCTTTACTGGTCTCCCATGAGTTGTGAAGTGACAGCCCTGAAGGTTCTGACAAGGTCACAGCAATAGAGGCACTATAACCACACACAGCACAGCTTCTGCTCCTCACCACAGGGATTAAGATCAGTTGAATTTTACAGAATTTTTACATTTGTAGAAAATTTTGTTTTAAAACCACAAGTTAAAGTGAATTATGTTATGAACTCTAAAGCATTTTTCATCCCATTTTCTTTTACTACATTCATAAGACAGACTCCTCCACACAATCTATTTGTCAATATGGAGATCTAATACAATTCAATTATAGCACCATTAAAAAAAAGAATTGAGACACTAAACAGAAAAATTAAGGGAGACAACATTTTCCTCTATTCCCTTTAATTTAAGGGTTTCAAGGAGGTAAAAAGAAAACCTAATTATGTTCAAGCTTTCCAGTCCACAGCACTGAGCCAAGATATTCTTGATGGACTTGAAATTAATCTTTCTACATGAATTAGAATGCTCATAGGACTCTCCTCATTCTGCCACCAGCAATAGGAAGTGCAATTTGGTAAAACAAAATCAGCACCACGAAGTCTTTAATACTTGTACTGAATACAGCAGCACAAAGGTGTTTCATACAGAAGTGCCAGCATCAGATACAGAAGTGTTTAATATCAAAAGTGCCAAATCTGCCCAGCAATCTGAAGCCTTGCAACATTTCAATATGCAGAATATTTGTTCTCATGTCCTGTTCTGATGAGAGTAATGAAACACTTGTGGCCTAATTTATACCTTTTTTCCAACAAAAGTTTTCATTTAAAAAAACTGAAGTTAAATTCTCTTCATCTTTGGACCATGAATTTCATGTTTGTTTCCTCAAAAGATAAAACTCCACAGCCTGTGTTGTTTTGCTGGTTGTCTCTACAACTACTGCTACAAATACCAGGAAAAAAAAATTCTTGTGTATAAATAGCAACATTAATGTTGAATTGCCTTGAATAGTTAATGCATAAACAAAGCCATAAAGTCTAAAAAAGAATATCCATCCACCCCAAGCCCTTGTTTTTAATGGCAATCTTCCTGTTCTCAAGCATCCATCCTTGAGCAGGATTCCAATGGATGTGTAACATCACTGGGCAGCTAAGGAGGTTTTCAAAGAGTTCTGAAAGCTCTGTGCATGAGACTCAATTCACACACTCAGTACCACACAATGAGAGGCTGAGAAGGCCACCAAGGCCATCGAGTCCAACCTGTGGCTGGTCCCCACCTTGTCACCCTGCCCAGAGCACTGAGTGCCACCTCCAGGGGTGAGAACTCCAATAAAACACCCACACTGAGTTTCCAGTACTCCAATCCAGAGCCATTTATTTACCTGCTCTATCAGCTTTCAGCGTGTCCCACACGTTGCAGTTGAAGTCATCATACCCAGCTAGGAGCAGGCGGCCACTCTTGGAAAATGCTACAGATGTGATGCCACAGATGATGTTGTCGTGGGAATAAACCATGAGCTCCTGGTCAGCCCTCAGGTCGAAGAGCCGGCACGTGGCATCGTCCGAGCCCGTGGCAAAGGCGTTGCCATTGGGGAAGAACTGCAGTGGGGGAGGAAAGAAAACACACAAGGTTTCAGCTCTGATCCCTCTGCATCCCACTGGAAAACAGCAAACGAGAGGATGCACCTCTCCATGCTGGGATATGGCAAAGCCAGTGAAGAGATTCATGAATCGACACCCAGTTTGTGTTCACCACAAAATTCGGGTAATTCCCTGTCTTGGGGTGACTCTATGATGTGGATCCCCTATCACGGCTCTATGCCGTTAGTTTTGTGCCTTTAAACTGAGCTTGAGAGGGAAGGAAAAAAAAAATAAAGAACTTTTCAAAGCAAGTTCCCAAGGACACAGAGATAGGGACGGCTCTGTGTTCTCCAGTGCCGGTAGCACGGAGAGAGAGAGCACCCTGCCTGTCTCTTCAGCCAGTTTTTTTTTTTGGGTTTTTTTTTTTCTTCTTCCCTTTTTCTCCAGCGTGTTTCCTAGGACTTCGGTGGGTTTTCTTTTTTTTTCTCTTCTGGACTGTTTCACCAACATCAGAACACATCAGGAGAACTTCTCTTCAGGCCCGGAGGGGGCCTAAGGCCACCCCTCACGGCAGCTCTGAGAAGGAGGGACCACACCTATGAAAGAACTCCAATTTCTTCCCAGGTTTTCTCATGACAGAGAGGGGTTTTACTATTTAGCATTATTATCCTTTTCCTGTGTGTTTGTTGATAAATAGGTTTTACCTCTTCACTTTCCTTTGAGGAATTTTTCCCCAAACCTGCTGGGGGGAAGGGTGCTTGTAACCTGCCTTTCTCCCAGAGGATAAATTGCTAGATTTTGGCCAAAACCGGCACATTCCCTTCAGCTCCACAAACTTATTTAAAAAACCCCTGAAAATAGTCCATCATGCTAAAGAGCTGAGAGCAGAGAAATATAAATTGATAAATGCAGCAGCTACATACACAGATGGCGTTGATGTCCGACTCGTGGCCGGTGAAGGTTTGCCGGCACATTCCTTCTCTAACATCCCACAGTTTGGCAGAGGCATCGCAGGCACCAGAAACAAAACACCGGGCATCAGGAGCAAGGGACAAACTCATCACGTCTCCAGTGTGCCCAGTAAATGTGGTTGTCTGCTGACCAGTTTCTATGTCCCAGAGAGCACTGGAAAGAATAATTAAAGAGACAAAAATCAACACGTTTTTGCTTCTTTATAAGGTCTTTGTATCACTGCTGAAGTAAAACTCAAAAGTATTAACCAGATTGATACTGACAATAGAAATAAACATTTTTGGTTCAACTATCTGGCTGTAGCAGATTAATTGTGCATAGAAGACCTTAAAATTATCCTTAATTTTAAAACATTGGGGGGTTTTGAATTGAAAAAGAGTGCAAAAAACCGATGACTGACAGTGAGGGCTGATCATCCCAAAGTTCTCTACCATGGCTATTATCCAGTACTACTACAGCTTCATTTAAAGCAGCAGTGGTAAGGCTACAGCAAAAGCTGAGCCAGCATTTCTCATTTTTATAAACTCACAGAGGATGAGTAACTTTGTGAATTATGTCTGATATTAAAGTTGCAAGTCAGCCAAATCACTACTACAGTGATAATTAAGAGTATAAAAGGATGAAAGAACACTATCACCTCCTTAAGAAGAGTCTAAACACTTTAGGAAGTCAGGATTTTTAATTTCTGTAATTTCTCAGCAAACCAGATCCATCAGTAGCAGGTTCAAACCAGGCAAACAAGAGATGCCTGTACTTTGATAAAGTCCTTTGAAGCTTGGCTGAACTGAGGTGATGTCAAACAGCTGCAGAATTACAACAGGAACCCCTGAAGCAGCTGTATTCTTTTATAAAGAGCATCATTTCTCCAAACCCTCTCATTCGGTTATAGTTTTTTTGAGTTTTCTAAACACCAACACATATTCAGAAACATTTTTGGTTTTAACCCTGTATATATTCAATAGCTACTCAGAATCAGTGGACTAATAAACAGGCATTCAAAGAGAGTGGCACTGTGTAGGAGAGGTATTTATTAGACAACCTTTGCTCTAAGTGCTGCTGCTTGGGAGAACTGCAATGCTTTTAAGAAATAGATATAACAGAAAAACCTATGAAAAAAAGAGGGAGGCCCTTTTTAGTTCAGAAACCAGTATTTATGAAGACATACACCTACATTCTCCTCAAAAAACCCAGCTATTGTCACTGTAGAATATTTTCTAGGAACTCAGAATTCTGAATAACAACATTAACTACATTCTTTATTAGAAATATCCAAACATGACTTTTTAAATAATAAATACTGAATACAAAAAGAGTTTTGAGGAAAACCATTAGTCTAATACAGTTATTTCTCAAAGGCAAATAGTTATATTAAGAAAAAAAATTCCCAGAACATCTTAACACAGAATTAGGTCAGGCTCTTCAGAACACGGGCACAAGGAAACAGCCAAGGCTCACAGAGTTGAAATTACCAGCAAAAAATGACACATGAGCCGCAATCATCACAGTCTTGTGGTGATGATAAGGTTTATGAAGGACAAAGTTTCCTTCAGCCCCAGAGAATGGGTTTGAAAAGCCCTCCCTGACAGGGCTGTCCCAGTGTCCCAGCTTACCAAGTGGTGTCGCCAGAGCTGGTGACGATCTGATTATCATCCAGGAAACGACAGCAGGACAAGTAGCCTGGAAACACAATAAAAGGTGCACAAATAAGGCCAGAGATTACCCTTCAAAGGCAATATTGGTCTGCTAACAAGCTGCTTCCTCTCTCCTGGAGCTGCAGCAAGAAACACTAAAAGCCTAAAATGCAACGGATGAGTTTTGTGTAGGAATCTGCAATGTTTTGGACAAAATGTGGTTTGGCTCTTTGCAGACCAACCCAACCCAACCAGAGGAAGGGGGAAGTGTGGGATCCACTGGCCAAGCTGGGCAAGATTCCAAGTGAGCCTGCACTGCACACACTCAACTTTCTAAGAAAGTGGATCTCAGTGTCACTGCATCCAGCAGCAACAAATGCTGATGACCTCAACTGTATCAGACAACTATTGAGGAAAAATAAACTGCATTCCTGGTCAGTACAAAGACCTGAGCATGGACATTGGATGTTTCCCAACAGTGGCATCAGAGAATTTCATCTGAACACTCTGAAGATCTTTTTTCCTGAAATCCCATCTGCCAAACCATCAATGGAACCACTCTGATTACAAAATCAGCCTGCCTGTTAACCACCTCCATTTCACACAGCACAGAATTCACACTACAGCAAAAAATACAAAAACCTGCAAACATCAACTTCCAGCTGGAAGTTTTGCTCAATTCTGCAGCAGAAAAACTGTTAAAAACCATTTAAAACCAGGCAGTGTGCAGCTAAGATCCTGCCTGAGGAAAGAAGTAGATTTTAATTAGGAGATTATATTTAAAGGCTATTTTCTTTCATCTTCACCGTGTGCTGAGGTAAGTGAGCAGCCACTCACCTGTGTGCCCAGCGAGCTCACGGCTGACACGGACATTCCCTTCACGAGTTTTCAAGTTATAAATGGAGCAGATGTTGTCCAGCCCACCACAAGCCACATAATTCCCAGAAGGAGCATACGCACAAGTCATGACCCAGGAGGAGCGCAGGGGAATCGCATGCACCTGAAACAGACACAGGTTTGGATTTCAGCTCAAAAACTCCACTCAGTGCTGCACCATCAGGAAGTTTTTCACCTGTCTCTCAAGACAGACATCATCTTTTTGGCAGAAAAGCAAGAAAAAAACCAGCTGTTTGAGTATCAAACTATTTTAGGGGTGACTTGCATATGAAGCTCGTCAGAACAAGTAATGACGTAATAAAACCTCAGATTTGCTTTTCCTGAATCCAGTTTCATCAGCAATTTTGGTAAAAAGTGAATTATTTAATTTCAGTGCTCTGATTACTATTGGTTTATTATAGGTTCAGGAAAATATTGACTTCCAAGCACAGTCAGCAAAACTGCCAATTCCAGGCTTAGATGCTGTGAATGAACAAGTAAGGAAATCGCTGCTTCCACTGCCATTTAAATCCTTCTTTGGAAACCCACTGCAAGCAATCAAGCTTCACATTTAAATAACTACCCCATGTTTCCTTGTCATTCTGTGCTCAAAGAACTTTTTTTAGATAATTATAGAAGCTAAACCTGTTCTCTCTTGTTAACTCGTTGCGTTCATCCCTTAAATGTGTTCATGAAGTTTTTAGGAAAGGGCTGGTGTCCTTAGAACTATGGTAATTTTTCATGCAGTATTAACAATCTTCCTGAATTCCTTAACTGAAGATTTCATTAGAAGCAGAGGGACAGCCAGTAATCAGTGATCCTGCAGCAAACAGCAGTTAAAAAAACCCCAACACTGTCCCAAAACCACAACCAGCTCATTTTTGGAAGTCTTCTACCAAAGAACTATTTGGAATATTCACTTTGAGCCATTTTATTTTATCATTAGGAAAAGATCAAATTGATGACATTGCTGTGTTACTTCCAGTGTGTGCTGGAACTGCCAAAAGAATATTGCATGGATTAATTAGCACTGATGTAAGAATTGAAGACACCAATACAGAAATCATGGTATCCAGTGATGATTTTACCATCCTACAGTAGTCACAGTAATTTAAGATGATATTTGGCTGGGGTCAAAGGAGGAGGATGAAGGTAAAAAGGAGAGGGTTTATTTTTAATTTGCAAACCATTATTAATTTAGCTTTTTAGTAAAGTTATGCCATTTGCTCCATTGCATTGGTAACATTGATTTTAATGCTATGAGGAGCTAAGTTAGGAAAGTTTATTTGAAATTAAGCCAGTTCCATGCACCAAACCCAAGCAGCTCTGTCAGCCTAACCACAAGGGGCTCCATGGGAATTGTTGCCAGCCTTGTAACAGTGGCCATGATCACTTAACACCAATCACTGTCAAATGAAAGTAAAAGTAGTCCTGAACTGCCTCATGTGATGGCAGCCACAAAGTGAGGACTCATTAGAACATGTCAGGTCTCTCAGGACTTCCCTGGAGACAACAAATTAATATGGCTCTGCCTAAATCTCTGCCCTTTCTGGTGCAACATGCTCATCACTGCCTGCTCTCTGCTGGTCACTTTTCTGCAGTATCAAAACATTTGTTTGGAATGAAGTTTTTCCTTGTCTCCATGTGTGGTGAACGTTTTCACACACTGAAGACACTGCTGTGTTCTTTACATACAACTTGATTGTTCTGGAGAATTTAAAAGTTGGATTTAGGACTAGGAAAGCAATAGAGCCAAAATGATGATGGGGTAACATTTCCTTCTGATGCATTCACAATTGAATTACACAGCAATGGACCAGCTGGCCTTACCTTGTTTGTAGTATAGCTGTCCCAAATTATAAGTTTGCCATCCTGGGAGGCACTAACTAGAAGCCTAGAGAGGAAACAGGAGGGAAACACAATCATTGTGGGCAGACGAGGAACACCTTTGTGATGAACATTGTAAAGGAAAGAGAAGAAAGCAGCTGATACCAGTGGAATTTAGTTTCCCTTTAAATGAATCAGTAGTTAACAGGAAGCTTTTAAGGAAAAAAGACAACTGATAATGTTATCTACTCTATTTCCACAGCTCCTCAGAATCTTTTTCAGGCAAGTAGACAAGGACTGGGATTTGGGCACCAAATGTAGATTTGGATTACAAAAACATGGAGGAAACTAGTGGCATTCAGTGTCTCTGAATTGTCTGTGCTCTCTCAGAATTATTAATTCCCAGTGGTCCCAAGAACTGTGCACTCAGATTTTTAGAGAGCAGTGAAGCCACGTGACCCAGTTTTGTACCCACCTGGAATCAGTCCCCCAGTGCATTGCATAAATTTTGGCCAGGTGTCCCCGGAGCGTTCTCCTAGTGCGCATCTGGATTCTCCCCACTGGGTCGATATTGGCTGTGATCTGAAACAGCAAAATGTCACACACTGAGTTCTTCCCTTCACTGCTCACAAGTAACATCTCACACACAGCTCCACTGCAGCCCAAAGTCCCACATTCTGATTTTTTTTTAAACTGCCCATTCAGAAGTGATGTCATTTTAAGTAGCATATCTTTATCACACAACACAAGCAGCCTATTGCATTTATAAACATTCCCAGAAATTGCTTTGCTTAGGTCGTATCTTCTTAAGACTTCTAGGATTTCAGACCTTTGATCTGGGTTTTCTCCTCCTGCACAGATAAATGTGGCAGACACTGAAGTAGTTTAACCTCAGCAGGCCTTATGGTTCAGATTATCAGGGTGACAACAGTACTGCTCCCAGCTCCAGAGCAGAGCATTATTTTCCATTAAGCAGCAGAAATGCGTCCTGAGTCACTCAAAGAAACCACTGCTCAAGGCCACTGCTCTCAGGAACTGGACAAACATGTACTTATTTCTGGAAGAAAACACCCAAAGGCAAAATAAAAACAAAAAATTGCTACAGGAGGCAAAACCAGATTCATTTGCATTCACCTTCTTCCACAGCATTTTCTTTTTTTAAAGGAGAGGAATTTTCTTAATTCCTGTTAAACTCTGAAATTCTTACCTGAGCCAGGGTGGCATCTGCACATGCTTTCCTAGCATCCTGCAAGAGAAGGAAATCAGAGGAATTGGATGGAGTTTTGTGTGTTTCCTTCTCTCTGTTTTGTCAAGTGGATTAAGCCCCCTGAACCCAAGGTTCAGAAAACATTTGTGTTTGTCACCCAGAGAGGACCCATCCTAACAGCAGCATTAACATAATACACTGCCTGCTCTCAAAACACATTGAGCATGGAACTTTGAAATTTCTTCTTCTTTTGGGAGAAAGGTAACATGACCATCACCACAAAGACACTCAAGCAATGGAACTGCTTGTCCAGACAGGCTGTGCAGCCTCCTACCTCAGAGGTTTTTAAGACCTTACTGGACTAAGCTCTGACTAACTTCATCATTGACCTTATTTTAAGGAGGTTGTTTTAACTTTAGTTATGCTGTAGCTCAGACAAACTTCAGTAAACATTCATTTTGATCAGCAATTTTGTACATTGCTTATGTAACTATTATTTTCTAAGCAATATAAAAGACAGAAAAAGTAATTTTCTAAAGCAGTCACGTGTGCTTGCCCTTTCTACATTAACCTTGACATTAGGGAAACATTTAATCCATCACTTTTGTCCTCCTCAAGACACATTCATTTATGTTGAGGCACAATACATACTCTGATTTGGTTTTTCAGTTGCTCGGCCTCCTGGCGTAACTGGTCAAGCTCGCTCATTTTCCTGTGCTAAAGGTGTGCTCCACTGCCACCTCTGAGACAACCAGAAATCTGAAAGACAGGTCAGAAGCAGGAGAATTAGGAGAAGTCCGAGTTTGAAATTACAAGTCCTTTCAACCACTTCAAACAGCACTTGAAAAAAAAGGCACATTGATTTATAAACACTGGAAAACAGGTGAAAATGTGTGTCTGAAATGTCCTCAGTATAAGGTGTTGCCACAAATGGATGTGCTTTGCTTCCAGCCACAGGAAATAAAACACAATTTGGATTTATTTCTCTCCTCCAGGCCTTTTTCTTTTTTTTTTTTTTTCATTAGAGTGTTTCTGATTCATTTTTGTATAAATTCAAGTTGCCCAAGGGTGAGTAAGCAGGTAACATCAATTTTAGACATGGAAGTCAGAACTTCCCTGAAGGTCTTCAGAATAGAGTAAGGAATCCTCCCAGCAAAGAGTAAGGATTTACAGACACAAGAACCTGCAAAATGCTGTAAGAACTGTCTGCAACATCATGGTTATGAAAAACATTGTTCTGTTATCTGGAGAAAAGGAGATCACTCACAAATGTTGAGGGTTTTACTTGATAACTGCTAAAATGTCCAAGATACCAGAGCAGACTGTAACATGAACATGTTGTCAGAGTAAAATCAGTCATTTTTTACTGGGCTGAGGGCAGGAGTTTGAGAAACCACAGCCAGGAGATGCTGTTCCCCTCCCTCTAAGCCTCTGTTTTCCCAGCATCCATAGGCACCAAATTTCTCCCATGTACTACAGAGCCAGGAAGGCAGAGGCTCTCTAAAACATCACAGCCACTGAAACAACCTCAACTTTTGCCTGTAGAGTTGCTCAACTATTGGACTGTTTCCCAATATTATAATCATATGGATATTTCCTACTAAATGTACAACTTATCTTTAAAAGTCTCTGTTCCAGAAAGATACTGTTGGCATTTTCCCTAGCATTCCACATCTCCAACTCAGCTGTTCCTAAAGTTTTTGTTTTAAAATCTCTGCAGCTTGATAGCAAGGGAAGACGCTGAAGAAACATGCTGATGAATTTTATCTTTTATTGCAGAACAAGATAATTGGTTCCAATTTCAAATACTACACAGAACACCTGGAGTTTATAAATTAACACTGATAGTGTGATTTTCAAACATTTTATTAGCCAGAATTGACCCTTTACTATTAAATAAAGGAAATGCTTTGCTAGCAGCTTTACCTATTATTCTGTTAAGATTTAATCAGCTTATTTATCTTTGCAAGCATGGGGGTTTTGTTTTCCTCTTAAAACCCTTCCCAAGGAGAAAGATGAGGATAACTTCCAAATTTTTATCCAGTCACAGTAACAGAGAACATAATGTCAAGGTAAATTAGAGCAGCAGAACAAACACCACTGTTAAAAGAAGCTTCAAAATAATTTAGACTTCAAGATTCCCTAAATATTTCTATCCCCCATAACCAGACTTAGGTTGAAGCTCTCTCCATAGTAGTTATTCCAAACTAAAAACCTCTAGGAACAGATGTCAGATCTTGTCATAGCATCATTTACAATTTTTTCCTCTTCTCTGAAACCCACAGTATCTTAGAAAAGGAATTTCAGTTGGCTTCTATCCCGAAACCTCCACTCACACAACTTCAAGGCCCTTTCACTTCATTGTGAAACTGGGTCTCTTCCTTCTCTCTTCTGGTTCCAGGGTCATCTCTAAGCCCCTTTAAGATTGCTTGTTCAGCTCAGTCCAAAATCCAGTTAAGACAAAAGCCATCCTGAGTGTTTTATTATCCTGCTTTTCTTTTGAGTGCTCTTTTGTTTCTCAAGATGTTGTGTTCGTTCTGCATCTCAGACAAACACTCTGGGCTGGACATCTGTTAGAATTTTGGGCATGTCTGCAGCTCCTGGGCAGCTCACACACCTGGTGAAACACTAATGCACTGCTCTTGTCAGAAAGGAATTAATTTAAATATAAACTGCAATTTAGAAAGATCTTTCAGCTTTTTCATATCCAGTTCTGCCATTCTCTAAGTCAATATATAAACCCATTTCCTGCTAAGCAAATACTGACCACTCCAGACAAAGAATTTAGAGATGGTATCATTTCTATTTCAGAGCAAGAAATTCCAAAACTTTCACGTTCTACTCAAGGTCACAGCAACTCACGGATGAGATTGCAATAAAGACTCAGGACACCAAGAATTCCAGCTGCAGGTACAAGGAACTACACTGAAGATTTTACATGCAGCTTTATTTAAAAATACAATAGGAGGAATAATCTCACGTCAGTCAGAGCAGATATGCTCTCCTTAAAATAGCACCAATTTATTTCTGTAGAATTTGTGCACTAAGAGAGAGAATTCTCTTGCATTTAAATGAAACAAAGCTTCTTTGCATGGAACAGGGAGAGGCCTAAGGAGATGAACCCTTATCCTAAGAAAAAAAGTCACATGAAGAAAGCTCATTTTCCCATCTTGTATCCATCTAAGTTCCTATCTTGAAGATAGATCCACTCTTAGAATTCCAACTTAGCCCCTAGGCATTCCAAGCAACTCCAAACTCTGAGCTGCCTTTCTGTCAGCATCCATAGGAATTGTTTAAAGCAGATTTCCACATTCTCTTTGTAGTCTTTGTTGTTTCAACATCAACAGGAAGTGCTAATTCCTGCCAACACGACTGAACTCCCTCACTCAGGAAATGACAACCCTACAGCAGCCAAGGGCATTAAAATATAGGAGTTCTCTGAAGCAAACTGTAAAATTTATGGGACAAACAGCAAAGCAGCTTGGCTGTGCCTCTATTTCTTTTATACTAAGTTTTAGACAACTAAATTTATGGTAGAAATATGAGATCTATGGGAGGAAAAAAGTCTTCCAGCCTCCCATGTCCTTTTTAGCTATACTGTAAATCAGAGCTTACTAGTCTTGTATTTTAAGAAGTATCTTTTAAAGATTGAGGATTTCAGGTGAGGTCAGAAGAATGTATGGGGAAAAAATGCTTTTATCTATTCTCACATGGGAAATGTTTATACAGATTTATTCATATTACAGACATAGATCATATACTGAACAGTCTCTGCTCCTCACAAACAAGCACAATTGAGTATCCTGAAACAGATTTTTACTTCTTGGCATGTTCTAAAGGTATTTAACCCCATTTTCCAAGAAGATTTCTAGAAGAATCTGTAAGCTTGATGTGGATGACGATGATCCTATTTCTGGCCTTTTAAAAGAAGTTACTGCATTTTTAAATCAAGCAAACCTCAGGAAAAAAAGTCACTCCTCAAGTTCCACATTCCTTTTTCCCAAATTACCCTCACAGTTGTGCAGAAATAGTAGGAGCCAAACTCATGCTTACCTCACTTTCTTTGGAATATGTGAGTGTGTCCCTGAAGGCAGCTCCTCAGGAATAACACATTCACTTTCCTCAACTCCCTCAAGACCTTTCCAGGGGCTGAAGTGCTTAAGTGTCTGTGGTGTAAGCTTATTTCCCCTAATCCTGTTGACCAGTATACCTTGTGGGTAATTCTCTTCTTGCTGGGGATAACAATCTGTGCACTTCAGGGCACTTCGCTACTCCCCACTACTGCAGATGACCCAAGTCTCTAATCTCTTCTGACAAGTTACCCAAAGAAAAGTCACTTTGTTCCTCTGTTTCCCACACAGGAAAACCAACTACTGACTTTGCCTGATTTGTTGCTTTCCACATATGATAAAACCTCACAATTCAGCTGTATCAAAAGGTTTTATCCTATCACTTATGTCAAAGGTTTGCTTTTCTCTAAGTGACATGAGCTGTATTCCAATGCAAGAGCAGTTTTGCATGTCCAGGCAGTCAGTTGTGTGTCCAACAGCTTTGAACTAAATTTTTAACCTTAGGAAGCCTTACAGAATTTTCATGTGCTTTCTGCAAATGGAGATATACTCAGGATCCCAGTGGACTAATTCTTATTTAAAGAGTAAGAATTATTCACTCACAGTTCTGAAACCAGTGACAGAAAAATTCAAAGGCCGATGAAGAACTCAAATTCACTCATTTCATTGTAACAACTCCAGTGTCCTTTCCACAGCTCAAGCTGTTTATCCAATTAAGTCCAGTTACTGAAAACAAGATATCATTAACACCTTCACATTTATTTGTAGCCTGATTCTTGAGAGCTGAATACAGCCCATCCAAACATATATTCCACTGTTAAATAGTATTCCTCTCTGAAATTCCTCTGCTGATAACAGCAATGAAGCAATGCTTACTAAAAACTTCTTTATTTAATTTTCTTACACCATTCCTATTGGGGAAAAAAAAAAAAAAAAAAAATGGAGTCTTCTACCCTCTCTTTGTCCTGTGAATAATTAATGCCCTGCAGATTAAAAGAAAAAAACCCCACATTTGAAATCACAGCTATCATTAAGTCAAATATTTTGAATTTCTATCCCTTGCTGGTCAAACTTAGCGTGCCACAAGGTATTTTTAGCAGACATTACTACTACCAAAGCCTAACATAAATCCTACCAAGCCACTGTGGATGCAAAGTCTGGTAACACAGAGGGTTTTAAGCTAAATTGTTCATATTTTACTCGAGCACAGTAATTTTCTAAGGAGGTTTAGCAAATCCCTTTTCTCCCATGAACAGGCTGTGTGGCATTTGTTCCCTCAACCTCTTTGCTGCCAATACTCATCACACAGCATGGCTGAAAAGCAAAACATTTGCAGAAACAGAACCCAAACTTTCCAGCCTTAACAACGAGCTCCCAGTATGGCCACCAGACAGTCCCAGAGCAGGTCATCTGATTAAATGAAGCTGTGCTAATCTATCAGATACCACAAATCCTATTAGCAACATGCACAGCAGCTTGGACATTTTCACAATGACAAAGGAATTATCCACAACTCACTGTTAGTTACAGTGAGCTGACGTCACACTGGCTTTGAAAAGCTGAGGGTTCTTTTTGTTTTCAGGAGCAGAGATTGATTTCTTATTTCACTTCTATTCAGTGTGGGAAATACAATGAGATCAGAATTGCTTGTGGAACAAATTGGAGGTGTTCTCTCTCCCGTTTATATAAACTACAGTAGGAAGAAAGAATTCAAGGTCCCTTTGGATCCAGAGGGAGATATGGGTAGAGAAATAAAGCCTGCTGCCTGCTTTTTGATAAACAGGTAAATATCTAGTAATTGAAAAGAACAGATTTAACTGAGCAAATACTCAGCCAATTAACAATGTTCCTCCCAAACTACAGAGCTGCACAGAAATTCAAGTTAAAGTCTGGAAGGTAATGAAGATTTTACTGCTCCAAGAACAATAGTAATAATTACAATTACACAGAATATAAACTCTGAAACTTTTAGGTTCTGTTTAAATAATACTGACACATTGAAAAGAACATTCTGACAAGAGCCACTTTGCTCAAAAGAAATTTGGCCTTCTTTTGTCAAACATGGTGGAGAAGTAATTTTTCATTCATGAGAGAATGACTATTCTCATCATCTTATTTATTACAGTTCCCTGCCCCACTGAGATGAAACAGTTTCATCTGTGGTCTCCCTCTGCTTTGCCAGTTCCCTCTCTGACAGAAGGCAGGCACTAACATCTATTATTTAGCAGGTTTCCTGGCCATTTTCAAATCCTTCCTGTTGACACAAGAACACACATGCTAAAGCAGAAAACAGGTACTTTGGGCTGCACAGATTAACAGCCAAAAACATGAAGTTAACCACTTTTTAAAAATAGGATGTTTCTCAAGGACTAGGAAAGAAAAACCATCTTTTTCTCTACTTACATTTTCTCTCACTACAGTAGAAAGCCAACTTCTGCTGTCAAACATGTAAATTCTGCAAAAAAAGACACCAAAACCACAATCAATATAATTATCAAGAAAGAGAATTTCTCAACAAATCTAACAGAAATTAAACTACTATCAAAGTGCAGGCTATTTCTGGTAGCTAACTTGAACAGCTGGCCTGCCTTCATGAAGGAAATGGGCACAGTTGTAGTAACAGTAACACAACCGAAAGACGAGGCTCCTGTCAAGAAGCTCATTTTGACACTCTTTTCCCAAGAAAACTCCTGCAATCCTGAGATAATTTTCCTGCCCTAGTGACAGAGAAGTCCATGCTATTAAACAATTTAGGATTAGAACAAAATATATTCTCACTCATCCAATTTTCACTGTACTACAAAGTGCCCCCCACCCCCCACCAAAAATCAGCATTTTCAACGCACTGGAATTATTTCTGCTCAATCCTGTTCCTGAGGTACATTTGCCTTCTAAGCACAGTTAAATATCATGATATCTATTTTATCAGAAGAAGTTACATAAACCTCCTACTAACGAGCTCAAGTGAGAGCACACCGCTCTTCTTGAAGAGTTAAAACTTTAAATCACTAATTAAATTAAAAAGTACAAAAAGAATTGACACATTAAATAACTCACACACTCACATTCTGGACTGCAATGTTTAACAAACTGGCTTTGCAACCAGGGGAAAAATACAATAAATTTTGGAACAGTTTTTTCCCCTGGCAGCATAAAGCAATATTTTAGTTCACCCCAAGATCTGAAACACCAACAATCACTTGCACATCCCGAACATCTGCATCTGGCTCTGTCACACACCAAGGTAAGGGCTGGGGATGATGCCAGGGGACACCTGAGTGTTCAAAGCTGCTGCCATCAGGACAGGGGAGATTATTCTGAGCACAAAGGAAGAAGGTGCTGAAGCAAAATGACCTTACATCAGAAAGCCAGCCTAAAACTCCACACACTTTCAACTAAAATCTCACACATAATGCGTGTTTCTCATTTTACAGTTCACTATTAGCTGGAGAATTTACAAACCACTTCAGTGTCTGGTATGGAGGTTAAGCTACTTAGGATATGGATCATCCTCACCCAAGCTCATTTGTAGATGAACAGTTTAATACTGTGATTATGAAACCATCACAGTGTAAGCAGTTTTGTTTGTTACTGCCAGAACAACACACTTTGGGACACAGAACAGGAACTCACACTTAAGAGGCCGAACTCCACCCCTTGGACACAAATACACGACATGACCATTTAAAGTTCTGAAAATACAGCAACTCCAGTCAACTTTCAGAAGTCTTGACAGGAAAAAAATTTGCCCCCACTACAGAGATAATGAAATCTAATGAAATTCTGAAAGAATTACCTGAAATGTAAACAAGTAAATTTATGCTGGCACACTAACAGCACACAGAATACACAATAGCAAAGGCCAAAGCACACACCATTATTGTCCTGTGCTGCACCCTCATTAATGCAGGAGAGGTGTTGCAGATTTCATATGCCTTCTGCAAAAAAGAAAAACAAAAACAAAACAAAAAAAAGCCACTTTAACCAGCCTGCAAGAAGAGGAAGGAAGCATAATAGCAAACTTTTCCACAAAAGTCGAGTTTATTTTTCAAAGGGTTAAGTTTCCACTTGAGGATGCTGAAAGCACCCTGTGATGCTCACAGAACGCAGTCCTGGCAACGGAGATATTTTCAATTCTACCTTAAAGATGGAGCTCATTTAAGGACAAAAGTAGACAAGCTACTCATGAAAAAAAGATCTCCATTGCCACAAGCTTCCATTTTTAGCTAAAATGTAGCCTGGTAAAAGCAACATGAAAATTAGAGGCCAGTTCATTCCGTGCACCGCAGCACTGGCTCAGCAAAGAGTTCTTGTAAGGAGCTCCACACGCTGCCCTGACAGCCCTGCTGAGCCCAGAGCTGCAGGCCCTTGACACCAAAGAGTGGGCTTTCAAAAACAGGAGAGAACAAAAAGTTCCACAGAACACTTGGAGCATGGTTCAAGTGGTTAAACCATCACACCGAAGCAGCTGGAGGCGAGCCAGCCCCACACAGGGCTGGTGTTCCCAGTGTCCCCACATGCCCACAGCCTCCTGCTCCAAGTGAAGAGCCAGCACAGACATTTGGACTAAAAAAGAGTAAAGTAACTCCAGAAGTCAAAAGCTTCATCATTTCTGGTAAAGCTTCCCTATTACAAGTACTCACTGACTGCTGCCAGCCCAATATCCTTTTTTCTTTACAGATACTAAAATAGTTACTCTGAGCTGACAACCCAGCCTAAAAATTAATCTCAACTCCAGCATATTCCAGATACAAGTCACCATATGAAGAAGGCACTTCTGCAGAAGATGCTACAACTTTTTTCATGAGACTGGGAAAAGCAGGGAAGAAAAGGAAGAAAAAGGACTTGGAAGAGTATGGAAAGCATTTTGAATTATTTTATCGTAGGAAATCTGAACAGCCCTCCAAAATGAAGCAATTTCCTAAGCTGATTAAACACACTCACTGTAACCTCTCCAAAGCCATTACCCACATAAACACGTTTTTCTCTTCACCTACAGATTCAATGAGAGACTTAAACCCCAAATATTCTGGATATTAATTCCAACCTTCTCAAGACTGCTTTACACACACATTGACTCGATGCCAAGGCTAATACATGCACTGCTGCAAAGACATTCTAGTCCTTAAAACACACCAGCAATTCGTGCACAACCTGATGCAGGGCCAGGCATCAGACAACTGAGGATCCAGCTCAAACCCTGGGATGAGGTTTGCCCAGGCTTCCCAGCAGCTGTCCCTGCTCTAAGAACATGGAGAAGCTGAGAGATGTGTTCAGTGGGGGATGTAATCAGTGTGTGCAGTCTTCTGTACACACGTATTTTAGTGGCTTTATCAACACAGTTTACTGTGGATCTCAACCAACACTAGTAAAAACTCATTTTCATGACCATTACACCACTTGAATCTTAAAAATAACTTCACTGGAGGGGAAAAAACCCCAAACGAACAACAAAGAACCTCAAACCATCCAAAAACCTACTAGCAAACCTCAGTATTACTATCAAGATAAGCCAGCAATTTCGAGTGCAGTTACTTTGCTGCTCTGCACCCCTGTGAAGAGCACCCCTGAGCCAGCAGGGATGGCTGGATGGAGGCAGGCAGTTCCTAATTTAGCCTGCAGATGCTCCTGTTCAGGTACCCAACATCATCATCGCTGGAATACATCACCTACAAGGCAGAGATAATGTCTGTGAAACCAGCAATTGCAAGTTAGTTTATTAAAATCATTTCTTATAGTCTACACAGCTTATTATTATCACAGAACAATATTAGATGCCCAAGTGATTACACCATCTTGCCAAATCACTGCCAACATCATGAAATTCCAATGTGCCACCAGGCAACAGTAATTGTAAGTTTCAAATTTAAAGTTTCAAGATTATTCTGTGTACAAAAAACTCCCAAATAAACCCTATCCTCAGTTTAATGACCTGATCCTAACTATCAGCATTAAGAGCTCTAGCAGACAGCTGGAAGCTCAAAGGATGTTTTGGGCATCCAAGAGTTAATTCCAGCTCAAACTTTCCTCGGGGAGTGCAGACCTGGAGTCCAGAGAGCCAAATCTTTGCTGTCACCTCCTCCAAGGGTAGCTTTGAAGTACAACCTAAAGGAGTATAAAATAATAATTACAAATTCATAAATCTAAATACGCTGGAGCGAAAGGATACAACTCCTCCCTTTATTTGAAGCCTCCTTTCTGGGAACCATCTGCCACGTCTGTAATTTCCATGCACACAAACTCTGCAAAGCAAGCAATACCTTACTAACAGGTTTGCCAAAGAGCTCACCCTGGTAGGGACAACAGGAGATTGTACAACTCCTTCGAAAACTTCCTGAAAGCACTCGTGTCGTGCAAGGCCAGCACAGCTGAATGTTTCTGTGGGAGGTATTGGCTGCTTCTTGTGCTGAAGAATTGCCAAGTTCCCAGCTGAAGCAGTCGCTGTGCTCAGTAGACATTTTTCCATATATTAGTGGGAAGTACACACAAAACAAGCATCAGGTCGATCAGTGTTAATGCTCATCTTGCAGCAGCCACATTGGCTGGCTAGAGAGCTCACAAATTTCCATTTTCAATACAGCGTGTGAGTAAAATGATAATTACACAAGCCAAAAATAGCTGCAACTTAACAACCTGATTTCACAAATGCTCCACTATTACCTACAGCTCAATGTGGAACGACAGGTCCCACTTCTATGGTCACTGATGTTGAGAGTTTCAGAGCTTTTCTGTGTTTTGTTTCAAGTAGAAGAACTCTAGAATTTCCTCCTGAAGAAACTTGTGCACTTTTTCTACTCTGCTCCATGGACCTACAAGACTACATTAGGAATAAAAAAAATTCTCCTCGCTGCACAGAACACAGGAAAATTGTTGGCTAAAGAATGAAGGTCAGTTCCAGGGTCCTTCCAAAGTTCTGGCCACATTCCTTCATCCTGTAACCTCATCCACACAAAACAGCACATACAACAGGAAAAAGCAGGCATTAACAGACCTACATGGAACAGCCTCTAATCAGCCAATGTGGCCTTCCACCAGGCTGCCTTCAGTGAAGCAGTGAGGCAATTCACAAGTGCCTCACTGCTTCAATTTGGCACTTCAGACTCCAAAACCCCCACAAAAATAACACCCCAGACCAAACCCATTCACCAGAAATAGCTGCTACTATTCAGAAAAAAAAAAAAAAAAAAAAAGGAAAAAATAAAATTAAGCTTTTATTTCAGAAAATTCAGGGAAAAAAAAAATATTAACGAATCTGGAGACCTTGAAAAACCTTGCAAAACCCAAATTCAGCAAGGCACTTTCACATTCAAAGTCCCAAATTGGGACTACTGTCTCAGAGGAACAGTGCATTTTTGTCTCCTCCAAAACTGCAACAGAATATGAATAATTCACCATAAAAGTTAAACTTCAATGTTCAAATTCCTCAATAGGCCAGAGGTTGTTACCACACAGTAACACAACACAACACCTACTGAAAGTCACCAAAATGCTAATTGTGCATGATCCATCAGTTCTTGCTTGCACGCCTAGATTTTCCAAGGAGTCATCCCTCCCTCTGTTTAACAAGTACTTGAAAATAAACCTTTTGGATAGTTTACTGCTTTCTCAAAATAGCAGCCTAACAAGCAGACAACAATGCTAAGATCATGGCAGGACACATGACTGCAATAAACAGCTCTGATGTGAAGTGGTCCATGTCTCCTTCTGCCACCAACACTGCACAAACTCCAGCTGTCTTCATGGAAGACAGAATCCCATGTTGCCAAAACACTCACATTTCCTGATGCTAATCCCATGACCTACATTTAAAAAAAGAATCATACTGATGCAATATTTAAGCATAAAAATCTGGACTGTAACAGGTCACTTCATTAATCCTTTCCAAATGCATCTGGAAGCCATGTGCATTATTAAAAAAAAAAAATCGTCTTAATATTCTAGGTACAGCAGAGAATTTCTGTAAAAAAGGAAAAGAACTGATATTACAAGTTTAACAGATGCCTAAAGCCAAATGCTTAAAATAACACTTTTTAAAAAGAAGGGTCTTAAGAGATCTTTGAAGTAGTTCAGGAATATTAATAACTCTTGGTACTTTAGTGACCCAAGCCCAAAGATTTCCTAACTACATCTCTTCTTTTCTGTCTTCCTCCCAGAGAAATTCCCATTTAAGAGCACTTTTACACTTCCTGATAAGAAGTATGTATGGAAAGCTAACTTATTTTAAGAACAAAAATTACTGGTATTTAGTGTAAGTTTTCAACAAACTTGTATTTATTAAATCACAATATCCCAGTATGCTAGGTTTTATTCAAATTTGTCTCTATACAGTTAGTCATTCTGAAGAGCAACACATTTATAGATAACCTCATCAATTTTATCCAACTAGTCAGTGATGTTTTTGGCTGTCTTCTTTTCTGATCTTACAATTTTAAAAGAATGTAAAAACACCCCAAAACAACCAGAGTAAGCACTAAAAACTTAGAATCTGCTTGTGCATAAATTTCTAGCTACATTTATCAAAAAAAAGTCAGTGAAAATTATCACTTTCCTGAAGTATCCCCTTACCCAAACCCAAGCAATTTTGCTGTCCCATACCACCAGACAGCTCCCTTCAGACTGACAAACGAAACACAGGCAGCACTGAAGGCGAATATATTACTATTAATTAACCAACAGAGAAATGACTAAGCATTTATTACTAGATGCTTCTATCTGCAGAGCCTTACAGTAACAGAACAGTTGTTTCTTACTTCAACTGTCATTTTTCATTGCTTCCTTCAACTCTTTTTCAGAACCTCCAGTTTTTACTGGTATTTTCACTTCATTTGCAAACCCACCGGAATCCGTGTTTACCTAAGCAGGGCAGAGCACACGCACCACAGGAATATTGCAGTCTTGCTTTAATAATTAATAATTAAAGCAAGATTGCAATATTCCTGTGATATTACCAAGCAATGCCATGGTAATCAGGATATTATCTTCTCAGAAATGTCTCATGTCCATCAGCTAATCTATAGGTTTGGTGCAGTTCACAACCCAAGCTGTACAGACAACATTTTCTCCTAGAAGCCAGAAATGGAAGCACACAGCTCTAGGTGCAGTTCAGGGTCCCACTGTGACAGATCAGTGATGGAATCATTACACAGCAAAGGAAAACACTTTACACACCTAAACACATATAGTTGTTTCTTTTTAGTAGAAGTCAACATTAAAACCATGTTTATTCAGGTATCAAAACAAGTTTTTAATCCACAATTTAAGAACATGCTCATAGTAAACTGCAATCCTCTTAAGAAATGTAATTCTTGAGAATTCCCATTAAGTATCCAAATATTGTCTTTTAAAAGTCACTTCTGGACAAGCCAATTTTCAAGTAGTCTTCAGTTCATTTTCAGTGATTTAAAAATACTCAGGAAGTCCTCACAAAGATTGATGTATTTCTCTATCAGGATGATGTTCTGCTCAAGCTCTCCCCAAATATTTCCCAGTAGGTGCTGAGGAGAGCCCAGCATGTGACTGGATCACACTGCACTGAATTCACAGGCAAATAAATGAATGGGGAGATGCAAAACCTGGCAGAGGCACCTCCTGTTACCAAAATCCTGAAGATTACAATGAAATCCATCAAGTGGATCAGCTGCCCTGTCAGGGATTAAAGTGTAAGAGAACAAGTAGGTTCCAAAAGCCTGCATGGGATTTCTCTCAGCTCTGCTTGCCGACACATCTGTCTTGGAATGATCTTCACCTTGTTAAAAATCATGTGCTGCTTCAGATATTACCATCACAGTGACATCAGCAGGTACATTAAGACCTTCACTACAATATTTATTACATTAGAGGAGGAAATGGGCTATGTGATCACTTATTTACAACACAAAACCCTAGAAACAAAAACAGCGGAATAGACATGAAAAATACTGATTAAAAAAAAAAAAAAAAACCAGTAACACTCTGTGCCTGCATAAGCACAGAAAATCAGCAGAAATCCCCATTATTGTATTTTGTATGTCCATAAATTTTAGCTCCACTATTTTATCAACAGGAGCTGAATCATCCATTTCGTTCTACATATGCCAGCTAATAAAGAGTCAACTGAGTCAAAGGAGAATCAGCTGCTTCCTGTCTACACCCTTTTAAAAAATACAACCAACTTCCAGAAAGCTACACTTAGGAACCCTACTTTTTACATCCTTAACACCATTAAAAACCAAGGATGAATAACCAATCAAATTGGCATACCTCTACTCTCGATCTAAGGGAGACATTTACACATCTAAAGTGATCTTTTATGGACAATTTTGCTTCTGAAAAGCATTTCCCTGTTCTGAGCATGTAGCACAGGCTGAGAACCTCACATGCTGCCATGTCTCACTGCACCAAGGCCCTCAGAACACTAATGAGAAACACTCTGTGTTTCCAGGAGCAGCAAGATAGTCCATATTCTATCAAATCTCAATTGTGCTTCCCCATACGGATCAAGAGCTCCACCCAAAACGCCTTTCACTGTCAGGATCAAATCCTGAGAGAGTGCTTCAGAAACAGGGATCCTTCTTTCTGCTCTGCCTCAGAACGACTCAGAGAAAGCAAGCAAGCTTTTATAAAGTTAAAATAATAAAGAGAAAAATCCAACTGAAGCAACAAAAGTAACCCCATCTTAGAGCCAGGCTGGACGTGAATTGATAACTACCTTCTCACCACAGCTGCTGTCACATCTGCCCCAACAAAAATAGGGGAGTTAATACATTGGAACAAACCATCTGCTCCTTTGTGCCTCTGCTACACAGACAGTACAAAGCCAAAGAGATCAGCTAAAAGCAAAATATTCATTCTTTACAACTGTGTAAAAGATCTTTATCCAAGCCCCAGCTAAAAAACAGAATACATTTAATTCACTGAAATAAGAATTCAGTGTTCAAACAGCACACTGATCCTCAGTAAGAGATTAACAGAGCACTGTTAGAATAAGTTTAGCTACACCATGAAAAACAGCTGCTTTCCAGCACCAGTCTGAAGATATGTAGTATTTCAATGGACTTTAAAAATCAACAAAATGTATTATATGCATATAGCAGATAAAAGATACTCAGCAGAGATTAAAATATGGCATGACTTCTCTAATCTTTTCACCCAAAATAGACTGAGCAATATTTTGTTCTCTAGCCCCAGAATCAACATACCCCATCTTTAATCAACGTGCAAGCAGCTCCATTAGTTTTGATAGCAATGATTTATGCCCTGAGTAGCTCATTGATTTCTCCCAATTGCTGTATTTTGATATGTACTGTTTGTACAAAATAAAATAAGGAAGAACAAGAAAGGCAAGGCTGAGCCTGAAAAGTTGAGTAATGCTGGAGCCCTTGAATCCATTCGACTGAGAAGTGGTGTTTGGGAACAGACAAGGCAACAAGGCTCAGTGCTGATAGGAGAGTACAGCCCAGGGCCAGTATCACAGCAGGAAGCACAAAGGTACAGCAGGAAATACTCGCTTTCACCCTTGGACATTCATTCCTCTTCCCATAGGATCTGCATTAACCCTCTGAAAACTTCTGGCATTAATCTTTAAGTATCAGTTGCATTCCTGGAGATGGTATCCATCTCGTTAGGTGATCAAAATATAGGTAAATCCATGATAAATAGGCAAAAAAATAAAGTAACACCAGGGAATAAACCGAGAAAGACAAAACTGAAAACATCAGAAGACAATCCCAACTCTTTTATGGAAAAAAATACCTGCAAAGTGGTGCCAAACCAGGAGCCAAGAAGGTTGTTTGAGCCCTGGAGCTCCTGAGGTTCTGCCCTGATCCCAGGGCCTCAGCACAGTCCCTGTGGATAAGCAGCAGCACCGGGTGCTTGTTTGGAGCTGCTAAGTGCTCCCATCCTGTAGCTGCTGTGCCCAGACCTTCCAGCCCCAGAGGCAAGATCTGCACAAGCTCTCCCCACCCTGCATCAGCAGTGAGTGTCTCAGAAGGATAAACCACAGCACTTCCTGAAGTGCTGAACTTCGGTACTTCCTGAAATGCTGAAACTTCATCTACTGCCCATAGCCAGAAGAAAGGAAGAATTTAAGTCAAACCAATCTGACCTCACTGTCCAGAGTGTCTATGATATTTGAGTTTCCACACACAAAAACCCACCTCTCCCCAGCACCTCAGGCACCTACTGAAGACCCCACTACTTTGTCAAGATTTAAATTTGTTAAATGGTTCCTGTTCAGTCTTATTTTCTGAGTACCACACAGCATTTTCAGCAGGGAACTTGCACAGTGAGTTTTCAGGCACTGGCCAGATAATATCTGACAGCTGCAGTGAAATCCAGGACTTGGTAACCTGCAGCACAATTAAACTGCCATCAGCATCAAGCAGCCCGTTCCTGATCTTTGGACAGACACCACCTTTGTTACACAGACAGCAGCCTATCTTCAGAGTTCTGCCACTTCACAGAGAACATGCAACAGGAATATCAAACATATGTTCCAACAAAGACAGCTCCTTAATTAGTACAGTATCAGCTTATTTCGAGCACCAAAGGTTTCAGCAGACTATCACATCTACTTTGTTTTTCTAGACAAACAGAGAAAATTACCACACCAACCTCCCAACACATTTGTTAGGCTATCTGAAAAACAACAAAACCCCCCAGAGTTTTGGGAACCAAAATAATAAAATGCAAAAGGACCATAAACAGATTTCTTCTCAGCATCTTGAAGCAGGCGTAGGCCTGCTGTGTTACATCATTTACTGGAAACAAAACGTAGTAAGTTTTGTATTATGCAGTTATAACTCGTGGTATTTTTGATACTGAAACCTACGTTTACTTTTTTATTTTGAGATTCAAGCATTGTTACATTCAACACATACCTTGAACCACTTGGTGTTATCCAAGATGTATCAGCACAAACATTATTTAAATAAAGTTAAACACACCAGAACTTCACACATATGACTAAACCAGACTTTCTGCACTGGGTTTCTCACCACAAAGATCTTACAAGAAAGTATCAGTATTGCACACATATCAAACTAAGAAGTAGGTTCAGGGATTTCTGATCAGTGCCATTGACAGAGTGAACATTTCTGCCTGGCCTTAAAATTTCACTACTGATGGTAACCAAGCATTAACTTTTAAGATCTCTGCATCAACAAAAAAGGCACATTTATACCACCTTCTGTATTGTTTTAACCTTGGAGCTTTGACCCACCTCCTATCCCTCATTTGTTTTGATAAATCCCTCAAATACCTACAAAAGTCCAAACGGTTGGACTGAATACAAAGTGGTTTGTGTGATTGAAGAGATTCAATTTCTCCAATTCCAGGAAAAAGCCTTATTTCCCACAGATTACAGAAGGGCAGCAACACCCCGAGCTTGCAAGGCACATCTGGACAGATACAAAGAGGCCATGTGATCTCCAACAACATCTGTAAGCTCGACATCCTGCACAGCCACCCTCAGGAAAAGAAATCTGGGAAAATATCCCATGTTAGCATAGATGTTCCAGTGAGAAAGTCCTTACAGTAAGGAACACCCCACTGATACTGGGCATGAGGATTTCTGTTTCCATGGAAGTTCAACTCCAATTCGAGGCACACAATTAAAAATTCTTCTGTCAGATCAGGGCTGGAAATTGCAACATTTCACAAAAATAAAACAAAACCCACTCAGCTTGTCAAATAACTTCGTGGTTTTGCAAGTAATTTTAGATAACCTCTATTTATTGACAGATTTTAGCAAATCCTGAAATGGCAGGATAAACACAAAGCACATGTGCCTGAGAAGACTTTTAAGATGGTTCCCTAAATCTAACCCAAGCCAGGCAAAAAAAGCCAGAAATGCAGTAAGAAAATCGAGATGCACAGAATGAACAGCTCACCTGTAACAGTTAAGCAGAAACTCTTTTTCTTAAAGAAAGAAAATAACTGGCATCAGCTGCTGTAATTAAGGTTACTGTAACAGAAGACAAAGCAAGGCACAGAAGACAAGGCATCGCTTTCCTGTCAGTGAAGGCCAACACCCACAGCTGCCTTTTTCAAAGTCACACAGAAAGCCTTGAAATTTCTTATTTATTCCCTCATCCCCAACACAGTTTGATTTTGTAATGAGGATGAGCCAAATCAGCACTGATATCTGAACTGATAAAATATTCCCTAAACCTACTTTGATACACAGCATGCAGGAGTTTAGATGGAGTTGGATGGAGCTCTGAGTTTCCAGAGAGAAGTATTTTGGTTTTACTTTTTTTTTTTCCCCTTTGCTGGGGGAAAAAAAGAACAAGCTTAAAATAGTGACAAAAATCTATACATAGCTTTGAATATAGGACCACGTTACATAAAGCTACAAAAAATTATCTAATCTATCTAATTACAGATAATTAATATTTTCTTTTTTTGGGGAGTGCTGGCAGGCATTACTGCAGTTTTCAAGAAGACATCAAAAATATTCTCATCTGAAAAAAACATGATAAACGTAACTGGCATGAAATTGTAGGCAAACCTTCTTCAGATCAAGGTAGAAACACATAGAAAAAAATATTAACTGTACACAATTCAATTAATCCTTATACCATCTAGAATGTATTTCTTTTCTAAACAGAGAACCTTCAGAAATTGCAGTGATTTGACAAGCTGATATTCTACCTCAACAAATTAATATACTTATTTTTAATGAAGCAGTTTCAGATAAACTACTTACAGAAATGAATTACATTTCACATTAAAATGGCAACTAGATTTTTAATCAGCCTCGTTCCCCTCAATGTATTATCTGCTACTAATTTTTCCCTCATCCAGTTCTAAATACAATCTGTGAAATGAACTCCAAGATTTAGCCTATCTTTACCACCTTCAATTACAGAGCTACCTTATAGCTTGTCTCCTTTAAGCTCCCTCAGATCACCTTCCTCAGGTCTTCAGCCTCATTTTCACTTATCCATTATTAGGATTCCAAAATAGACACAGCACAAGATCAAATTTTAACCCTTCAGTCCCACCACATACAGAAATAACTGCAGGCCTTCCCTTCATGACAAAAACACCTTGTTTTCAACAATGCTTAATTACCATGGAATACCTGACACAGAGAACATATTCATTAACCCCAATCCAGGTCTCCTAAACATCTGCAACACCTTCCAAAGTATTCCTATTTTAAACCTGCTGGAGTTATTTGTATTGGATTTTATCAAGACTACAATCCAGCAACAGCTCAACATTTGCTTTTTAACTGCATTCTCAAGCCCTTATTCCTGTGTCCTGCCACTCACCTCCACCCCCAAATATCAATAACCAGGCCAACGTGTAACATCTGGATGTATCCTTATTTTCTGCCACTTTAGGCCAGGGCTGAAAATCCTGGAGAGAATTTAGAAGTTATTATTTCCGAGGCTCCTTACAAATTACACTTCCATAACGTCCCCAAAGAAGTATTTTTTTGGCTGACACATAAAAAAAAATTCCCATGTAGGCATCTAATTCCAGCACCCCCACTAAAACTGAGCGTAAGATATACATAGCAGGCGACACCACATCTTGGCTGCTTCCAGATGGCATCCATGAATATTGTCATTACTCCCTAGCTGGGTTCAAGACAGAAAATTCCTGCATTTCTAAGAATATACCGGGCAAGGCAAACATCACCCCCTGTAACCAGCACACTCAAACCCTCCAGACAGGCAGAAATATTCCATTATATTTCAAGAGACTAATAAATCACAACACAGTCTATATCACTCTAATAAATGCAATGGACAAGTGTTTAATACAAATGAATACTCTTACAAGATGTTAATTGCAAAGTACTCATTTTAGAAGGTCAGCTGTTAAAGAAAGAGGCCAAGAAGATATGATTTTTATGTTAATAAAATTATTTTTAAGTGTGTATTTCTATTCCAAGGCTAACCATCTCCCTTCTCTCTACTCGGAAATCCTCTACTATTTTAATAAAAATGCAATATTCTGCCTCAAAACCTATCTTGGAGTGCCCATATTTTTGTACTAGGAAGCCTTGCACAGTAATTTACGTTGATTATTTTGGCATTTAAAGTAAAGGTACTTCTCATAGCCAGCTCAAAGCTTTTAAAAACCACTTAATGTTCTGCTCAACTACCAGTTGGCTCAAGTATCTATGGATTCTGCATATATTTCTGTTTGGTGAAAAACAAATCCACACTCACAGAATCCCCAGCACACTGGACACCCTGTGAAGAAATAATAAATTGAGACACTATGTTAAATAGAAACATAGGGGCTTGGGGGTATTTTTGTTTTTTATCATGACCTTGGCTAATACTAGTTCCAACTTTATCAGTGGGGAGAAAAAAAACATTTTGAATGGAATATGTATTCTTTTCACTTTCAGTCTGCACTTGAAGCAACCAAGAGACTCCCTTCAAAAAATGTCCACTTTATCTTCAGTCACATGCTTAAGAAACATTTCATTAATGCAAGCAAGCTGCCTTCAAGGTTATACTTCTTTTTTGCCACATAACCAGTGAAATCCTGTAAAAAAAAAAAAAAAAAAAAAAAAAAAAGCCCCCATCTAAAATTCTGGCATGACCAGAGGCATTAGAGACTCCAAAGACAACTCACCTAAGTGTAATTCAACCACTGGAATGCCCAATTTCCCATTTCAGCTTGCTCATAACAAAGCAGCGCTAAATGCAATTCCTGAGACAATACTGTGTGCCATATGGCTAAAACTGGATATTAAAATTGAGAATATCAATTACCAATCCACTAATGCTGAGAGGCAAAATCCATGGACAGTAAGAATTTAATCCAATTCAGTGCCTAGAACATGAGCTGAGCCCTATGTAGAGGAGACAAATCTACCGCTGGTTTCACAGAACGCAAACAACTCCAATTTTTTATTGCAGTAACTATAAAACCAGCTGAACCTAACACTTGCTTAACATCCCTAACCACAGCTCCAGGCCTGGTAGGAATCTACAAAAACAACAAAAGTTTCAGATGAATTGGCATCTGGTTTCACAGG
This sequence comes from Monarcha castaneiventris obscurior, assembly GCA_026261815.1. Taxonomy (NCBI): domain Eukaryota; kingdom Metazoa; phylum Chordata; class Aves; order Passeriformes; family Monarchidae; genus Monarcha; species Monarcha castaneiventris. Next base: position 752,223 of record JAMPIT010000002.1, on the reverse strand, counting down.
GATTGAGAAATCATAACTAAGTTACTATTTAAGAAGAAACAGTTTAGTTGTTTTCCACATGACCAAATCGAAGCCTCCAAAGCACCAGGAAGTTACACAGTGCAGCCAACATCTTGCTTAACTTCAGGAAAAGGCACCCTACAAACACAATATATACTTCTACTATAATTAAAGGGCCTTGAAATTGCATTAGTTGAAGGATTTTCTTATTCTAAGTCAACCTGTTTCATGGTAAAAGTTTTAAAATTTTTGATAGCTGTGGAGTGTGTTTCTTCTGGGATGATATGAAGAAAAATGCTACACAAAATTCTATACACTCCCTGATTATACAGAACTTCATTGATTACTTACACAAGAATTCTCATTAAGTCCAAATACAGCATCTCCAGATTTCCATGAGGCACGGAGGTGATTTAAAAAACTGTTCTGCTAAGATTTCCTGTGGAATTTTAATTTACCATGTTGTCAAAGATTTCATGCTAGGATGCCTGCTACGTACTGACTTAGCAGCTGCAAGGACTCAACAAGGATAAATGTAATTTATCTTACCCAAAACAGAATCTCACTTCACTCTGCTCCTTTCTGATCCTGTACTAAAAGGCCAAAGTAGCAGTAACACAAAAATTGCACAAGTAATTTCAGGTTTAACAGGACATTAACATCAAATGGAACTAACAGTTTATTGGACAGTTATTCTTAATTTAAAAAAAAATGTTCTTGGAACACCAGAGGAGTAAAAGGCACTCAGCTAATTTCAGCTTTTTTTTAATTAAAAAAAAACAGCAGCACCACAAGCCTCAATTGAAAATCAGCTCTGCTGCTTCGCAGCTTCTTTCTGCATGAGCTACAGCTGGGTTACTACAATAAACTAACAAACAACTGATTATATAGTAAGTCATAGATAAACATTACTAAAATGTTTGATATTATCAAAGGTTTGGAGGTCATTTGAATACAGGAGACATAACAAGCATTTCTTATTTTTCTTGCTGGGAAGTGTATTGTTTTAAGCCTGAGTCCAGTATATCAAATATTAACTAAGCTATTTTATTTAGGCTACCAAAGTTAAGGAGTTTGGCACTATAGTGAAATATCACAAAAGTTACAAATCAAAAGTCCATTTTTCTTAAAAGGTACTAAAAACACACATAAAAGGCTTTAAAATTTTGTAATGTCATTTTGAAACAAGACTACTTCTCAGACACAGAGCTGTTTTAACATCCCCCAAGCCTTTCTTATTCTCGCCCATTAAAAGAACAGTTATCTAGAGGATGGCAGCAATTCTGGGTCAGCAGCAGTCTTAAAAATTGTGAGTGTTCTGAAGCAGACAGGAGACTCTTTTGTGTCACAGAAAGACACCTGTCTGCACAGGCTCTGATCTGATGATTACCTGGCCAGCAGAGACCCACGGCCCAGCAGTCTTTGTATACCTGTGCTCTACAATTAAAAACTGTCCTTTAGCAACAGGCTTAATGAAAGCCAGGAACATTTTGGTGGCATTAAGCAGGCACTGCAAGGTAAAAACGAAAATTGTGTCACTCCTTTATTCAGTTAATAGCCTATGTGAACATTTCAATAAAACTATTTACTCCTCCCACCTAGTTCCTATCTGGAGGAGCTCACAAAAATTAAGAAAAAAAACCCCACAGATTTCTCGCAGCAATCTTCCAAATGTTCCTCCTACCCCCACCCCAGAACAGAAGAAAGCAAAGAGAACGAGAAAGTAAATCTAAAACACAATTACGAAATAAGATCTAGTTTGGCAAAGCTGGGGTGAGGAGGAGTTGAAAAATGAGAGCTGCCTTGCTGCAAACGCCATCTTGTTGCAGCTACTGGGCCCAGGCACAGAGAGATCCATTCATTCACAGCAAAAAGAAAATCAAACACACACCCTGGCTAATCTGCAGCCACCAAAACAACTACACTATTATCACCCCTTCTCCTTCTCCTCTCCTCGAGCACACGAGGGAGAGAAATAAACTCTGATCTATCACATTTAGGACGGATTTAGGTGTTAACATATCATCTTCGTTTCCTCACACGTATTTCACATACACATCGACAGCATTTTGTCTCGATTCACATCCTTGTGGTCCAGATCAGCTTAAAATATGGGATAAATCTCTCACGATTAGGTGCAGATATCCTACAGCAGCAAAATGTTCAATTTTTCAGTCTTAAATCACCTCTCCAAGTTGAGCCAACTATTCTCAAAAGCTGTTTCAATAATCACTTAAGCCTTACATTTACAGTCCTTTCCTCCTATTTCCTCCCGTGGAGACAATACATAATAACGTGGCAGTCGGCACATCCTAGAAAGGATGCCTGGTTTAAAACGAGTCCCAGCCACGACTTTGTTAGAGAATAATGAAATATCACATTCGTTAAAATTCCAGTTCATCTTCAGGAATGATAAATTGACATCTTACAACAACCTCTATATCATTCTGATTTTCTTCTGGACAAGATTTTTTTGTTAATAAAACGCCTCATCTCTTTCATATTTACATGCAAAGCTTTACACATCTTCATTCCCTACAAAGCTGTAGGATTAAAAACCCTACACGTCCAATACCCCTTGCATGGATTAAAAAAAAAAAAAAAAGAAAAAAAAAAAAGCTGAAATCCTTTCGATAAAAAGCTGGGAATTGAAGTAACATTTTAAACAACATTTCCAAGGAGAAAACTCCATCTTCCTATTGTAGCAAACACCCTCCATGATCTTCGTTATCGCTGCTACGGGCACACAAAAATATGCAGCACCGTAATACATGGGGGAACAAATATGCGGTTTGAATCCATCCTCGGTTCCGGTTCTAACGAGAACAAAACCTCCCTACCCCTCCCTCGCCCAGCACACCCAGCATGAGCCCCATCTGCGAGCCCTTGGCTGGCTGAGGGTGCTGGAAGCAGCCTTACCCTGTTTGTCTCACCCCCGGCTCCTCTTAATCAGTTTTCCACCATTACAGCAGACACACCATTGCTTTTTTTTTTTTTTTTTTTTCCCCCCTTGAATTTCTCTCCAAATATTCCCTCTGCCGGCTGGATCGCTCGGGAAACTCGCCTTTTGCGGCTTAAGGCAAGACCCCAAAACCGTCTAGCAGAGACCACTACAGCGTAATTACAATTAAAAATGGAACCCCGCAAGATCCGAGGTCTCCTCCCTTTTCGCCTGGAAGCCTTCGAGAGGGAATCAGTCCCACCCCCACCTTTTTCCCCTCCTCCTCCAGCTACAAACACACTTCTTTTTTAGGGGAAGCTGGAGCCCCGAGGAGGTGGGAAGCGCGGGGGAGGGGGGCTATTTCCAACCCCGCCATACCGAGGGTCGCCGAGAACGGGGGCGATGAGGAGGCGGCGGCCCGGGGGGCCCCCGGTGCGGCGGCGGAAGGGGAGGACAGGGGGAGGAAAGGAGAGGGAAAGGAGAAGTGCGGCAGGAGGAGGAAGCGCGGGGGAGGGGAAGGAGCGGGGCTGAGGGGGAGCCGAGGGAAGATGGCCCCGGGGTGGGGCCGGCCGGGGTTCGGCGGGCGGGAAACGCGTTCTGAGGGACCCCCGCCCTCCCCACACCCCTCACACGGTTACCTGCCCTCCCGGCCGCTGCTCATGAACCGGGCCGGTCCGTCCGCCGCCCGCGGTCCTGCCCGCGTCCCGCCGGCCTGGGGAGGGAAGGGGGGCGGAGGAGGAGGAGGAGGCGGCGGAGGAGGAGCGGGGGAGCCGCCCGCGCTGCGCCCGGCGGGTCCCGGGGAAGGCGGCAGAGCCGAGCGGGAAGGAGGGATCCGCGGGGGAGGGGGTGTCGCTGGGTCTCGACTCCTCCTCAGCCCGCTCAGCTCCCCGCAGCCATCGGGCAGCGGCAGCCTGGGCGCGGCGAACCTCCCTCCTTCACCTCCTCCCTCCGCCCCGCCCGTGCTGCCCGCCCGGGAAACCCCGGCTCGGCTCCCGCCCCGCCCCGCGCAGCCCCGCCGCTCCCCGCCGACCCTCACCGGAGGCTCCGCCGCCCCGCCCTGGCCCCGCACAGCCCCGGCCGCCGCGAGCCTCACCGGAGGCTCTGCCGCCTCCACCGGGCACCCGCCCAGCGCGGCCGGGAGGGAGGGAGGGCGGGCGGGCGGTGCGTGCTCCCGGGAGCCTCGCGGTGCGCGCTCCCGCGGGCGGGCAACGCCCTTCGGCCCCGTGCGCTGGCGGCGGCCGCGCGCTTCCCGCCTCCCGCCCGCGCGCCCGCGCGCTCCCTCCCCTCAGCGAACAAAGGGCGAGGGCGGGCGGTGGAAGAGGGGGGTCGCGGTGGCCTCGCCGGCCCTGCAGGCCAAAAACAAGTCTGGGAGAGCCGGATGGGAACAAAAAGGCACGAAACTGAACCCACAAATGGTGTTTAAGCTCAGGGCTGGGAGAGGCAGAGCCCCCCCCTCACCACGTCAAATGGGAGCGCTCCGGGCTGCCGAGCGCGAAAGGGCGGGAGAGAGGCCACAGGCCTTAAAATGCTGCTCACAGGAGGCTGGCAAGCAATAAATGCCTTCATATCATCGTGTGAGGAGAGACTGCGGGAGCTGGGCCTGGTTAGTCTGGGAAGGGAAGACCGTGGAGGGATCTCATTAATGAATAAAAAAATCTCCCGGGGGTGACAGAGGATGGTGCCAGACTCCTCAGCGGTGCCCAGCGACAGGACGAGGAGCAGTGACTGTAAACTAAACCAGAAGTTCCGCCTCAACATGAGGAAGAGCTTTTTTTTCCGTGAGGGTGGCAGGGAGCAGCTGCTCAGGGAGGGTGTGGAGTCTCCCTTTCTGGAGACATTCCAAACCCACCTCGACACATTCCTGCTTCATCTGTTCCAGGTGACCCTGCCTTGGCCAGGGTGATCTCCAGAGGGCCCTTCCAACCCTAAAAAAATCTGTGATTCTGTGATCTTTCCCTCAGGAACTTGACAAGTAGCAATTCTGTAGCTTAGAACTTCTCTTTTCCAGCTTTGCTTGTAAAGGTACTTAAACAGCCAAAGTTTCCAGAGCATTCTTTTCATATTCTCCTCACAGCATTCATCACTGCTCTGGAAGGGTTTGCATGAAAGAGAAAGTAGAAAAAAAAAATAATAATGAAGCGTAAAAATTGCCATTTCTGTCTTGCAGGTGGGACCTCACATAAACCAGGCAGGAGAGATGTTACCAAAATGGAATAATTTCACACCAGAACTCGCATATTGAAACCCTAATTAATATTTAAAAGTAAGTAGAGATACAGTATTGCATTACTTTTCCTCCCATCACTGGTCTAAATCTGTGGGTTTTCCCCAGTATTTGTTTATACCTTGTTAAAAGGTGAGATTACTTGGCAACCAAAGTAGGTTTATAGGAAAAAGTGAAACAACCCACAGCATTATAGCCAATTTTCAATTAAAACCTATCCAGCACAAATACACTGTAATAAAATAAACAAAATCTCCCACAAAGCACAACAAAAAAACAACCCCCCAAAAAAAAAAGGTTAAAGAGGCCAATATTTTTTTTTGCAGACTCTTCCCCCAGTAGATTCTTGCTTCCCTGGAATTTAAACCAAAGTGTTCCTTCTGTCATGCTTTCTGAAGGGAGGTGTGGTTACCTTTAATTAGAAAGAGAAAGAGCAGGTTTGCCAATTAAACTGTAGGAAAGTGGGTTGGCTATTATTCAGGTTGTCTGTTATGAAAAACTATTAGATCCTGGTGTGGTTAAGCCTTTGATTTATAATAATCAAATGTTTGTTTTTAAATAACCTTTATGATGCACTAAAGCTTTAATTCATCACCCTGAGATTTACAAATAAGAAAATAAGAAATTTACTGAAATTAGAACAAATTATTCTTGAATTGCTGTCCCAAATTGCTAATATTCTTTCCAGTAACCATGGGGAAATTTCTGTTTCACCCCTGAAACGTGGACAGGAATTATCCTATTAAAATTTGTGGAACCACACTGTGTGCAGGTGGGGATGTCAATGTTCTTGAGAGGCTAGAGATTTATCCAGCATCCCCATCTGGAAAATACTGATGAAATCTAAGTGCTTAAGAAACACCACAAGTTTTACTAGATATTTGCAAAGTTGCCTACAGATTTCAAAAGCAGTTACACACAGTATTTTAGTCAATAAATCTCAGGGAGATTTAGAGTAGGCAAATTGCATGATTTTTAAAAATCATTTAAATATTTTTTAGTTAGAGATTGCTCTTAGGCTTAGTGGAGATTAAAATATCCATTTGGGAATACACCATTTGTGTGGAAAAGAATGATCATTTACTACATTGGGCAAAAAAAAGGTACTATCCATAAAGGATTAAAAAAAAAAAGAAGAAAAATCCTTGTTTTACAAAGGAAAATTTCTCAATCTTATGAGATTTTGTGGAAAATTTTCAGCTAGCACTGGATCATACAGAAAAAAATCTGTGTAATGAACAAAAAGAACGTTCTGAGATTGATAGTAAGTCACGTTTTGCTTCTTTGAGAAAATAGCTGCATTGAGATTTTGTTATTGGACTAAACTGTAGTATGAATTAATTATATAATAAATTACATAATTATAAGTGTTATCATTATAAACAAATGCATGCTTTTTTCCCATTGCACTTTGTTATCATACAGATACTGCTTTTCTTCTTTTATTTCTCTTACATTCTTTTACCATTGGTGCAATTCTAATAACTAAACATGGTTTGTTTGGTTTTTTTTTAATAAAATGCACATTCAGATCTAATCCTCTCCTAGGAATCTCTGATTTTTTTCTTGCATTCTGATTTTTATGCATTCTCTGTTTTGTGAGAGCTAAAGGGAATTTCTCTCCCCAGGTCTTGTGCTCTGCCATGTCTTCAAATCCATGGAATTTGGGTAAGGAATCTGGATCAGTCAGGAGTGTTTATAGCACATTTACACACAGCTAATGCTTTCACCACACCTATTCCTTTGTAAAAATATAACTGTTGCAATAGTTCCTGTTTCTGATCCAGTGACTTAATTATATCTTATTCTCTAGTGAGAAATTTGATTGATGTACAGTTCCACTGCTATTATGGGGAGGGATCCTGAAGATTGGAAATGGTTGTTTGCAGAGGGGAGGTTGTTCCAGGTGGGGTGGGTTTGGTTTGTAAATCTCACTGGACAAATCAATTTTGCCACATTTTAAAACCTGTCAGAAGAATCCCCCCTTGCTCTGTGCAACAAGGTGGTTTATTCTGCTGGCCTGTTCTAGAAGCTACTGCACAGGCATTACCTTTATTTTTTAAATTTCTTTTTCATTTTTAATCTTTTACTTTTTTTGTATGGGCACACAGATCCAGAAACTGCCCTAGTTTTTAGTGTTCAGTGGATGAGTGTGCAAATCACCAGAAATAAGTGGACTTATCAGATATAAGTTTATCTGTTTCTATACACTGCAAAAATATTGTTTGTAACTAAAAGTTTAGCTGAAAATACCTGTAAATACCTGAAGAACCGGTATAGATAATTAATAAAACCAATTTTTATGGTTTTTTGTTAGTGCACTTTGAAGTTACAATTTTGCTCCTGGCTTAGAGCTACAGAAAACCTCTCTGTAAAAAAGGTTGGTTGCTCCATAGTTCTCCATTGCAAAACTTCTTGCACCTTTTTCTCAATCAGCTCACTTTAACCCCTTCGTAGGGAGCATCCTGAGTTAGATGAATCTTTGGGCAGTTTCACTTCATAAAGTGATTAATTTTTGCATACAGCTAACATTGTTATAATCAAAATTTACATATTGTTATCTGAGTGAAAATATTGCGTGATTCTTATGGTAAATCAAGATGCTCCTGGTCTCTGAAAGAATAGCTGTCACCAAACAGGTATAATTTATGCTTTCTAAAAAAGGGTGAAAAACCAGCACTTCTCAAAATTCCACAGCTCCTCAGATGGTATAAGAATACTGCTGAAGTAATAAATAATTGTTTTGCCTCCTTTCTTTGTAACCTCAGGTAAGTGTTTTTAATAGACTGACTCAAAACTCCACCTCATATTCCAGAATCACACCAGCACCATTTCCCATTCCATAACATTCTGACTGCCTTTGTGTCCTTTGATGTAAGAGTGCATTCTGTGAGCCCTGGGGAGAGCCAAGGAGACACTCACGTGATTTTGAATTAGTTTGAAGTTCTCCAATTGGTCCCTAAAGCAAAGCAGAACTCTCATTTCTCCTGACATTGCACCAAAATTAAAGGAAGTTTATACAATGTCTGAACTTCAGCTATGCTTCAATCCTGAGTCTATTCAGAACTCTTTTTTTGGACTATTGTTTTATTTTTTTTAAGCCTTATTCAGAGCTGTTCCAACCTGCTGTTATTTGCCACTTCTTTAACAATTGGATGACAATCATCACTGCTACCTTCTGAGGAAGGACCCAGGTAGCAGAATATCAAGATCATTCATTAGGGAAAATAAATAAGTAAAAGCAAACTGAATATAAATCCTCAGTGGGGCCAGGCAGAGCAAAAAGTAGGAGTAGCTCAGTCTCCTTAGTTACATTCTGCATTCTCACAGTTTCTTTCAGTTTCCCTATTATTATGGAACAAAAGAGTTATTTTAAACGACTTCTGAGAACATCACATAAAATTAGCAAAACTGTGTTAGTCTGCAGAGAATATAATTGACAAGGTTTTAAGGTAAGGGGAACTGGTTCTGAGAGTTGAATTCATGTCAATTAGGAAAGTCCATACACCTGAGTTTTAAACTAATACAGTCGTGGAAGGTGATCCCAAACTCCTTTCTTAGGGTGAGGCTCAGGATGGGTTATCTATGAAAGGTTCAAGGGCTGTTAAATCAGAACTGTTGAGAGACTTTGTAAGTCACTTCAAAATCCTTTGGAAAAATCCATTGCTGTGTAAGTGAAGTAGCACTTGTGAGGGCCCCCAGCTTTCCTGGGTGTGTTCTTGGGAATGTTATAATCATGTCTGTTATAGGACTGTCTTTGAAGAGCTCATCCTCAACAGAGGCACAATAAGCTACACTGGAACAGGACACACTGGGCTACGTGTCCTAAAAGGCATTATCTCTAGTCCTGTTTTCTCACAAATTCTAGTCTTGTGTTCTCACAAATTATGGCTGGAGGTGCTTTTATTTCCAGGGAAAAACCTTGCTCCTATTGCTTTGTGACCCATTTAAAAAAATCAATGTCACAGGTATCTCTGACTTCAATGATAATATAAATTTATTGCTAGTTCCTATGTTTAGCAGAACTTGAAGCATTTTCCAAAGCCAAAATAAACAGGAACCTGAAGCAGAATGACGTAAAATTATTTAGCCACCAACACCCAGCAGTTTATGGAAAGAAGAGAGATGAAATGTTGGGGTTGCTTGAACCTGGATCTGCTGTTCCTCACAGTCAGCACATGATTTTACACTGTGATACAATCCTAGAGTGTGATACAAACACAGAGTTTTGTAATCTATGTGGGTACTTGTTCAACAAAATACAGAACTCCTCTGCTGGGAGTAAGCTCTGTTCTGAACTCTTCTGTTTTTTCATCTTCCAACTTTGAAACATAAACAGGTGTCTCAAGGTTGGTGTGAGAATGCTTATGCACTTAACAAACACAAATTCTCCTTTTTTTTTTCTTTAATTCTATTTGTATAAATCCATCTCGAGAAAACCAGAGGAATGGCTTTGAGTGCTTTTTTCCTACAATCAGAATTGTGTCAGAGCTCTTTTCCATGTGCTGGGAATTATTCTGGTTTTCCTTTCTACTCAGTTATCTGTTGTGAGTTTAGATTTTTTGCTGTACCTTTAAACTTGCAAGCTGTAGCTTGGCTTTTAAAAGTCCTTTGGTGCTCCTGGAAAATAAAATAACAGCAACAAAGGGAATTGTTATAATCGTCTTAGAAATCAGATTCTGCAGTGTGTGTGTACACATCTATAAACACACAACCAATTGCACACATGTAGGCCTTCCTTTAAGTGAGTAACATTTGGGTTGCATGAATGCTAATCAAGCAGTTTGAGGAAAAGCTTAAAGCCTCCTATTTCCCCATTTAAAGGGACTTTCCTCAAGAGGTTCACTGAGCAACAAGCAGAAAAACAACTGGGACCCAGGAGATGCTGGGAGTTTAGAATCCACAGTGAGAATTCAGCCTAGCTGCTAAACTTTCCATGATGTCAGACACACCAGACCTGTGGTGAAGTTTGAAATACATTCAAAGATGAGAAAGAATTTGCTTACCTTGCTGTGTGTCAGATTCCATAGAGCTTCCATCCCATTCTTCCATCCTTGACACAGCAGTTTGGGAAAGTGGGCACAGGTGTGTGTCCTAGGGAAGCTGCTCCCAGACATTTCTGTTCTCTCAAAGAGCCTGACCTGCAGCTGAAGGAGCACTTCAGTGCTGCTGCTAGATTCCAGAATCCAGAAAACAAAAATTGCAGTCATAAACCAAAAATATTCATGGTCAGGGGACTTGTACCACTGTCCTTGGAGAATCTGAGTGAAGTCAAACAAAGCCTAATTGCCATAGAGAAGTGGGATAAGGTGTGCTAGGAAAGTTCAGTAGTCATTAATTTAATTGCAGAAGGTAATAAAATGAATAGGTTCAGTGATGGTTACATCCTGTACTCCAAAAAAAAGTACTTATTTGGGAAAATGTCCTGGGACCAAGCAAAATACAGTTCAATTGCTGCTCAGAATGAAAGAACTTGCAGCCAAGCTCTACACTTCTATCTCTGAAAGTTCATGTCCTTCGAGCAAGGGGCTGGGCTGGGTTCTAAATTTACAAAAAACAGAACTTTCTTGTGACCTCTGGGATCTGTTACAGTAAATATCCCAAATCTCAAACCACTCGTCAGCAAAGATCCTGATTCTGTGAAACCTTTCCATGTGAGGACCTGTTACAAAGAACATGCTGATAAAATTCATGTTTCCAAGCAGCAAAACAAAACACATATAAAGTGTAACATCTCTCAAGCCACTGCTCAAGGGAACTGACAAAGCACAAACAGCCAACACAGTCTGATTTTCAGAGGCTGAATGAATGTTTTAGTACATAAACAGCATGTGAAATTTAGTTTTTATACAAAGACAATTATATATAGTGGGAAAAAAAATAAGCCCCTCTACATGTATATTTTTGCTTAGTCAAGCCAAAATATTTATTGAAGAAATAATTTTGATGGGAAATATTTTTATAAACCTTAAAACACAAGCAAGTTTGGACTAAGAAGTTCTAAAGAGTCAAGAAATACATTAAAAAGATACTCCAAGTAACATAAACCACCCCCTTTCCCCAATGATAACATTGTCATGAAGAAACACAAAACAAGGAAGAAAACCCATAAAACCCCAGTGATCTCTGAAAATCTTGAACTTTTCACTCACTGAACAAACTAGTCTCAGACCTGAGAATAAATTCTACTTGTAGGTGATTATTGTGTGTTGAGATTTGATGCTTGATTAATGACATTTTTACTCAAGAACTGTAACAGCTGGAATCCAGCTTTTATATTACACCGTGAGCAACATGAAATGCCCATTTCTCACCTCCAAAAGCTCAGCAACAAAGCTGCAGTGTTGCCAACGTGTGTTGAGGTGGAGTTGTGCTGTTCCATTTCTGGGATGTGTTGTGCCAATCCAATAAAACATAAAGGCCATTTGTGTTTTCTGCCACAGTGGTGCCAGTAGGGATTTGCATCAGAAATGTTCTTTTTGGGGTTTTTTTTCTATTTTTTTTTTTCTTTTTTTTCATTTTGGAAATTTTGCATTTGCAGCACAAAAATCTGGATTCCAGGTTAGGGGTCCTAGACTGCAAGTAACTCAAATTCCCCACTAACTTCAGCTTTGGAACATCCTAGAAAAGGTCCAGCATTATCAATATTCAATTCAGCACTTAACTAAAATAGACATAAAACATGGTGACAGTTTTGAATAAATGGATTTACAGCAGAATTTTGAACCTCTTAGATTGCTGGGTAGTACTTCAAAGAATAGTTTTGTTTGCTTTGAATTTAAAAATAGTAATTGAATTGTTTTAGTTCTTCACATTCCCACCTTTGATTTATTTTTTCCCCTATGGATTATGGGCTACCATCACAGCATACCTACAAATAATTTAGTTTGTAAGGGATTCAAAAAGAACACCTTAGAGAAAAAACAAACCTTGAAAAACAGATAATATCAGTACCACCTTACAGTATTAGAAATATAATACCCAAATGTACTTCTTACTACTTAGAATATGTTTAGAGTTTCATTTATTTTTATGATCAGATGAGTCAATTTCAATTTTTTCATCTCCCCATAGTTCCATACTGGGGTTTAAATCCTTGTAAGAAATGTAATACGAATAAAGATGAATGACATTTTCAGTACTTTTAATAAAACCTCTTTCCGCTGCCAAAATTAATGTTGGAGTCAAAGCTAAAAGCACTCTGTGGTTTCCTAATATGCACCAGTCAGCAGAAATGCATCCAGAGACATCATCCCCCTTTGGCATTTGTAATTGATGCTACTCCTATTTATTATTTATTAATCTCTCACTTTGAGCATCTGGATGTGACTGAAACTCAATGACTCTTTTGCTCTTCTATTTTCCTATATGAAGTAGCAGGTGACTCGTGGCTTTTAACCCCTCGCCGCTGCCCGGACCGAGCCAGTGCATTTGGCAGCGAGGTGAGTCCCCTGTCTGTGCTTTGCGATTGTGGCGTTTTTGCAGCCCGGCGGGAGGCTGGGCGCTGGGAACGCGTGTCTCCTGGGAAAGCTGGCACAGAGGAGCCAAGGGCAGCGTTCTGCTCTGGCTGCACGGGCTGCCCGAGGTTATTTTCTGCACTTGCTGAGCCTGTGCTGCAGCTAAAGCCAGATCTGTGTGTTTCTGTCTGGCAGTGAGAGGAGAGGGGGGATCTTGGGAACAGAGACTCGATCCAGGGGGGTACCAGAGCTCCCTGCGTGTCCTGTTCCCGGCCCCACTGCCCAGAACAGTCCGTGCTGGGGCTGCCCGGAGGGGGCTGAGCCGTACCGGTGCTCTCCCTCTCTGTCTGCCGCTCTGCGGGTGTGTGCTCCAGCTGTGCTGGGAAAGGTACTGGGGCAGGTGCTGCCTCTGTTCCTTCCCCAGCATAGCATGTTCTGTTCAGCAGAGGGGCTGGGCATGGAATCACCTCTGCTTGGTGGAGCTTAGTCACACTGCAAGTACAGCCTGCTGGGTTTGTTACAGCAGGAGAGAATTCTTGGAGGGAATACATGCACTGTGCACTGCTAGCAGGGCCACACATCCCAGAGAGAGCCCCACAGCCACATACCAGAACCGGCAGCATCATGAGCTGTATCAGTGCCTTGCCAGTCTCCAGTTTAGCTCTGGTGAGTGCCCACTCCATGGCATTTTGCCCATGGCATTTTGCTTCTGGGATGCTGGGGAGGATCTCTGCACACAGATACACAGATCCTGTTCCTATGGACGTAGCTCAGGGGTCTCTAACGTTGTGCTACACTCAAACGCTGCCATTCTCCCAGCAAACGTCACATCAGCTTCCAGTTGTAATGCTGTTCACATTTTTCCTGTTTTAGTTTGAGGCTCAAACTGGGCAATTGAACTGCCTGGCCCTTGGCCTGGAGTCTAGCAAGCTGTTTTTAAAGGATACCAAAGCCTAGATAAAAATCTAGAAAGTGAAATTGGCCTGTTATAATTAGTGGCAGCTTAGGCATTGACTAAGATCCAAACCTGCTTTTCCACAGTTTTTCTTAGTTTGTAATTGTAGCAAAGTTACATGATGGCCAAATTTTCTGCCTTTGATTGATGCCCACTGTCATCAATAAGAGTTTGACAGTGGAAATGGGGTGAATGTCACTAAGGGACACTGTATCACCCTTTGTTATTATGTGTGCTTGGGGACTGGGTGCAGCTTCACATGCAGGTACAAAGCACAGCTCAGCAGTTGAGGGTATTTTGGGATTAAGTGTTGTCACCAAGAGCCACTGGTCTGTGCTGCCTCCCTTGACCACTTGAGCTGAAGGTGTGGGCCATAAACTCAAACTGCTCTGCAGTCCTAAGCGTTTTCACTCACAGTGGCAAGGCTGAAGTGAGTTCCCTGCTATTCTGCAAATAAGGAGGTGGAGGAAGGAAACCTGGAGAGGAAGCTGAACTTCCTGTGCCAGAGATTTTATACTGGAGCCTTCCCTGAATTCAAGACAAAGCAGCCACAGCTTTAGATGCGAATCACTAGAACTCAGACATGCAGATTTGAAGAAAGACCCTTCCACATCCACACCTGTGGTTCGGGGCTTATGTCATAAAGAACAATCTGATGATTTTTGCACCTAGCAGTTGCCTCTTCCATCCCCCACCCCATCTCGAGATAGATGAGAAACTCCCTTTTTTTTTTCAGTTTCATTTCTCTGAATGTTGTTTCAGACTCAAAGGAGCCAGTTTGGGCATCAGGTTTAACCACAGGGCTGTGGGTAAGTGTCTGCACAGAGATACAAAAGGAAGAGGCACCAAGGGGCCACCTGAAAGGACCAGGCCTGATCACACAAATCGAGGGGACAGGAAGAAGGGCTGTGTGTGACAGCCACCAGTTGATTAGACACATGGACACACTTGTGCTTTTATGATTTATAATTGTAAATGGATGAAGAAGTCACCAAACTAATTCCATAGCTGCTCAAATTATCCTTATCCTGATTTTTTGTGCTGTCTAATTACATTAACATCCTGGCATCTTGCACGTCGATTAAAGGTTGGATATTTTGGGGTGTAGGGTGTGTTAGGAAACCAAGAGGTTTCAATGAGAAACTTGGAATTTTTGTTATTATTATTCTGGCATAGCACTGAGCAGTGGGTTTGCAGTATCTCTTGCTACAATTCACATAAGATTTTTTCATCAGTAACCATTTTGTTTGAAACCTGGGGGAGCAAGGCCATGCTCTGATGAAATACGGTTTTCTTGTTGGTGACAATGTGATAAACTGGAGAAAGGAAGGGAAATCTCTCTTCCTTCTCTGGCTGGAAAAGCATTATTCTGTGTGTTCTTTTTTTAATCCAAGCAATTTCCTGTGCTTCTAAAGCATGGTCTCCCAAAGGAGGGGTATTTCTGTAGCACCTTCCACCCCAAAGCCCCATGCAAAGCAGTGGGAAGCTTGCATTTATTTCTCCTGCTTTCCAGCAGCTCGTCCATTTCTGATTAAACAGCTCATGTAGAGCAGAGGAGAGAGGGGAGATGCGTGTTTCTCTGATTTCACCTTGGCAATTTCCTTCCCGTGGGGCCACGCCGAGGTGGCTGCTGTCACACGCTCGCGGTGCTCCCCGGCTGTGGGAGGTGATGCAATGCCGGTGCCAGCCCCGCAATCAGCCCGTGCCCAGGGGGCACCGCCGCCAGCCGGGGGAGGAGGCACGGCGACAGGCATCCACGGGGCACTGCACGCTCTGCTTCCTGCAGCTCTTTGCTCCACATGCAGTAGAAATCCATTAAATAGCACGCTGGAATTCAGGGGAAATTCCTGGGTGATTTAGACAACTTGGAGAAAAGATGGAGTTAAATATTTGGATGATTAAGGCATTGAAGCATCTGACGTATGAGGGAAGGATGAGCAAGCTGGGAGTCTTTGGCCTCAGGATGAGGTGGTACAGGAGGGATCTATAAATGTGTATAAATACCTGGGGGGAAAGTAGAAAGAAGACAGAGGCAGACTTTTCTCACTGGGCACCAGCTTGCAAGGTAAGAAGCAGTGGGAACAATCCCAAATACAGGAAATTCCACTCAAACATTCAGAAACCTAAATTCACTGTAAGGGAGGAGAGGGGTCAGAGAGTAGAACAGGTCGCCCAGAGGGGCAGTGAGATCCTTGGAGAATTCAGAGCAAGAGTGGGCAGGGCAAGCTGTTCTGGGTGGCCCCAGTGAGCAGGGAGGGCTGGATTAGGGGATGTCCAAAGGTCCTTTCCAAACTCTGCATCCTAGAATTGTTTACCAGTGGAAAATAGAGGCAGAGACATTGAAATTGGTACCTATCTAGATGCACGGGATATCTATGGTAGAGCTGGAGTCTGTCACACTCCAGGATGTTTCTTGATTGAAAGATAACCCTACTCATTATCACCGAATTTTTCCTCATTATTACAGTGGAAAATAACCGAACATACGCTTTTTTATTTCCCAGATGGCCCACGTCATTTGAATTTCAGTATTTTACAGCAGGTACGGCGGGCCTTTTATCAAGAGAGAAAAGTCGATATGCGAAATAAGTAAGGAATAAAAGCCTACCACGTTTTTTCCTCCGAATAACCGCACTAAACGTAATTGCCGCTGTGTGTGTTGGCCTTGCAGCCTGCCCAGCCGACCTTCACCGGGGCCACTCCGGCTCACTTCCCCCATCTGCTGGGAGCAGGCAGCTCAGCCAAGGGCGGAGGAAACGTTCTCCAAACACACACCGAGTGTTTATTTTTATGGCCGTCTGCTTTGCCGGCTAATCACATCTCTATTGCCTTCAAACCCAGCTGGAGTGACCTTATGTGCAGGGCAGAGCAGCTTCTCCTACCTTCAGCACTGCAGCCTGGGCTCTCTGACAGCTGCCTGGCAAGGGTTTTTGGGAATGAAACGTTTCCAGCTCCATGGAGCTGAACAAACCTTCTTGCCTCTCTCCCCTCAGCATCTTCCCCTAGTTAGGAATGTTGTGATGATGACTGGATGAGGCACCTCAAGTCCAGGGGCTGTTTCTAAATCTCACACTTTGCCCAAGTTTCTTCTCCAGATTCGCCCCTTAAGAGGGGGAGGGAGTGGGGAGGTTTTTTCCTGTACTTCATGTCCCACACAAAGTTCATCATGCTCTGACTGTACCTGTATTTCAATATGACAGCGCAGCCCACGCTCAATGTATTCATCCTCCAAATTCTGTGCAAGAAAAGGCAGTGCTACAGTCCCTGTTCTACAGACCAGTGTCATGTGGGAAGTCTGGCAGAAAAGTCAACAAACTGGGTTTCCCAGGTCAGTACTTGGACCTTGGGACTTCCTTAGCTGTGGAAGGAAGTAGAAGTAGCTTATGCCATAAACTCCTAGCGTGGAAAGAGAAAAAACAATGCACAAATAAGAGCTTGACATCAGGCTCTTCTCTTTTGTTTCCTTTTTGAGCTACTTGGGAAAGCAGGGTAAAAAAGGGAGTAAAAATTAAGCCCTTTACTGCAGATTCAGGCATTTCTAGGTTTGAAATAGCAATTGATTTTCTCCTTTCTCCAAGTGCTCAAGGTGAGCTCTGTTATTTAAAAAAAAGAAAAAAATTGAAATATCTTTGAAAGTCTGCCTTCTTTTCTGCGGGCCTCTTTTTCCTCCCAGTAAGATAAAAAGAGCTCTGGCATCTCATATTCTAAATTTTGACTGACCAGAACAAAATGTTTTCCCAGCAATGTGGGTTTGCACCTAAGCCTTTTTTGTGCATTGAGTTTGACCTTAGGATGTAGAATTTCATAAAACATTTATCGTCTTCTCCAGTTTTTAGAGCACAATTCCCCTGTGATACTTTGTTTTCATTGTCTGCTCTGAAAAGGATTCCAAGGCTTCTCTTGCAGCTCGAATTTTAATTGTGGGTGAAGGAAAGAACCTCTGCTACTTGTAGCAATATTAGGCAGTGTCTCCCTGAGCAAAAGAAGTTCTAACAGGTAAAGAGGATTAGGATCAGAACCAGAAGACAGCTAAGATCGTGGAAAGTGGTTGTGGCAGAGATATTTTGTTCCATAAATGAGCAGGTTTCGTATGTGTCCAAGTGTCCCACTCATCTCTACTGGCAGCAGCAGGGATCCTTTTCCCTCACAAACTGCAGCTGATAAAGACAAAATGCAATTAGAAAACAAAGCAACCAAACCTTCTGAGCTATTTGAGGCCAGTGAGGCAGACAAAGGCAACTGCAAGGCAAACAAAGAAATGGTTTTTTCTCTGACTTCTCCTGTATCCAGACCCCTCTGATCTGCATGCTGCAGGTTCACCACTAAATACTCTCCAAAGATTATAATGCATCAATTATCAAAGCCATTCTAGAGGTACCACTTTACTTATATTGTTAACGAGCTTGCCTATAAAGGGATTTGCAACCTGAATTTCGTGACAGAGCCAAGGTATAATTTGCTCTGGGCTATAAAGCCCATGAATTATTGAGGAAATTTACTTCCATGGCTGCGTTTTCTTTCTGAGCTCAAGTGCTCGTGCTGAGTGCATGTGTGTGAGAGGAGGGACAGTGGTGGAGGCTCCAGCCTCAGCAGTCCATCTCCCCAGCACAGGCTCTTTCACACAGCCAGCAAAGAACAGCAGAAAATAACTGACAAAATGAGCATTTCGAACAAATGAGAGAAGAAAAATTGCATGCTGAGCAGTGCCAAACTGAGGGCCAAATATAAATCACAATTAAAAATGCACTTTGGGTAATTACAGAGAGGGGCTTTTCCCTTAGAGATGTCACAAAGCTTGTGTGGATATAATCAGACTTGAATAGATCTAGTGATGGTGAAAACCACTGGCCTGAGAAACCAGAATTCTTAGATCCTCCATCAGGCCATGCCTATAACCTGCTGTGGGACCAACCTCCCACCTGGTGTTCTTTTTAAGCCTGGTTTATTCTGGAAGCGAGGCTTGGGAATCACAGTCAAATCCGTGTCCTGCTTCCCCTCCTTCCCCACTGCACACCCAGCTAATAACTTCTGAATCCACTGACCAATTTCAAACAAAGGGATAGAGGACTGTAGGTTTCAAAAATGTGACATTCTAACTGTTCCATGAAAACAGGAGCTGTGTAGAGATGAGGGGTCTCCTCAAACCTCAATTGCAAGAAGGACTCCAGCATGGGGTTACCCTTAGCAGGCTCTGGAGAAGGCAGGTCACAAGAAAGACCTTAATAATTTCCTAACTATGAAGGTCACAGAGCAAACTGAGTTGCTTTTGGTGTGCAGAGGACAGTCCATGTTCCTGAGGGCTGACTGGGTCAGTAGCTGGTGTGAGCACATCGTTTCTGTTCCAGTTAATGAACCACATTATAAGGCAAGAACCTGGGCAAAACACGACTTTTCCTTAGGTGTTAGAAACACCAGATTCCACCACCCTTATTCCTAGGAAGTCACAGGCATTTGGGCTTTTCTTGGGGTTTTGCATCTCCTCTGATCAAACAGAGCAGAACTTGCAGTTCGGCAGGTCCCGTGTCAGGCCCTGCCGAGGCGTTGTGCGAACCGAGGTGCGAAGGGCAGGGCAGGGAACTCGAACCGCGGGGATTGCTCCCCATCCTCCTCCAGCCAGCGCAGCCCCTTCCCGAGCCGTGCTGGTGATAATCCTCTGCACACAGCGAGAAGTGAGGGACTGCCCTCTTGTGTCAGGCACGGTTGTTTCGTTTGCCTGGCTTTGAATTCCCATCTCTGCTTGTGAGCGAGCGCTCAGCCATTTCCCTCCAACACATATTCCTTCTTTGAAAGGGCAGAAACTTTGTTCTGAGTGCTGTGGAAAATTTCAATAAATAAAAATACATCTGCTGTATTTGTGGCTTGGAGACATCCGGGAGTGGGCATATATTGCCCTTCCAGCCAGAGACATCCAAATTGTTACACTGGGTTATTCCCAGTCTCCATCTTGACACAGATAAGGAAGGCAGAGGAAAGAATAAAACAGGAGAAATATAATGAAGGATGACAGAGAGGAGACACAAGAGAAGCAGATTTGTTACACCAGTCAACCCTCATAGTAAGTTACATGCAAGTTAAATATAGAAGCGACCCTCCCTGGGGAGCCACACTCATGGACAGCTCACACACATGACTCTGGAGCAGCATCTCGGGCCTGTGGCTGGCAGAGAGCTTCATTTTTAAATCATTAGTGCTCATTTCCAGGGCAGTTCTTGCAGTAATGGTTGTCAGAGAATAACAGTCTTCTAAAAGCTGTGCAGGCTTTTGTGCCCACCACTTCTGCTGCCTGTTAATGACAGACACCTAAATTTATGCTACATTCGCTAATAGCACCGAGTGCTCAGGCTTTGGTTGCTGCTCTTATCCAGAGCAATGAGCCACCCTGGCGATTGCTCATGTTCTTAAAGGCAGCCAGATTAGCACCTTGCTGAAGTGGATTCAAAGAAAATCACTACTCAGAAGTGGACAAAATTCAGACCATTTGGAATATGGAGGGGTAAGGGAAAGAGCTGGCATTAAAAACCTGCCTCTGTAGCTCATATTTTTATCTGGGCTGCAACTGCTGTAATCAGCTCCAAGCTCCCAGTTTTAAAATGATGTTCAGCAATTATCCCTCTATCAGTACATCACGAAGAACCATCCCTAAGAGTGATTTCTTTGAACTTTTGCCTAGCCTGTACTGTGGTATTTGTATCTCTAACTTATTCTGGATGGCTCAGTATGAGCATGTTTTTTGTCACCCTGCTCATTCCTGAGCTCATCCATGTTCTGAACTGGTAAAAGCGGCCAGGAACCTGTGTTTTTTATTTCCTGTGCTGCCTGAGATCCTGACACCTGAGCAGATAACAAAATAGAAAGGCATCTTTGAAACATTTGATGAATGTTTGAAACACATCAGTAATACCAAACCATGTGTGCAAGTGTCTCTTTGGAATTAATGTGTACTTTATCTGGAAAAAAATAAATAGCAAAAGGAACCCACCCACAAGGCAACTCGTCTTGAAAATAGAAATGGAAAGATTTACAAAACCTCAGAAACAATCCCTTCGGGTCTCATGACCACCACCATCACCACAAAAGTGTTGTGTCTCATCTGTCTCCTTCCCTGTGTGCAGCTGTGAAACAACACAAAGCCTTTCCCTCCATGCTCTGCTGTCCTGGCATCTTCCTGCTCCTTGAGCCACTGTGCAGCACTTTGTCCTCAGCAGTTTTCTGGACAGCTGATGTTCTCAAAAGAAGAGAAACTACAGAGGCTGTTCAGCATCACTTGCTGGGATTCCCCCTTCAAGGCCAGCTTGGGAAACTTCTGTTCTAGAACAACAACTTCCTGTTTGTGCTGTTCTGAGTGTGTATTCCCAAGGTGGCAAAATTCCCCTGACCTTTTTTATTGCTGGACACAAGGAACAATTTTTTTATCAGAAGATGAACAAGCATTCACGTCCCACTTTTACAGGCATTTTTAAACCGCTGCCCTTTTACCTCATTTCATATCCTTGAAGAAGCTTTACCAGGGGATTACAGCAGTCACAGAAAACATTTCTTCTGACAGATCATTACAAGGGCATGAGAAGAAACATCTTTCCATCATAACCTACTTATGAACCCAAACTCTTCATGTCTTCTTTAACTCTTACACTCCTTCCCTTCCTTTACTCCCCATCTGAACTGAGTCAGATCTGTGGCTGTTCTTTTGTGGCATCTTCTGAATCTTCTGAATTTGCCTGTGTTGCTGGATCTCTGTTGATTGTGTCACGTGGGGACTGGCTGGGATTCAGCCCACCTGATGTCACCTGTTCAGGGATGTCATCAAGTTTCTGGTTTATCCGTGCCACTTGCTTTCCCATTTGAACAGCTTCATCATAGGAGGGTGGCAGGTCCATTGCATAGAGGCTGTAAGCTGGAGGGGACACAGTGTTCTTATCCATATCCACAAATATGGAAGGAATCTGGACACTTGGAGGGTACTGCCATGAGCTATATGCTGTGAAGAAAAAGAATTAGAAATAAAAATTAAACACACTGATATATAAAGGGCTACACCTGCTTTTTTTTCCCGAAAATTACAGACTTCTGTGGTGTCAGAACATATGCCCTGTATACTAGATCTGTCCATATAGAATCACTCCTGGTCTTCTGTGTCACTCACTGTGCCACCCTGATCCCTCCCTTCACCTCTTGTGCCCACCCTGTGGGGCTGGAAGTTGTTCTGGGGGTGCACTGGGAAGTTGCTGTTCCTGCAGGGGCCAGACCCAGAATTCCAGGCACAGGTTCAGGAGCAAGGCTCCATGGACCAGGTGACTCCCAGAGGATACTCACAGGTCACTGTGCTGTGGGCAGTGCTGTCACTGTCAATGCCAATCACTGTCAGGTCACAAGGGTGCCGAGGGAAGGTCTCCACTGGAAGCCTCTTTTTCCGGCAGCAGAATTTGATGCAGCTCGCTGAGACCCCACAGAGCAGGAGCAGGAACACTGTCAGCAAGATCAACCTGAGAGAGGGAGGGAAAACACCATCATTCCACTGTTTATGTTTTACTTCCTCTAAATCAGAATGTAATTTCACTCTAAATGGTTGGAAGACAGGCCAAGCCTCCTCGATTTAGTTCTGAATGAGTTCTGGATCCTGGATTAGAAGTTGGATCATGAACACTCAATCACAAGTCAAAGAACTACTCTCCATCAGTACAATCCATTCTGGCTCACAGGTGCTGTAACTTTCACTATTTTGGGTTATTTTCAACTTCTGTGCAGGGAGAATGGCTCTGCTTTCCACAGCAAGAGAAGGTTTGTACTTGGAGGGAAATACAAGCATGAGCTTCCACAAGTCTAGGGCCTCTCTTTATAAATGAGAATGGAAATGATGTTATATTAAATTATATTTGTGCCTTGAAAACACAATTCTATCTCTAGCTATTGTTTAAGGAAGTTTATCATTTAACAATTTACAATGTACCCAGGCTGATGTACCTGTGTTTCAGGTTCTCCTCTCCACTGAAACTCCACCTTCTCACCCCTCAGTTTCTCAAACTAACTCACTCTTCTCACGGAGGCTTTTAGAAGCCTTCTCAATCCATTTTTGGTAACTGACACAGTTACCTAGGCCAGTTACACAGGCCCACAGTTACTTTTAAACATGTCTGCATAGCAGCACGTGTTAAGAAAGCAAAGAATATCAACCAAAATTGCTCTGGACTGAAGGAGGTAAAAGTAACCAACTCCCTCTGTGTGCCACCAAAGTCAAACTATGGGCAGAATGCAAACCATGAAAACCACGTCAGGGCACCTGGAACAGGTGTGAGACCAGAGATGAATCCCCTTGTGAATCCTCTCTCTCTTCTCCCAGTTTGCCTCGTTCCAGGCACTGCAGGAGGCAGTGCTCAGCTCTGTGCTCAGAAGGAAGAGCAGCAGAGGGTGACAGTCCCTGCCCCGTAGAAGGGAGCGAGCTGAGGATGGGGCAGTGCCACTTCCCAACAAATCCCTGCTGGAAGCTGCCCTGTGCAAAGAGCCAATGGCCAGCAAAGCTCTGGCTATTTAGGAAGAGCAAAGAAGCCCTTCAGTTGAACTCCAGTGCTCTCAGAAGGGAAAGATGACACAGCCCTGGATGAATGCTGGTCCCCATCTGACACCCAATCTCCCCTGGCCTCATCCAGTCCACTCCTCTGGCAGCTCTGAGAAAACAGAAACCCTTCCCTGATCCTGCCCAAGAGCAGCGTTTCCATAGCCTTGCTCCAAGTACTGCTCAGAACAACTTCCAAATGGTTCTGGGTTAGTAAGATTAAAAGCCAACTTACCAGACATACCACAGACTTGTCCAATCAGACATGTTCTGAGGGCATCTGTGAAGGAAGGCAGATGATTCACTGGTTTAAACAAGGCATGTATGACAGGGAATGCACTTCCCTGAGGTGGCAAAGGGAAAGCACTCAGTAAGAGTATGGAGCAAAACCACTTTAGACTGTTCTTCATAGCTGTACCATTACTCCAGATGAGAACTTGCAAATAATCCCACTGGAAAAGTTGCTTCTGAATCAATAAATGTTTTTATTGAGTGGTGCTTTACTCTTGCTTGAGAGAGAGAATGACTTGTGCAGGATTCCCAAAAAGCCAAATCAGTGTTATTTAATGGTAACTGAGATGAGGTGCCTCATACCATAGGCCTGTCTGAAAATGCTGGTCTAGACAACTGCCTGCGTCCCCTGGATATTTTAAAGTTATTTTTGCAGAGCTCCAACGCAGCCAGAAATGGCTTTTTTCGGCTCTAGTGCAGTGCAAAAGGAGAACAGCTCCTGTGACATTTCAGGAGTGCAGCTGCCACAGCAGGGTTGTACCTACTGAACCCCCTGCAATGGATTTGGTTCCGACCGCAGGAGAGCATCTGCAAACTGTTCAGAAGTGACACTTCAGAGTCGTCTTGGGAGAGGAGCAGTCACCTCAGTCTACAGAGCAAGAGCAGCCGAGTGAAATTTAAAAATTGCTGACTGTCTTAGAGATCAAAAAAAGAAGTTGTAAGGGATGGCCATCAGCAAGTCACCGTCCTGGTGTGGGAATGTCGCTTGGTCACGGCGGGAGAGGTTTGGGAACAGGCAGTGGTTACTCACCGGGCAGAGTTGTCGCAGTTGTTCCCAGAGCAGAGCGATGCCTAGGGAAGGGGTGAGCCCGGGCTGGGATCAGCAGGCGGCCAGAGGAGAGGTGCCTCGTCCCCCTGCCGCGTGTGCTCGGGAGGCTCCAGGGTGCGGGCGAGCGGCCGTGAGCTGCCGGAGCCCGCGGGGAGCCGCAGCCGCTGCTTCAAGGACACGCGGCCGGCGCTGAAAGGGGACACCGAGCCCTCGGGGACAGCCCGTGCCGGGCAGCGGAATAAATAACCGGCATCATCGCCGGGGGCAGAGCCTCGGCGGGGCACGGCAGGGTAGGGCCAGGCAGGACCGCCCCGGCCGGGCCCCGCGGCTCCGGTGCCTTCGCTCGCCCGCCCGCGGGAGGGCTCGGGGCCGGGCGGGGCAGAGCTGCCCCGAGAGTGCCCCTGCCCCGGCACTGCCCCTGCCCCTGCCCCGGCCCCTGTCCCTGCCCCTGCCCCTGCCCCAGCTCCTGCCCCTGCCCCTGTCCCTGCCCCTGCCCCAGCTCCTGCCCCTGCCCCTGCCTCAGCCCCAGTTCCTGCCCCAGTCCTGCCCCAGCTCCTGCCTCTGCCCCGGCCCCGGCCCCAGCTCCTGTCCCTGCCCCTGTCCCTGCCCCTGCCCCTGCCTCAGCCCCTGCCCCAGCTCCTGCCCCAGCCGCTGCCCCTGCGTCAGCCCCAGCCCCTGCCCCAGCTCCTGCCCCTGCCCCTGCCCTGCGTGCCGTGACCCGGAGCTCAGGGAGGGGATCCAGGGCAGAGAGAGAGCTCGGCTTGCAGAGATTTCCCTGGAGCGATTCGGGACTGCCCTCGATGCTCTTACCAGAACAGAACCCATCAGGTGTGCAGCAGCTGGACACACCCCTGTGCCTCTGCTGTGTCAGAGGGATTGAAGGAGAAATAAAGGGATGAGAAACCCGCTATGACATATATGAGTCAGAAACAAATGTTTAGAAGAGCAAATAATTTCCCTTTCTATAAATAGTCTTGTTAAAACACATGAAACGCGACTGAAAAGGTATTGACGGCTCTTTAGGATCGGTTTGCTCCAGGCTATTTAACTGTGTCGAACATTTCAAGTGTAGAAATTCCTTATCTCCACCCATGAGCCTTTTGTTTTATTCTCCTTCCTGTCCAGCTGAGGAGGGCAGTGATGGAGTGGCTTTGGCGGCATCTGGAGTGAGCCAGGGCCAGCCCAGCCCAATCCCAGGGGCAGCCACTCCATGGGAAGCACCAGTGGACACAATGCCTGGGAAGAACCAGGTAATATTCCCTACTTTTGATTCAAAGAACTGAAACCCAGTGTTTCCAGGTTCAGCAATGGCATGTGACAAAGTGACTGCATTGTTTTCTTCCAGCACTGCTCAGGGTCATGGGGCCATTGCTCATTTAGGGAAACCTGTGCTCATACGTGTGAAGCAATTGCTGAAGTCACTTCTGGAGAAGCAGAACATGAATTAATAAATGTGTATGACATTAGTGCTTACTGTCTCACTTTCTGCTTTAGAAATGAGCTGGGTTTGCTTTTAAGGATTATAAAGATCATACACGAGTGTGAATTGCTCATTAAACCAGAACTGCATCACCACCATGAAGTTCATGTTTGCTTTTAGATCCAAATCTGAAAGCACAAGTTTGTGTCCAGGGACCCACGAGTGGTCACAGTTGCAAAACTCAGTTTGAAAGCAAAATGGTCACAAGTGCAGTTAGAGGAGCAGAAAACTTCAACTCCTAGGAAATGTAGAAATATTTCTGAGGTCACGTTTTCCATATTGTCCTCACAATAACAGCTCCATCCCTACTGGAGTCCTGTAATATGGAAGCAGAAACACCAGGTTCCATGTTTGGAGTCACCTGGCAGGTTTAATGCCCACTGTGCTATGACTGTGGATAACCCACTCTGGAAGCACAGAACTGAACAGGATTTTGTGCTTTTCCAAGAGATGAACTTGCAGGAGCTGTGCTGAGCTTCTGTTGGGCACTGGGACCTGGCTTTGATCCATGCCAGGGGAACACACCAGCACCCTCAGCTCTGTGCTCAAGGAGTTGCCTACAAACCCACTACTCCTGGATCAGCTCCGTGTGTCTGAGTTACCAGGGAATTGTTTCCAGTCTTCAGTTGTCCCAGTCAATTTTCTGTTTATTGGAGAAATATCAAGAAACTGTTGCAAATAAAATAAATTCTCTTCATGAGAATTGTGTGGGCAGGAGCATCCTCACAGAATCCCGAATTTCCAGTAAACTGAAGGTGTGCATCTCTGACCATTGCAGGTTTGCACCATGAGGATTCTAACTGTGGTGACTCTCGGTGGAATGGCAGTGGAACACCCAAGGTTACATTTTGCAGACACAGTAACTGTAACTGCAGCAGTGTCCTGGGGGAAGCAGCACAGTCTGTGCACTTTCCCTATGGATCTGCTTTCCCACATGCAGCAATTTCTTTATTTGTTTTCCCTTCCACATCAGCCTGTGTCTCTCATTGCCTGGGTGCTGCCCCATGTGAGAGCTGGCACTTCACACTCTGTGTCCCCAAAGAACAGAGCAATCCAAGAAAGGGAAAGCCAGTCCTGCCTGAGCAGCCATTGTGCCTCCAGGAAGTCAAATATGATCACTTTCGAGGTGCCAGCTAAAATAACAGGCTTTTCTCTTATGAAAGGGACTAAAACCTGTTCAGATTTCCATAAGTGCTGCACAGAACGTCAGCTGGAGTTTTACAGGGAGAGTTTACTTTATTTTCAGTCCTCCAGAAATAACCACCTGTTCCTGTTATCCTGCTCCAACCCTCCCCCTGAGAGAACAAACACATACTGAGTTTTAAACATGGAAACATTGACCAGTGAAACTCAGAACCTTATGTTCACTTCAATCCTGTGAAAGTATTGATGCAAGTTTTGCAGTCCCAGCAATGCAGGTACAGTGACACCTCTGCTCACAGAGTTGTTGGGTACCAGTGATGCCTTCAGCTGGTCAGTGGCAGCTGCTCCTTACCCAGCGTAACCCTGTGAGGGCACCAATGTCTCTGGTTTTACATGCATTCTTTAATTTTTTACTTCTCTTCGTCCTCTGGATGCTTTTTCTCAGTACCTGAGCCCTGTGAAGTGGAACATTCATAAGACAGGGGTGTTGTTGCCTGGTGGATAGTCACACTTATTTTCAGCACTCTCTGTGGTTATCATAGCCAGTCTGGAGACTGATTTATTGTCAGCCATCACTTTTTGGCTTCCAGGAGTGAAATCTGAAGGATCCTCACACAATGGATGCCCACAAATTAACTGCTTGAAATAGCTCCTCCACTCCCACATGCTGTGACCTTCCTTGCTTTCTGACAACTCCCCTACCATGAGGTCACTGTTGAGTGAGCAGTGCTCTGTGCAATGGTTTTATTTGATGGAGTGGCCTTTACTCACCCTTTTGGGGCTGCAGGAGAGCCAGCACACAAAGCCCATTGTGGCCAGCTCCAGGCGCCTGCCCAGCTGTGCCAGCAGCAGCACCCAGGGCCTCCAAGGAAGGCAGAGCTGTCCCTGGCTGGCACTGCCACCCCCAGCTCCTCCCCACCCCAGGGCACTGGGATTGCTTCAGCATCTGCAGTCTTTAGACTCAAGAGTTAAGTGACTCCTCAGCCACTCGATCCATAATTAAATGAGAACACATCTCAAAGGATCAAACAAACTGGCTGGAAAAACAAGCAACCCCCTCTTCACTGCTACAAGCCTCCTCTGTCAAAGGGGGAGCCTGGTTAAAATGTTCCTTGTGACAATTGCTTCCCTGCTCTTCCCTGCAGTTCCTAGCTCCTTACCACAGGGATATTTACAAATAACGTTTTTATTTTCTGATTGCGTCATCTGAATCAGGGATTTAACAGCTACAGGGGCCAGAGGACAACATGCCCTTGGAGTGGTGGGGAGGGAACTTTGCCACAGACTGCTTGTGACTCAGGAAAGAGCATGATATGAGATGCACAGGATTCTCCTGTTTCCAATGGCTGCTGCCTTCCTGCTCCCTCCATTCTCCAGCTCTGCACTTGCCCTGAACCAGCTGCTGCTTCCTGACAGAAGTTACACCTGCAGGGCATTCTGGCTTCTCCAGAACAGCAGGATTCTGCTCTCAGCCAAAATTCAGCAAAAGGCAAATACAGAAATGCAAAGTTCCTGGACAGCCAGGATTTCTGGCAAGTGCCTGAGCACATCCAGGGAACAGCACAGGAATATTCCCCCTTGACCACGTGTTATTAGGCAGATTTGACTGTACATTGTAAAAGTGACTGTCCAAATGATTTGGAGGAGGCTTGAATAAGAAACTTTATTCTGATTATAAAAGAGAAAAAGTCAAGGCTTTTCCAAATACTATAAAAAGCATCCAAAATTGGAAAAAGATAGAAACTCACCTATTGTGGATGTAAACCAGATATTCCTCTTGGTGGAATGCCCACCTTAGGGAAACATGGGATTAACAGCAGGTGTAGCTGCTTGGGGCCCTCAATAATTCTTTCTTCTAACACAAGATTATTTTCACAGAATCAGCTGGAAAAGGAGCTACTGGCACTAGAGTTTACAGAGAACTTCAGGGGAAACAGAGCAGAAATGTTACATGGCCCTTCCTTCCCACATCCCTGCTGCCCTCACTTCTTTGCAACAATCTCAAAATCTTGAGATCCAGGGATTTCCCAGTATTATGAGCATCCATCTTCCTTTCCACTCGGCCTGGATCCCTCAGTCAGTGGCAGCAGATGCAGACACAACTCTTGCCATGAAGAGGACTCGGTAGGATTCTGTAATGTCACCTTTTACAGTCAGGAGGGCTGACACAAGTGGGGGGTCACTGGTCTGAAAAAAGAACCACACACAAAACCAACCTGGTGTTTTGGACACAGGAGCCATGAGTCGATCACCTTCTAAACTCTGTATTTCACATCTCAGTGTTCAAGGTACCAGTTCTAGCTACAGGTGACAGGTTACAGCCCACTGTGCTGGCTCCTCTCTATCCCCAAGTGATGCTCATGCAGCAGCCAGTGAAGTATGACAGTGACTCAGCATTCTGTGCCCAGAGGGCCACAGAGACTGTCCCCACGTCACAGCCACGGGCACAGAGCACCAGCAGAGCTCCCAGACAGGGCTGGGAAGGAAACGGATCCTGTCAGCCCCCAGTGAGTGCTCAGTGTTGTGTAACAACCAGGGGTTACCAAGAGGCACGATGTGGACTGCACACATCCTGTCAGGAACTCTGCTGCCTCTTTCTGCATGTGATGGCAGAAATCTTTTAAGTTTGGAACCAGCTACTCATTCTGCCATCCCACACATGGGGAGTCAATTCCTCCAGTCTCCATGAATGCCCAAGGATGTGAATCAGGAAGGGTAATCACAGCCCTGTGCAGTTGTTGGGACATCATATCCAACTTCTACAATACAAGGCACAAGCAGCCAGGGCAATGGGGCTCCTCAAGTGGAGAATCCAAAGGCCCCACTGACTTCCAGGAATGTGCCAAAGCAAAGGCAGCCCACGGCTCCCTCAGGACATCAGAGCCTGTGAACAGCAGCAGCACTTTGGCCTTCGGGCTCTGTAGCAGTGACCTGGAGGAAGGGATTCCAAGTTCTTTGGGATACAAGTGGCTCACCCCTGTCCTTGTCACCGCAGCCCAGTGCAGCCCTGGGGAGGCAGGAAGGCTCCAGATCATCCCATTGTTCCCAGCTTCTGTTCCCATCGAGGTCTTTGTACCAGCCCTGCTCCTCCAGGGACTGCCCACGAGCTGTGACCCGGCTGAGTCTGAGCCCCCTGTGACACCCACACCCAGCAGCAGCTGTGGGTCACACCCCGACGGGAGCTGTGGGTCACACCCCAAAGGGAGCTGTGGGTCACACCCCAACGGGAGCTGTGGGTCACACCCTAACGGGAGCTGTGGGTCACACCCCAACAGTGGCTGTGGGTCACACCCCAACAGGAGCTGTGGGTCACACCCTAACGGGAGCTGTGGGTCACACCCTAACGGGAGCTGTGGGTCACACCCCAACAGGAGCTGTGGGTCACACCCCAACGGGAGCTGTGGGTCACACCCCGACAGGAGGTGTGGGTCACACTCCAACAGGGGCTGTGGGTCACACCCCAACGGGAGCTGTGGGTCACACCCCAACAGCAGCTGTGGGTTACACCCCAACGGGAGCTGTGGGTCACACTCCAACAGGAGCTGTGGGTCACACCCCAACGGGAGCTGTGAGTCACACCCCGACAGGAGGTGTGGGTCACACTCCAACAGGGGCTGTGGGTCACATCCCAGCAGGGGCTGTGGGTCACACCCCAACAGGAGCTGTGGGTCACACTCCAACAGGGGCTGTGGGTCACACCCCAACGGGAGCTGTGGGTCACACCCCGACAGGAGCTGTGGGTCACACTCCAACAGGGGCTGTGGGTCACACCCCAACGGGAGCTGTGGGTCACACCCCGACAGGAGCTGTGGGTCACACTCCAACAGGGGCTGTGGGTCACACCCCAACGGGAGCTGTGGGTCACACCCCGACAGGAGCTGTGGGTCACACCCCGACAGGGGCTGTGGGTCACACCCCGACAGGAGCTGTGGGTCACACCCCGACAGGGACTGTGGGTCACACCCCGACAGCAGCTGTAGGTGACAATCCAACATGAACTTTTTGTGACAACCCAACAGGAGCTCTGGGTGACATCCCAGCTGTGGGTGACACCCCAGTAGGAGCTGTGGCTCCCATTCCAACGGGACCTTTGTGTCACACCCCATCAGGACCTTTGTGTCACACCCCAACTGGAGCCCTGTGTGCCACCCACCAGGACCTTGGTGTGGCACCCGCCAGGACCTTGGTGTGCCACCCGCCAGGACCTGGGTGCTCCCACCAGGAGCTGGGTGCCCCGGGCAGTAGCTGGGTGCCCCCGGCAGGAGCTGGATGCCCCGGGCAGTAGCTGGGTGCCCCCGCGGGAGCTCGGGGCCGCGGGCAGTGCCTCACCTGCAGGTCGGCAGGTGGCACCCACGAGACGCCGATGCGCTTGAGCTGCCCGCGCTCCAGGGCTCCCTTCGGGCCGTCCAGGGCGAACCCCGCCCGCTGCAGCTCCGGGCCGCTGTCCAGGCTGAACTCCACGGCCTGGCACAGACACGGCACAGTCACACCCGGGCCCCGGAGGCTGCGCTGCCCCTGCCCGAACCGCCCTCTGAAACCCCAGCTATCTGCTGTGGCATTCATCGTGTCGCCTTGTCACAAATTACTCCATTAAAATAACGGGATCGGAACTGGAATTCAGTTCTGGGCTCAAACTTCTGTGTTTCAGGATTGGGGAAGCAAACTGCTAAATTTTGTTGCTAATTCCTTATATTAGCCCCTGAAAAAGAATCTTTTCAAACATTGATGCTTTTATAATGTAAAATTTACCAAAACCCTAAAAGCTGTATTTTTAAATTTGTGAATTTTGGACAGAGGGCACGGGCAGCCCTTTGCACACTGTCAGGATCCCATACAGCACCTGGTACAAACCTGCAGGTTTTATTTCCCTCACCTTCTTGGCTGCCAGCAGAGGACTTTGCATGGCCCCGACTGTGATCTCTGCCCTGGCTGGCTCTGCTGAGCCCTCCACGTACTCCAGGACCAGGAGAAGGGACCTCACTGCTTCTTGTGGCCCTAAACAAAGAGCAACCAAGTCAACTTCGAGACAGTCAAAACTGAGCCTTTGGCAGTTTGGAACCAACACAAATTGCACCAGGATGGTTCAAAACAAAGTGATGTGGCAAACTCAGGAGCTGGCACAGATAGAGATGCTTTTACAGAGTTAGTGAGGAATTTAGGAAAAGAAGGGTTTGGATAATTTGTAATTGCAAACTGCAATTGTTACTTGTTTATCAAGTTCCAGGCTCGTTTTCTAGCCTGTGGCACACACCTCTGTGTGCTTTATTCCTGTGTCTGTGTGTGTGCTTGGACTTACAGCTTCTGCTGTTTGCATCCTGTCTCTGAACACAGATCCTGTCCCAAGGAATTAAAGAAGAGTAACTTCAAACCCCTGAAAGTTTTATAACAAGACAAACAGGAGAATCCAGGATATGTGATTATATACGAAATAATTTCCTAAACATTTAATACACCTCAGAGAAGTGGCAGAAAGCAAATGCATCTTAATTCTTCATAGTAGTATTACATTATAATCATTTTTGCAGGAAAGTTGCAGAGGTGGAAGATCATCATGAAGACAAAACTGCATTAAAATGAAGAGAAAAACTTTCCTTATGAGAAGGTTTCTTGCATTTTTTGTGTATTATGATTATATGCTGTACCATTACGCTTATGTTTTCTGATTCTGGAAAAACTGTCTAATTTCCTTTTTCTTAAAGGAAGAGGAACGTTCCCATATCTTATCCCTCCCTGTTCCATAATAAACAGTGGTGGCTGTTTACCTCTTCCCAGTGCTTTCTGTGATGCCACAGGTGAGATCACAGCCAAGGACTCCACGGGCACATCCAGGGGCACTCCCCCCTCCACAAACATGGGGTGATCCCGGGCTGCACCCTTCAGGTGGATCTCGTGGGCTGTTTGCTGGGTGAGACAGAAAGTCCTGGATGCAGGTCACAGCTCAGGCCCCCTGAATGCCACTGGCACCCGACCCGGCAGCACCAGGAAATCGCGGCATCACCTCCCGTGTGAACGATCCCAGCGATCCTGGGCTCTAATGCAGGAGCTCTGCATCTGCCCCTGGGCTCGCCCACTCTGCCCCTTCTGTTTTAAACAACCTGGGAAATGTGCCTCGGGAGGGGACTGGGCAAAATATTTATACAAAAGCCACTAAAAGAGGCAAAACTTCTCTGTTGCCAAACTTGGGTTAAGCGTCCGTTCACCTTCCGTTTATCCCGATGTGCATTCCTAACTGCAATCCCAGAGCTGGCACGGAGAGGAGCAGCTCTTGCTCAGCCCCAGCCCCGTTTGCAGTGCTGCTGCTGGGCATTAGTGGTCACTCTGCACCAACTTTTGGTGTCCTGGCAGGAGCCCAGGGCTGCCCGTGGCGCGGCCACCTGCGCATCCGGCCGGAGCATCCCAGGGCAGCTCCGCAGATGGAACCTGGCACTGAGCGGCTGCAGAGCAGCTCCCTGGTGCTCCTGCTCCTGCCAGGCCGTGCTGGGCAGGTGGGGCTCCCCTCTCCCCTCTCCCCTCTGCTCTGCCATTCAATGCTCCCTGCAGGAGCTCCCCTGGAGCTGTGCTCAGCTCCCGGCACCTCCCGAGCGCGCCCTGGGAGAGGACAGGGACGGACCCCGAGTCACTGCTGTCATCAATTAATAACTGAGTATCTAAACCTGAAGAAAGTCAGAAGGCCCCAAAGCTGCCTTCTCCTCCCTACATTAGTTCATCCAATATTTACACTGTTTTCATAATCCTGATTGTCTCACCTTGCCAAAGAGCAGAACCTTGAGACAGTCGGAGTAGTAGAGACTTTCATGATCAGGGCTGAAAGTAACAACAAAATCCTGGCTCTCCCCAGCCTCGATTTTTCCTTCTGTTGGAGAGACACTGAACACACTGAAGCCATTAAAGTTCTGTGTTCCTGGTAAACAAAAATGAGGATACAGCTAAGAAAGGAGGACAGCTCTGTTTTACTTCTTCATAAATTTTAAGCCCATTTAATTTTTGTGAGAACAGCAAATAAATAAGAGCTGATACATGGCTTTGCAGCGAAACAGGGTGCCAGAACACCAGATAAATCCATCCATCAGTTTGATGCATTCATCTCCAGAGGAACTGAAGCAACATCACCAAACATCACCAAACCCTTCCTATATTTTGACGCGTTTTTACATCTCTAAATGTAGTATTTAATATGCAATTACTATGTGGGTTTATTTCGATTTAAACACTGGTATCTCCTTACTTGTGGGTATTTGCTCAGGCTGCATACATTTACAGCTCCCCATATTGAAAGAATTACTAGAGCTCCTACTGGGGAGCAAAATGAGGTTTTTAATTTCAGGGCTGTGATGCCCCAGGTCTCACAGCTGTGTGGATCTAAGAGGACACAGCAGTGCTGCTTTGCACCTCCTGGGTCTTTAGCAGAGGAAGAAGAGGAAAGAATAAAAGGAAGTTTACCAACAATCTCTGTTCTGTGCACAGAGGATGTAAGAAAGGATGGAATTTTCTGCCGGTCTCTGTCCCGTGTTGGCGAGAGCGACTCCAGTTGTACGGAGAACAGCAGGCTCAGGGTGGAAGTGTTCTCTATCTGGTGACATTCATTCACACAACAGCATTTGCATTAAGGAAATTGATTCTCAGGCCTGTAGGATCCATAGCTTGCAAAGTGGCTGAATTCATTTTGCTGCATTAGTGCAGCTCTGTGTCCCCAGATGCCACCAAAGGCACAATGAGTGCTGCCCATAACGTGTCACACCAACCCCCGCCCTCCCCAGCAAATCCTGAACTTTGCTTATTGACACAGGTGGACAAAATGTGGGAGGAGACAGTTTATGTTGTCTTCCTCCTTCCAAGAACTCCTGCTGTGCTTTGCAGCTCTGCACAGAGGCCTTACCTTGACTGTGGAAGTCACTGTGTCCTTGGCCACGACATATCCCATGTCCAGCACCTCTCCCACGGAGCACACAGTGCTTGGCATCACCCCGTGCCCGGAGAGGCGGAGGCTGAGCTTGGTTTTTGCCACCTGGATGTCCAGAGTTTCCAAGAACTGCCCAGAGGGTGCCTGGGTTAGTCCATCTGCTGAGGGAACCCCCACCCCTCCAGCTGACCCCTCCCAAAGGGCCACCCCAGAACTCCTGGGTTTAGGGCACAGACAAGATCCAAATGTTGGGACAGGGAACAATGGTTTTCTCCTTGTTCTCATTGTTATCTCTTTGATAACACGTGTGTGCTTCACACCACTCACATCTTTCCTCTTTTCCCCACTGCTGTTGTGTCTTTTACTCACCCATTTATCCTCCCTTGGACTAAAAGAGATGATGAGGGGTTTACTTTCACCTGGCTCAAGCATTCTGACTGCTCTCACCAACAGGAAGGGACCATTGGGATTCAGAACTGAGAATCCCAGCTAAAACAGTGCAACTCAAGGAAAAAAAGTTCATAAAGATTGAGAAAAAAGACATGAGAACAGATTCTACATATTGTTTGTATGTCTTTGGTCTGAACTAACCATCTATAGCTTTTGAGAGATCAATAACTCAAGAGAGAAGATGAGCTGGTGCTTTGGTGTGCAGCAGTTCCTCCTGCACAGACAGAGTCTGATTCAGCAGAGGCTGAAGGGTCAGCTCACATGCTCCAAACAAGGATACTTCCAGCTTCCCTGGGGAGATGTTTTCTATTGTAATTCTCTTCATCATTCTTAGGCCTGCAAGGAATGAAAACACTTCCCAAAGTGAGGATGCTCACCCCTGCCCTCCCACTCCTCCCTCTTACTCCTGCTCCTGCCTGGGCCACACACTCAGCCCAGGCCTATGGCTATGGCCCTACTCAAAGCTCACCAAAATGCTTTCAGATTTGGACAGTCCCTTCTGGAGCTTCCAGGTCCATGTTTGGGGGTCAGGTTTGCTCTTTCTTGGGCCTCAGCTGGCCAGAGGCTCCTTGTTTTCCACCTAAATACCCACTAAGGGCTAATTTCTACCCTGACTTTTGAAAATGCAAAACTCTGCTCAGAAGAACTCTAACAGAAGAGTCAGAGAGAAATGATTCAAAACCAGAATTCAAATCTCATACCTACGGAAATGTCCCCAAAATTGGCCACGTTGTTCCCGGTGTCAGAAGTGATCAGCACAGGTGGGGCTACAGCAGGGCAGTGCAGCTCCAGGTACAAGGTGTTGTGAGGGCTGGAGAGAGAGCAAAGGCATTTAGGAAATAAAAGGGTAGAGCTCTGGGACCCCCCAGAGACAACAACTATTTCCAGGGAGCTGCTCTGTCCCAAGGTGTTGCTGCTTTGGGGTGACAGCACAGCCCAGGGCTCGGTGACCAACTGACTGTGCCTGAGCAAAGATGAGCTACAGCTGCCTCAAAGTTTTCACACAATTATTCCTTCAGCTGCTTTGATATTCATGTGTTTGATTCTTATCCAACTGGTGGGCTGGGAGCATGAGTTTCTACCACTGAGCTCTGAAGTAATTAAGATCAGAAAACAAATTTCTCCCCCAAATGAATAAATTAGCAAGCCCACCCTTTCCCCCTCACATCTCTGGGTTGTCCAACTGCACCCACCTGCAGGTTAAGCTCCCAGAGCTCTCCTCTCCAGTGGCATGGCCACTTGCAACAGAGCATGGGATGATGTATTTGTTAAAACTCCCTCTGAAAGTCCTCATCAGGGAAGCCTGGGCTGCCCTATAAGGATCAGAACTAGAGAACCCAGGAATAAGAATTATCTCAGTGAGTGAGAAAGAAAGAACAAGATCGAATAAATATCTGCTGAGCTATTTGTGATTATTGTTTCTTAGTCACACATTCAAAATTGAATGTAACAGTGAAACCAAATGACTGTCAGTAGTGGACCCACCCTACAAAGGGGTTGGCTTTTGTTGCCAAAAGAGAATAAACATGAAGAACCCATATAACAGATGTTACACTAAAGATTGCAAAAACCTCAATACAATTTCCTTTGGTTGAATACATCAAGTACTCTGGTGTCTTCCAGTACTTCTACATCATTTCAGTGACATGTAAACACACAGGATCTAATGCACAGCTCTAATGCAATATGTAGGCAATACTTCTAAAATAGGGATTTTATTTTTATGATCTCTACTGAAAGTACTTAAAAATTATAATTAATGGATTGCAATGAACATGGGATTTTAGTAAAAGATATCAAAACATCCAGTACAGCCAAATGCCTGGTCCTGAAGTATGTATTTCCTTCCAAATTCCTGAGATTGGGCAGAAGCGTGGCTCTGAGAAGTTGAATTGCCTGCTATACAAGGGCCCTCAAGTATCAGATTTTGCATGTGAGTCTCCCAGCCTGCAGGCAGCAATGCTGTTGATGTTACCCTCCCTGAGGGGCTCACACTGCACAGGCACTGCTTCAAATGCACATTTCCCAGCAGCATTTCACTGCCAGCACTGATGCTGACCATGACTAATGTGCTGGACCGTGTAAGCCCTCAAATTAAAAATAGAAATTACTCCCTGCCGTGGATTTGGGCCATCAGGTGGTTCTGGTGCATCTGTTCAGAAAAGGTTTATTTGAGTAGTTGCTGTTGGTCCCCAAGTTGAGCTTTTCAGTTGCCCTTTGCATAAACCCTGAGTTGGCTCAGCCCCATCCGCCCGCACAGCCCCAGCTCCTGCTCCCTGACAGATTCTTTGAAGTCTTCAATCCTTCTGATGCATAAAGGGATTCTTTGCCTCACATGAGAGGGTACAGCTGTGTGGCTCACAAGCAGCACTAATTTTGGAAACAGCCTCTGCAACACAGCTGAAGCTGTTCCCTCTCCAGTTTGCTTTCTTGTCTACCTACAGCTTTAGTAGATTTATTAAACTACTTCTAAAGAGAATGTTGTCTGTGTAGTACAAGATGCTTCTGTTGACTTACTCAGGCTTTAACTCTTGGGGTTTTGGCTCTTTAGGGCTATTTACAGCAGTCAGGCTTTTCCTGCTCCCAGCCCTTCCTCTGGGAATGGAAACACTCGATTTCCTTCGCTCTTTCTTTGCATCATTCTTCTTCTTGCCCGTGGGAGACTGAGGGGGACCAAGACAGGAGTGAGCAAAGGCACAGCCCTGGCCCAAGGACACAGAGCAAGGAGGTGACACAGAGCAGGGGACAAGGGACACAGGATTATGCTGACAGCCCACAGACACAGTAGCTACTAAAGATAAATTTCCAATAATGTAAAATTAAAAAATTAAACTGAAACGGACATATTTTACCACCTCTTAGAAGAAGAGGTCTCCTCTTGGAGCAGATGAGTAAAAGTCTGTATCTCATGGGAATTTATCTCATAATCAAAGACAACCACAGGTGCTCACATAAAATAACTGACCCAAGGGCTGCATATAAAGTCCATGGGTGCTATAAATCTGCAGGAAGCATAGAAGCTTTTTTTTTTAAGAGTATTGCTGTTGGCATTTGCAATAAAACCCTCTAGGAATACTTTGGAAATTGTGAGCATGAAATTAAATTATTGCTCAGTGAACAGGCCACACGTTCAGTGCACCAGCACAGTCACACTCTCATCCTTTATAGACAGGTCTTGCATGGACCACGAACTTGGGCTTCATTAATATGCAAATTATTTTATGATAAAAATACCATGCAGAGAAACAAATATCTGGAAGTGAGAGCCCATGAGCATGTGCTGTTGTTAGCATTCCTTACTTGCACTCCTGCCTGTGGCACAGCTGCTGAGCTGAGCCTCCGCGCTGCCTCTGCCCCGATTTGCTGATCCGACAGCGCCGGCCTGAAGGACACTCGGATGGAGCTTTTCTGGGAATGTGAGAGCACACACAGCACTGAGGGCACAGCTCAGCCCTCAGACACGTGTGGCACCTACAGAGCTCACCAGGAGCACACAGAGCAGCACAGAATCCACACTACATAGTTCACTCTGAGTGAGTCACAGCATCCCCACCATAAGGGCACTCGCAGCTTTTTTGGAAGTCCAGGATGTTACAGTGGGCTGGGTTTGCACGACCAATACTTTTGATATTTAAACATTCTTCAGATAAATCACAGTGACAACACTGGGGACAGAACACTCCCATAAGGAATTAGCCAGATTTGATGTTTAACCCTCCTGTCTGATCTACAACATTCTTTCGAACAATACAAAATATTCAGCTATTCTAACAGCAACTGATGTTTTGAGCTTTGTTTACAAGTGACAGCCTTTGTGAGGATAAAAATGATCAAAGATATTGTAGAACACCCAACATTTAAAGTGAATTTACCTGCCCAGGCAGCACAGTTCCCACAGAAGGTGTAATGGTCACAGGGCAGTCTCGGGGCACATGGAATTCAAAGGAAGTGGGGCCAACTGGGACAGGGTCCCCAGTGCCAATCCGTGGGACAGGGTGAGTGAGGGGGTTCCCATCCACGTGGGAATTGATCACATCCAGAGTGGCTGAAGACACGGAGTTCAGGGCTGTAGCAGCAAACTGAACCAAGGAATGAGACAATTCAAGAGGTGGGTGGACTCCAACTGCTTTGCATGACAGCTTGAATTGTCTAAAAATAAACACATGATAAATTGTCTCAGCATAAAATAGTGTCTTAATCAGCCCGGAAAATAGGGAGCTAATCCTGTAGTCCCTATTTAAGCAGAATTTCAAGCTTGCAATGGGAATTTTGCCTAAAGATGAACAATAATACTATCTATTTTTAATGCACAATTGGCCAGAGTCCCTGCTTGAATTCTTCCTCTGTGAACTTCTGGAAATACATCCAGTCAAATCAAAGTTTATGCCATCATTATTGCAGTAGCATTGGCTTAATGCGTGGAGCATCTTTACAAAAAAGAATCCCTTCAGTAATTGTGCTGAAAAAGCAGCAGAGCACTGCAGGTTGAGGGGCTGGAGCTTGGCTCTGGGACAAGGATAAACGTGAGGAGGGGTGGGAAAAGTCATCTCAGTAAAGACAGACACATAAACCAAGGATGAAACCAACAGGCACTGAGTAACTCCTGAAGCTGGAGAATTCCCACCTCCCTCACGTGCTTATCCCAGCCCAAAGCAGGCAGGGATTTAAATTCTGATCTGGGTCAGCAGTGGGAGCCCAGTGTGATTGATGTTTTAGCTTCCCTGCTGCCCATCCATTAACACACCTGTTGATCTCTGTCCTGCAGGTCAGCTCAAAGCTGTACTCTTTTGCCTTGGTGGCTTTAAAGATTATGTCCAATGTCAGGCTTTCCAGGGGAAGAATAATTCCAAATCCATCGTTGGGTTGAACTTCAACAAACTTCAAAATGGCAGGATAAGAAATGATTAGTTAAATTATCAGTTTATTACTAAATTAAAATAAGATATTACTGGCAAGATTTTAAAAAAAATTGTTATTAAATGTGGAACTGTCAGGAAAAGAGAAACCTTCCAGGGAGAAGTTTTTGTCTGAGTCAGTGCCCAGAGTCTGAGGGACAGAGTTCTCATCTCAAAGTAACACAAGAGGCATTAAATCCATTAGCTCAGATTTCAGGAGAATCCCTTCCCCATCTGTGGAAATCACCTTGCTCTAATGTTTATTTACTCTTCATAGACAACTGACTGAAATATGATAAAAATCTCAGCAGTTGCCCCACGTCTTTGAGAGCTGATTCCTGTCTGAGGCACGGACACCACAGGGACAGGAGCAGTTCCACACCCACAGCTGTACAGTGGTTTGTGCTTGAGCTGAGGATGATTCAAGAAAGTCTCCCCATCACACTTTAAGCTCCTCAGGAACCACATACTGAGAAGTGAAGCTTTCATGAAGCTGAAGTTAACAATGTCTTTTAGCTACTCCGTGATTTTAATCCCTGAACCAGCAGAGAACAGGACAATGCCCAATTTCCTGCCAGGCTCCTCCAGCTCTGATGCCAGTCTGCCCAACCACTTCACACTGTGATCACCCTTCCATTATGGAGCTTGAGGAACCAACTTTGTGCCAAAAATTACTCAGGACACCCAGGCTACACGAACCCAGCAGCTCC
The DNA here is from genome assembly GCA_026261815.1 of Monarcha castaneiventris obscurior. Classification (NCBI taxonomy): domain Eukaryota; kingdom Metazoa; phylum Chordata; class Aves; order Passeriformes; family Monarchidae; genus Monarcha; species Monarcha castaneiventris. The sequence goes on along the minus strand of JAMPIT010000002.1, from coordinate 711,458 downwards.
TGTGATTAATTTTGTGCTTCCACATCAACTTCCAGTCACCCAGAAAGTGCCCAGGCATGGCTGGGGTGGTTCCCAAGGCACACTTTACAGACAAAGCCTTTGGGCATTTGGTGCAAAGTGGGCACATTCCTCAGCCTCGAGGCCACAGCCACAGCCCCAAGCCTGTTTTATTTCGTGGTAAAAGCGTCCCAGGTGTTCTCTTAGATCTCTTGGTGTAAAAACCCAGGAAATCTAATAGGAAAAGGTGAGGAACAGGAAAATCTCCTCCCAGGTGCTTGCACTGCTCGGCAAATGCAGAAGGTGTCACTCAGTGAGATTCACACACTCCAGGACAGAAGCAACCTCGGTGCCTCCACAGGAGCAGGATTCCCATGGGCTGCAAGAAGCAGTCATGATTTATTTACACTCACACTGGAACACGTTCCCATGACACTGAAATCTATTTTGACAGCAGAGGGGGTGTGTGTGGGATAAGTCCGTACCTCTGGCAGTCCCACAAATCCAAACTCCTGTGGCAAGATGGATTTGTTTGTGAGGATGACATTTGCCTGCACAGCTTCATAGATCGTGCAGTATCCAAAGTTGATCTGTGCTGGGCTGATTTCCAAATCAGAAGTAGTAACAATAGCATGGACAGTAAAATTAACTTTTTTAGCCTGAAACAAATGCAAGAGCACAGGATAAAAACCTCCATCTGTGGGTTGTAAGGACAGGATTGAAATGAAATGTCCTCCAAAAGGAAAAGTGCAAGAAAAAGTTACTCTGTTCCTTCACAGTAACATGAGATCAGCACTGAGGAGAAAGGATTTGACTTTCTGTATTGCAAACGTGACAAGAAAAAATGATCAATCTGTATTAGTACTTTAAGCATCTTTTACTACTATCACAGAACCTCAATTAGTCAAGAACTAATCTAAAATGAGGAATTATTAAGTGAATATTCATTAAAATAATTTACATAAACCATCAGTCTGATCATCAGCATCACAAAAATCCCTGACCTTGTCCACGAGCAGGATTGTCACTGGGACCTCCAGGATTCCTGTCTCTGCATTGAAATAGCTCCCTGCATCTTCAGGAAGGGACCGCCTGAAAATCCAAAAGTACAAATCCAAAGTACAGTCAGGGCCATTAAAACATTCTGACTATTTTCTCACTAAGGGAAATAATAAACTTTTGATGGATTATTTCTGAACAGAAAGAACAACAAACTGAATCCTGTTACTTAAGGGCCAAAAGTTTTATTACTCTACAGATTTTAATCTCAATTTAATTCTCCTCAAGCAGGAGGATTCACCTGGTTAAGCATCAACTCCAGTTCTTCACTGAAGGGAACTCTCATTAAAATGTTGCTTGCAAGACAAATGCAAGTATTAGAGAAAATGGAAAAAGAATGGTGGAAGAAAATGCCAATCAAAAATTAGTGACCTGTGAAGTCCCACCTCCTCACCAAGGGAAAGAAGATGCAGTCAGGTCAAGAATATTCTGGATTTGTCCCAGATTTCCTTCAGCCTGGCACCCCCAGGCAATGCTCTGAGCAGGAGGGCACGGGCTGCAAGGCAGTGATGTCAGAATGATTGACCTTGTACGGTTATATTGGACTTTGTTTTGTTTTTAAAGACAGGATTTTGGACATGCAGGATTTTAAGGGCAGTCACAGAGGTCAGCATCCATTTATCCTTTTTTTAAAATGCCATCCAGTCATTTAAAATTCTGAAAAATTAAAAGCTTACTCTCTAATCAAAATATAAACCCTGTGCATCTTTGCTGCAGCCCCAGCATATCACCAACCCAGCCCAGGCAGTGGCTCCCTCTGGCCACTGAAGTTAATGATCAGCCTGAGGCACAACCACTTTGTATCCCAAGGCAGAGAAAAAATGTGAACAAACCTGGGGCCCAGCAGTGCCTGTTACAGAGCAGCTTAAGGATTTATGAGGAATATCCAGCTTTTCTGTAGGTGAAGCATCTTGCTGTCACAAGCTCCATTTCAGAGCTTCAAGCCAAGACAATACAAACCTGGAGCATTTTTAGCTCTGCTGCTCTATTTTTGTCTCAGAGCACCAGAGTGAATTGCTTCCTGTTCTTGGGTCTCCACAGTGCTCATGTTCTACTACTACTCATGGAATTACATGCAACTCTTTAATGTATTGTTAAAGAATAAAAGTAACACCCACTCAGTCACCATGGTGATCCCAAATTTTGCTGTTATTTTGCAATAGGGGTGATGTTCAAAGGTGTTGGGAAGTTCTTTCCAGATAGAACTGGGGTTAAGTACAAGGGAGGAGTAGAGCATCAGCTTTCACTTTGTCACAGGACATCTGAATAGCAGAAGAAATTAATCTATTTCATAATAATCCAGAGGGGGAAGAAAATACTTGTAACTGTATGGACACAGGGATGGACTCTAAATTAGCTGCTGTGCCTTGGGGAAAAGGTCCTGGAATCCTTCAGAAAGTTTTCTGAAAATGGCACAATTAAAGAGAAGCACAAAAGACAAATCAGATTTAGACTGCCAGTACCTGCAGGACTAGTTCCAAATACAGGGAACTACAGGATGTTTGGGAATTCTGAAAGGCACCAGAGTAGAGAACTTGCCTTCAACTGAACAGGAAATGTTGGCTTCAAACTCCCAGCAGTTGGGTTTTGGAACACCCGCCCGAGCACGTCCGTGTGCACAGAACACTCGGGAGAACTTCCCAAGCCTTCAGGCAGCTCCCTGCTCTCCTAGCACTGCTGAGTGGGGGCTTCTTTTCCCTTTGGTGTCACTTTTAACACAGCTGCTCTATGAATAGAGCTCCTCATGGCAGCTCCCTGAGAGGCCCTCACGGAAATGTGTCACTGGCTCAGTGCTTCCCCTCAGCTCCGCGCTCGGCGCCGCTCGCGCTCCCCCCTGCATGAGGGCTTTAAAACTGATCTGTACCCTCAAACAGCCAGACACTTATTTCGTGTGTCAGAAATGCCTTAATCTCATCAAATCTCCTTTCGAAAGCTTCCCTGTTTTTTAAAGGAAGATTAAGGTTCTAAATCCAAGCTCTGCTTCCATCCACTCGGAGAGGGTAACAGCGCTTTGCAGCAGCTGAAGTTGAGGAACTGAAATATGTCATCATGTTACTGCTGTTGTAATCTGATAGGATTTGAGATGCTGCAAGAACTGCAAATACTTTTAGTTCTTTGAATACTAACCTGGTGAAAATTTTGCCATCAGTGATTAGACTCTCAGAGCAGAATCCAGAGGTGCTGAGCACATCTGTGAGAAGCCAAGCACACATCCATGGGAGTAAAAACGCACAGCAAAGAAGCAGCAGGTTTGCAGCAGCAGTCAAAGCCAAAGCCACTGAAGTATTTGGCTGTACACCAAAATTAATTCCATATGTCATTAATTACTTTTTGAAAAGAAATGTCCTGCTGAATTCTTTAGGATGGCAATGATGAGGTAAATAAATTAATAGTGGTTGACAGGAGCTTTGGTATTTAAATATTTAGAAACTGGAATTTTCATATCGCTGAGCTATGTTTGTATTTGTAGATGTATTGTAAAATGGAGAAGCAAAACTTGCTGGGATAAAGCTTTTAGCATCACGACATGTTACATAAAACACCATGTGAAATTCAAGATCAATACCTTCATCAGTTGGAGAAAAATGTACCTGGGGAGGAGAGATATGGACAGGAAGCCCAACCACTCTCACCGTAATTAGCAAGCACAGGAGTTCTTGTCCAGAAATTATTCAATCAGTGATCCATGAAGCAGCCACCTGCCTCAGTAACCTCCCTCCTGCACAAGAATAGCTTCCCACAGAACGGGAGCAGCCTACCAGGAATGCTGCTGCCACCACAGGGAGGGCATTGCCTCACAGCCCTGGCAGCCAAGTTCATTTCCTCCTGGAGCATCTGGCAGCTTCCAGGGGGACAGGGGGGAGACCAGACCTGCACTGCAGCAGCACCGTGAGGTCAAGCCTGGACAGCAGGAGGGAACAACAACCCCGCTCATCTTTTCCACTGACACTGTCTGAAATCCTGAAAGATTAGAGTTGGATTAATGTTGGTTACCTGGGCAGGAACTTGAGCTGTGCACTGAAGGATGACTGAGGTTGGATGTAGCCTGTTTTTGGAAGCAGCTCCATGTGCTTGCTCAATTCTCTGCACACCTCAAACTTCAATCGCAGCGTGGTTGTTGCTCTGCAAACACATCAGACGTGCTCAGGTGGCTTTGAGGCCACTCTGGAGTCTGAGGCCTCCTGCCCCCACCCCTGCTTTGTAATCAGAACAATCCCAAGCTCCCTTTGAAAATGATGGGCACGGAAAGCTGCTACAGCAAGTTCACACAGTTGTGTTCTCTTTTAAGTACAGAAAACAAGACTTGGAAGTTCAGTAACAAACGCAGCTGCATTGCAAACAGGGCACAGACTGATCCAAACAGAGCTGTCAGAGCTCAGTGCAGTGCTAAGTCAGGCTGGGGGGAGTCAAGGCCGAGCTATTGTGAAATACCAGCTGATTATTTGCTCCTGACATACACTGGCTCTATCTGGATCAATAGGATGACTGAACCCTGGTGGCTTCTTTAAACAGATGTAACCTGTCCTCCACCAGCAGAGATTCTGCAGGGCTGGAAGTCACAGCATGGCTGAGCTGGTCCTGCCAGCTCCTCTGCTAAACCTTGGGATCACTTTGCCCTAGGAATGGCACACTGCAAGCCAGGAATCCTCTGCCCATCTACTGAATTCTGGCCCCATCACAGCACAGCAATAGCCATGGATCAACCCCTGATTTGGAATTTTATGCCTAAGTGCAAAATTGCCGAGCAATTTACAAATATTTCAGCTTGTCATTCTCCTTCCCCTGGACTGGTTTCCAAGCTGTCAGGCCAGATGGTCTCCTCTAAATCAACAGCTACAGCAAGTGGGGCTGGGAGCCTGCAATGATTTCTGACTGTTGACAATCTAAGAGAATTATATACTACTTCATTAAATCAGTGCAGATTATAACCTGCCAAAGAAATTACTTTTCAAAATGATTTCTACTGAACACGATTCTGATAAGACACTTTCACCCTTTATACTGCTTATTTGTGCTGCCTGATTACCAGGGTCTTCATGACCAGAAAAAAAACCAAACCAAAACCCAGAACAAAACCAGTATTAACAATATTTTACAATTCACCAGAGTTTGCTGGGACACTCCAGTGCCAGAGGTGTCTGATTCACTTGGAAACTTTATCTTCCCCTTGTGCTACAGCCTACAAGTCACAGCCAGTGGGACACAGGCTCCAGGAGGAATCATCCTGGAAGTGTCAGGAGCTCCTGGAGGGAGAAACTGCTCAGGACACAACAGGATGAAATCAATCCACTTTTGCATGATAAAGAGTTGACACATGACATTCCTGCACATGAAATACACTGAATTTCAGCCCACCTGACTGTGTAACAGGCAATTTTTCCTAATTATGGAAATTGGGTGATAAATCAAAGCCTTGACTTGCCAAGGTGCTAAGGACAGGCTACTACATGTTAAGTGCTCTTAATTTAGTGAAAGGTGGCAAAGGATCAGCAGGATTTTTCCCTCAGTTAAGAAGTTTTGCCCTAAGCAATTTGACAGCTTCTATCTTTGGGATCCCCTTAAACTCTTAAGTTTTATTAGGAGAGTTATTCTGCTTCTATACTTCTAAGTTTTATCCCTGGGTTATCTAGACCAAGTAAAATCACTTACATAACAACTTGTGCTTGTCATATCTGTAAGCTGAATTTCTGAGATAACAGCTTTACTCATTTCTTTCCAACTGTGAAGAATCTCTGCAGTCTGTAATTCTGGTAAGAGGTTTAGAATGGATGCCTTCCACAGAACCAATCTCTCCCCCACCCTCCCACAAACCCACCCCAATCCTATTGAAATAGCCTCTAAGAAATGCAAATTGTTAAAATAAGAATTCCATAGTGACTGCATTAGGTGGAGGGAAGACACCCAGCACCTGAAGACAATTAAATGTTCCCATAACTGCTTTTTAATAGCAGGAAATCTCCAGAAGCCAAGGAGCTGGAATATTCCCTTTATATCACAGTGCAAACAGAACCAGTCCTCAGATGTGACTGACTTGGACTCTGGAACACCCAGACATTTTTCCCCTGTCAATCACTGTCTGGTCACCCTCTGGGTAATCAGAGGGATCTGTCTCTCCAGTGCAGTGCTTAAGGGCCTACATGGGTCAGGAAAAGCTGCACCTTTCCCATTTTAGAGTGAATTCAATAGGACCCATACAATTTATCCAGCTTCTAATCCCTGGTCTGGAAAGACTCTCAATACAAAGCACAGCTGGCATGAAACTGGCTTGTACATCCTAAGTCCTCCCAGGACTTTAATTGAATGCAAAATAGCTGAGAAACAACAAAATATTCTTACATAAAATTTCCTGGCTGTATCAACGCAATGTGCACTTAATTTTAGACACATTTAATCTCCCTAAATGTTTAGTGTGCAAATTCCACATGAGGTGTGGGTTTGCTATTCCCTAGGGGCTTCACAGCTCTCCCAAAGAACAGGAACAACACAAGGAATCTGGTAGGAGTGGGAAGGTGTGTGGATACTTCACAACTCGGGCTGGCGTTGGGGCTCTGGGATTGCAGGATGCCCAAGCCCAATTCCCACAACTCAGAAGGCTTTCAGGATGCCCAAGCCCAATTCCCAGAGCTCAGAAGGCTTTCAGGATGCCCAAGCCCAATTTCCAGAGCTCAGAAGGCTTTCAGGATGCCCAAGCCCAATTCCCAGAGCTCAGAAGGCTTTCAGGATGCCCAAGCCCAATTCCCAGAGCTCAGAAGGCTTTCAGGATGCCCAAGCCCAACTTCCAGAGCTCAGAAGGCTTTCAGGATGCCCAAGCCCAATTCCCAGGGCTCAGAAGGCTTTCAGGATGCTCAAGCCCAATTCCCAGGGCTCAGAAGGCTTTCAGGATGTGCCCCTGGAGTGCCCAGGCTGGGGGCACCCCCAGGGCAGCTCACCTGCTCCGCACCTCGATGCTGGGGCTCTGGGATTGCAGGATGCCCAAGCCCAACTTCCAGAGCTCAGAAGGCTTTCAGGATGCCCAAGCCCAATTCCCAGAGCTCAGAAGGCTTTCAGGATGCCCAAGCCCAATTCCCAGAGCTCAGAAGGCTTTCAGGATGCCCAAGCCCAACTTCCAGAGCTCAGAAGGCTTTCAGGATGCCCAAGCCCAGTTCCCAGAGCTCAGAAGGCTTTCAGGATGTGCCCTTGGAGTGGCCAGGTCGGGGGCACCCCCAGGTCAGCTCGCCTGCTCCGCACCTCGACGCTGGGGCTCTGGGATTGCAGGATGCCCAAGCCCAGTTCCCAGAGCTCAGAAGGCTTTCAGGATGCCCAAGCCCAGTTCCCAGAGCTCAGAAGGCTTTCAGGATGCGCCCCTGGATGTGTCCTGCACCCCCAGGGCAGCTCACCTGCTCCGCACCTCGACGCTGTCCTGGTACAGCCGCTCGTACAGGCAGATCCTCAGGTCCATGCTGGGCTGGGGCACCCAGATGGGCACATCCACGGAAACTCCAGTGGCACTGAAGCTCAGCTGGCAGGGCAGGAATGGCAGGGGGTTAGTTCTGTTAGGCTCAGGTTCTCACTGACTTAACAGCAAGAATTTCTGCTGTAAATACAGAAGAGTACAATATTTTATTATTCATATTGCAACAGGTTCTTTAATGAGGCAGACCTAGGAAAATCATTTGCAAAGTAAACCCAAGATGTTAGAGTGCCCCAGCAGAAAAACACAATTATACTTTGGTTTGGATTCTCTGACAGGGAACATGAAAGAAGAGCATCTGCCCATGATACTGGAAAGAAGTATTTGAAGTGCCTTTAGCTGAAGGGAATGGGCCCCAATCCAGGCTCCCCTGGGGCTGAAGCTCCTTCAGCCAGCACAGAAATGCAGTGAAGGCAGCACAGGGCTGTGCTTCCTGCAGTGACCCGGGTCTGGCACCAGGGCCCACAGAGCTCAGCCCTGGAAAAGCTGATCCTGGAGGAGAAGGTGCCCACGGGAGCCTCAGCAGGCGTCTGCAGCTCCTTCTGCAGCCTGAGGGAGAGCCAAGACTGGCTACTGAGCTTCTGGGAAGTTTGTCTTTATTTTTTGGCAAGCTTCTATGAACTGTTCCAAGCAGAATTTGGCTTCCAATAAAATTTAGAATCACAATATGCTGAAGTGGTAACTAAAGTTGTCATCTCTTCCAGCTTTCACACATCAGCTTCACTACTGCCTGCTAAATAATTCCAATTCTGATGGATCAGAAAGAAAATAAACTATGTGGGTTGGGAATAAGGGAGAATACTTCCACATTTGTTTCCAGGACCTGAGATGTTTTCCAGTATGATGCCTGATAAAATGGGAATATCAGGATTATTTGCATAGAAATTTAAGAGAATGAGCAGGTTTAATAAACATCCTGCATCAGAAATAAGAGCTATGACTTAGAAAGTTACCTCCCATCAAACTACCTAATACATAATTCTTGAGAAAAGCACAAATCAGAAGATTTTAAACTATTTCACACATTTTGAAGCAGGTCACTCACTGGTTTGCAGTCTGGGTTGTCAAACACAATCACAAACTCTGCCCTCACATCTCCAGGGACAGCTGGGACAAACAGGACTGGGATTTTCACGGAGCTGAAGGGTCCAATCTCACCCTCAGTCACCTGAACAACAACAATGAAACTCTGGAAATTGCACTGAAATAAAGAGGCTGTGCATACTCACAATGCATACACTCTACTACACCTGGTTTGTAACTGAATTGAACTTTCTCTGCACAGGAAAAACCAGAACATTAATATGGCTCAAATCTGACATTCCCCAGACATTCTTCCTGCACCTCCTTGTGTGCTGTCACCAGGCCTCATTTAACCACAGAACCACAGAGCAGAAAAAGAGAGTTAAACTGTGGGAAATGGGAATGTGCACAGAACCCTTCCACTCAAATACATCTCTATAGATCCAAGGAAAGGGGAAAAGTGTGCTGTGATTTCATTTTAAGAACTAACTGTGATACAGTGATGTCCAGTGGGCTTGGAATGACCATGTACTTAAGCATCTCTCACCAGAGCAATTTATTTGATGTAGGCTCAACCTAGGGAAATCTTATCAGGATCTCAGGACATTCATTACCTTTCCAAGCATAATTTCAACTGGTATTTCTTTGGGAGTAAGTTCCACTAAATTATCTTCATTGTCTGTGTCCAGATCTGATCTGGTATTTAATTCTCCTTGATCAAGTTGTTCTGGGGAAAGAAACAAACACAAAACACAACAAAATGCTGGATGTGTCCATCAAAAAAACCCCAACAAAGCACAAGTACATTAATTTGGGTCAATATTGCAAATGCAGGCTTGTATAGCAGTGATTGGAAAACAGGAATGTCTGGAAGGAAATATTCTTTTGGCCATCCAGCTTTAGTCTAGTTTGGAATTCTACCCAAGGCACCTGAGTAACAACATTAAAGGTTCAGTGGGACAAGGTTTGTATTGGAGATTGGAACATCCAAAATGCAGACTCAGCTGGAAGTGAGCTTGGGCTTCAAGAGCTGGATAAATTTCAGTGGGATAATGCAGCCAGAAGGACCTGTTAAAACCACCCACAACCTTTCCATGGAACTTTCAACTTCCTGAAATTGGAATGATCAATATTGGGAAGAAATGTTAAAGAACATAGATAAGAAACAAATTAAGAAAGTCTTTCTTCTGTAAGACTGGATTTTATTAAGCACATAGTAAACATTAGGAATGAGATGGAAAATGTCTGAGGAGGTTCATCTTTCTGCTTCCTTGTTCCTAGAATTACAGACTATAAAAATAAACCTGTCATGTGGATTGCTATTCTGAGAAGTGGGGATTCAGTTGCTGAGACAAGGATGATGTTAAGAATTTTGCAATTTCTGAAGCTGGTTGGGTTCTGTGTTCTTCTGAGACTGAATTGTTGATCACTAATGAGCAGTGAGGTTCTCTGCTGCTTTTGATATAATGGTGTCAGGACATTATTTTTAGTCATTTTCTGTGAGGCAGCATACAAAGAAATCTAACATTACTCCTGGAGTGATGAGCTACTTAATTTACTGAGCAACTTTGCAAACTGAACTGCACAGTTCATTACAGGAGACTACAGATGGATAAAGCTTGGTCTGGGGAAGTGCAGGGGGTGTCCCAGAGCATCACCTCACCCATGGCACTGCTGCTCTCGGGCTCCTGGGCTGCACAGGGTCTCACCCCATGAGGGTGTCTGGGCTTAACACAAATCTGGTCCCTGTTTTGATCCCCAGCTGCCACTGGACTCGTGCTGCCTTCCTCTTCAGGGTCACAGGCACTGAAATGTTGAGTGACCTATCAGGAAACACAGAAAAGGATTTTCTCCCATGGCTGTTCCTGTGCCCTGCCCCAGCTCCAGTTCTATCCAGCAAAAGTTTTATGCAAATCAGACTTGTCCTTTCTTGCAACAGTTCCACGTTAGAAATGGAGAAATGTGTTGCACTTTCCAAGAACTGCACGTTCTACCAGACCTTTATCAATGAGCAGATTGAATTTTTGCTGGCTGCCCCAAACAGGTAAATAATGTAACAGGAGCAATGCAGTGTAGTGCCAGTTACTTTACAATTAGCAGAACCAACATTTTTCTAGTGGAAACCCAGGCAGTTCTATGTCAAAACTAAGTCTGCTGCAATCAGCCCTCTCTTTATCACACCCCTCACTTTATTGCTAGTTTTGCACCAGTTCACATGTTTCTGACTTGCAGGAGTTGAGATTTTAATGACTCTGTCAAAATCTCCTCTTTTAACTGAAGTATTTTCTCCTAATTGTCATGAATGTGGAGAAAATAGGAATCATGGCATAAATTACAGAGTACTTTAAAAATCAGCATTGTTAGTTTCCCCACTCCTCACAAAATAATTGTTTTTAATTTTATCTTCTAATATTTGGGTCTAACAGATTATAACAACCCAAATGTACAAAAGAGAATCTTCCCAAATCCTTTCTGACCTGAGCTGCTCTGTGACTCTGCAACTCCACCCCACTTCCCAAAGCAGAACATTTCTATTCCTTTTAGGGCAGTGTTTTTGAACCCACCACTCTTGCAGGAGCAGAGTTTACTGTTGCTCTGAGGGTACTTGTGGCACCTGCTGACGTCTGAACTTTGAATCTGGTGCCCAAAGCCCCGCTGTTTGTCAGGCTGATGGTCCGTGAAATTGTCTCTCCCACCACAAGGCTGCCAAAGTCAAGGAGCTCTTTATCCAGAGCCAGCTGTGAGAAGATAAACCATTAATTACCCCTGGCCTACATAGCACTAATGTCAATTAAATGAGCATCCGCTCTCTATAATAATAATTATATTATCCACATGCTTAAGAGAAGTCTCTTACAATGCACGTCTTGACTGTACATTTCAGTGGAACAGAAAAAGAACCTGTCTGGGCCATAAACATGACTTCTCCTTCCAGCCCTTCATTTATCTAGAAAACAAAAGAGAAATCCCCCATGAGAAATATTTTCACTCATTCTTTGAGTGGCATATTAAAATGTATCTTTGCTGATTCTGTGTTTCTCCTTTAAAACAGTCTCTGTGACAGCCTGCTTAACCTTAGCTGGGCAGCATTATAAATATTTGGAAACTTGCTCTCATTTGGAGGCATTTTCCAAACATGCCCTCAGAATTTGCCTTACTACAATTTATCAGAGCTTGAACACGCACACAGCTACCACAGTAGTTCTTCTAAAAATGTGGTTAGTTTCCTTGTTAGCAGTTCAGAAATTCAATTATGATGTTTTTAATCAATCTAGTGGCCTATACTGGGATTCTCCTCACTGTGCACTTACCATTGGCTTAAATGTTACCAGGAATTCACAGGACATCCCAGAAGACACTTTGCCAGGTGGGTCAAAACTGTGGAGATAATTAACATAAAACTCCAAATTAAAGCTGTGGAGGGAACACCCAGCTCTTGCTCTGATAACAATGGCATATTTTTTTTTTCCCCTCACTTGGACTAATTATCAGAAAAGTCAGAATGAGTGACAGATTAATGAAAGGCTACAGAACCCTGCTGCAACTGAGAAACAACAAAGGCTGATGCTTTATGAAGGTTTTATTCAGAAAGACTTGAAGTGATTTTAAAAGGCAAGACAGGGACTGTAGCCAAGGAGATGAAGCTGAGGTTCAAAATCAGCAAGAACAGGTTGAACTGCCCAGTCAGATAATTAGGAAGCAACTTCTCCCATTATCCATTTTAATGTTGCTCTGTAACATCTCCCCTGTCCAAACACAAAATGAAGAGGAAAAACCCAAGGAGGGAGCTGCAGATGATTAGAGAAAGTGCTGCTTGCTGCCAGCTGTATCGAAATTATCTTGAATAGAATCTGCCACTCATTTCATGGTCTGTGTGAGGCAAGGAAAATGCCCATCACAAGACAAGACATCTCACAGCTGCACTGTAAATGAAATTATTGAGGCACTCCTGGAGCCCTGCTCTGCCTGGCACAGGAGCCAGGGGAGATAAGGAAGAGCTGTCAGCCATGGGAGCCCTGAAGCCAAGTGAGACACAGAATACACTTGCCCTTCACAGTTTTATCAAAACAAATTAAACTCAAGCCAAAGCAAGATGAAACATTTTCAAAAGGGGAAACACACTTCAGAATTCAGGAGCTTAAAATGTGGACAGCACCTGTATCCTGGCCTTCTGAACAGATCCCTGGCAGTTTCTCCTAAGAAAATCTTCAAGGAATGGTTCTTTATTTCAAATGTTACCTTGATAAAATAGTTCTGCTTTAGAGCACAAACTGCCAAGCACACAAACCCACACAGAGCCACTCTGCTAAGGAGAGGCTCCCATTGCATGGTGTGTAATAATGCTCATTTTAACCACTAGAATAAAGCTTTTTATCAGCAAATATGGTCCCTGTCACTGATAACAGCTCTCAAGTGTTATGTCTGTAAATGCCTGTACACTGATTTTGAGGACAGTGACACCGTGACAGTGTAGATGTGCTGGGTATTTTCAAAATACTTGGCAAAACTACTTTGTAACAAACAATTTATGTCTGGTCCTACTTGAGATAAGCTTTATTCAGTGTAGGATCAGAGTCCACAGGTCTGTGCTCTGCTGGTCAAATTATTAATAATATGACAATGAAGAATAAAATCTTAGATTATTTTTGCTAGCTATCCAGCTGGCAAATGTATGGCTGACCAATTTATTTTTAAAAAGTTAATTAATTAATTTGATGTTTCATTTGTATTTGGAGAGTACTTTGAAAGGCAATCATAGCAAGGAAAGACTTAGGCCTTTCAAAAAGCATTGCTTAATTTTTGGTCACAAACCAGAGGTGCTGATTTACCATATGCAATTGTCCAGCACACTAAATGAGGGAAAAAAATCAATATTTCAGAGCAGGAAACCCTCATTTTGTCAGATTAGTGGCTTCAGGCTTTGTCACAGAAATTAAACACGTGTAAGTGGGTCAAAATTAAATCCATGCACGTGATTTTGAAACAACCACGAGCTACCCATTGAGTCAAGAACCAGAGAAGGTTTAGGAGCTGAAGGGCTCTGTCGTGTCCTGGTCAATTACCCATCTCCATCAGTCTGGGAATGAAGTGCCCCACACCTTTCCCAATCCACCTACAGCAGCTGGATCCAGACTTTTCAGCTCTCCAGGGATGCAGTTCAGGCAAGAACTCTCTGTTCACATTCCTGTGGGCTCTTGTGCAGAGTGGGCAAGGAATGGCTTCACCTTGGACCATCCTGTCCTTGTCAGACAACCCAGAAATTCCATGTGTGGTTTATCCCCACAAGGGCAGTGGGCAGTGAGCTGGGAAAGGAGCTCTGGAGTATAAAATCACTTACAGTGGGGAAAAAACTTGTTTATTCACTGGGCTGTGATTAAACTGTCCCACAGGTGGCTTCCCCAGGTCAGCCACAACAGTTGAAAGCTCTGTAAGCCAAAGGAATTTATTCCCATGTCTCCTATTTGTCCATGAGCTTCACTTACACACAGGAGCTGTAGCATTTTTTCACTTTTAGGCTAGACTACAATAATTTCCTTTGTTTGTTTCACAGAATTCCAGGTAAATTAATTCTTTTCATGACTTCATTTTTTAGAGAAATACTACTTCTCACAACTTGTCTTTTATATATTTAAAGGCTCAGACCAGTTCCAGAGAGAGCTAGTGTCTGAATTCTTAAAATGAAACATTTGGTGGATACCTCCTTTTGTTTATTTATAAACAGTGAGATAAAATTATCAATATAGTTAAACTGAGATTAATTTGCAATCTCCCAGCTAGACACAGTGCTTCATTACATAACCTGTCAGCAGGATTACAGGAATAGATTGATGGGAAAGACCACAGGATTGCAATTTAAGTGCTCTTTGCTCTGAGATTGATTTCCTTTATTTCATCAGCTTTTTTCCCTTCCTTTCCTGTCCAATTATACTGTGTTCATCTCAACCCACAAGTTTGACTTTCTTCCCTCCAGTTCTCTTCCCCATCCCACTGAGGAGGGAGGGAGGAGCTGCTCTGTGGAGTTTCTCTGCCTGCAGGGTTAACCCACAACAAGCAGGAATTTCAATTGCTGCAGAATTGGGTTCCAGCTCTTGTTGTAGTACAAAGGTAAAACAAGTCTGCAATTAATTTACTTACTGAACACTGATGAAGTCCTTGAGACATTCACTGATTCCCACCAGCCTGCAGTAATTAACACTGTAGGATGCATTTGTCAAAACTATCTTCTTTTTGTAGATTTGACCAACATCAAAATCCTTGGAATGCCAAACATACCAGGTGAATGTCAGAGACATGATGTCATGTTCATGGTCTAACAGAGTTATTAAGAGTTTTGTTAACTAACTGAAATTTAACTGCATGGGAGTCACCACTTCTTTAAAGACATTACTTTACAGTGATAATGCATTTACAAACAATATACAAGTACCAGCCATGCTGCCCTTTAAAGAACACACAACACAGTGCAACAGGAGATTTCATCACCTGCTCACCTTTCTGACAGCATTTAAACTCCCCTAAGTAAAGGAAGTATTTTATAATTTACATAGTAAAACTAATTAGTTTATTTAATCTATCACTTAACCAAGAGATTGTTAGAGAAAAAGCCAAGAGCTGTTTCAAATTTCACTACAGACCTATTAAAGGCTGCAACAGAATTTTGATCAAGACACTGGGATATACCTACAGCAGATCCATCTCTGTAATTCTATGCAGAATGGCCACTGACCTTGAAATGAATGCAGCTGGGTTTGCTGTGGAAAGCACAGCCCTTATGCTCCCGACCAGGCACAGTTTGCTTGCGAAGAATTCCAGTTTGGAGCTCCTCCATTTTTTTCTCAGCTGTTTTTTTCCTCATTGCCCTTATGGCCAACTGTGTTGGATCTTCTGCTTTGGGTACCTGGTAAGGAACGTGCACAAAGACCACCAGGGCTGTGTGTGATCCCAGAATCTGCAGTTCCAGTAGAAAAATCTGCAAAAGGAATATTCCAGCACCCAGCCAGCCTTTTCCCAGCTCTCTCCAGTCAAACTCAGCCTCCCAACCTCAACATGAAGAATTTCATGGATTCTCAGCTGTCTGTTCTGCAGTTTATCATCACCCAACACTATGACATCATGTTTTTCATGGCAGAATTAGCTCTTCTGCACTTTAAGGAGTTTTTTCCCCCTCAGATTCTTTAACACTGAGAAAAAAATTCAGCTGACTTCACTGGAATGTTTCAGTCATGGTCCACTGCTTCTTACAGGAGTATGTACTGACACAATTTCTTTTTGATCGATTCTGAAGTTTTTTCAAACTCAAACATTAAACATAATGTGATTTATGTCTTTACAGATTTCTGAACTAAAGCTGAAGCGTTGTTTTCTCTTTGAGAGAACCAACTCCTCCAGAACAGTGTCAAACAGCAATGACTGATGATATTCTCACATCTGAATCTCTGCATCTATGTAATAACATAAAGGCTGCCTTTTAACTGCAAAATACACAATTATTGGTTTTAAGCAAGGTTCTTTTCTATTTCTAACAAGAGATATCACAACATTTACCTTGTGCAAGTCATACTGTCGACTCCAAAGTCCTGGGAACTCTGGTACTAGGAGGGTCTTGTCCCTCTCTGTGTCCTCATCACCACTTTCCCAGAGCACATCCTGGGCTCTGCTCTCAGAACTCTCTCCCTGGGGAGCAGCTCCCTCCCCAGCCAAGGAACAGACTGATGGAGAGCGCCACGACTTTGGTGAAAGAACACAAGTTTGGAAGACACAGCTAAAAATTACTAGAGAACAGTTACTTCAACAGTTACCAGTTTCTGAGGAGATGTTGTAATACAAAAATGACAGGTTTTAAAGCTCAGAGGTCAAAGATGACAACTTAGATCAATTCCCTCTTAAACCATTAAACACAGACAAAATCTTACGTTAAAAGTTACTATATTTCCTTCAAGAAAAAGGAAACTAACAGACATTAAGAGATCTGATGGGGGAATTACTCTCCACTTGTTCTGTACTGTCTCATGTTTGCTTGCATCCTGTGCTATTTTTAAACAGAATTCAGTGACCTGCACATTTAACAAAACAAAACAAAACAAATCTAAAGAGAGTTCATTCCCAGGCCTTTGATTACCTGTGATATTTCTCCATCTGCATGTTTGCAGGTCTCCTCACTTTGCCAGGCTTCCCGCCTCTGCAGTAAAGGACCCTCAAGTTTACCACGAGCTTTAATTGCCTTAGTAGGGGACTGACTTTTTTTCTGCTTGTGAATAGAAGCTTTTTCTTGCAAAATTCGAGACACAATCTCCATTTTTCTTGATTTCTGCAGTTCTCTAAAAGCTCTGGAATCCAAAGTTGTAAGAAATATTAACCCAACCATGGTTGTTTACCAATACTATTAACTACAACCCAGTTCCCTTGGAGCCTTTAAGCTAAATTGCAAGTCTTTAAGTTGGGTTCAGTGGTAATTTGTGCCAAGACACCAAGTGATTCAGAGGCTGTTTATACATTTTTGCAGACTAAATATACTCGGTTACAGGGTTTTAGAAGGCTGATACAGACTTTCACAGTGTTCAGGGGAAGAAAAAGGACAGTTACTTTAGGTTTCAAGTTTAGGTCACTGAACTTCCTTCCTGGAGGAGTTGATCGTGGAACACCCACAGAGCTCTGGTGCTCTGAATGCCCCAAGGCAGGAGCTCAGGGCACAAAGAACAGACTGTGCAAGTGTCACACACAGAGTGGGAGAGGGAGTTCACTCCCTCCGGGCACCATCAGAGATGTTCTGCCTTCAGGATCTGACTGAGCTCCAGTACATTCCTGCACAAGCACCAGGGAGCAGGGAGAGTTTGATATGGCTATGACACTTACTCTTGCTTTTTTTCATGCTCTTGCTGTCGTTTATGGAGACAAATTTCCCTGATAACATTGCCTCCTTCTGCTAGGATGGCTTCCCTCATTTTCATCTCCTCCTTCTTTGCCTCCAAGGCCTTTGCTTTGTTCAAAATCTGGAGAGTTTGGAGCCTTTCCTATGAAAGTCACACAAACCAGTCACATATTTGATTCACATATTAAAGAATATAAACCAGAGAATCTAATGCTGGTCCCCAATCCAAGTATAATTTGTGGTGGATGTCTCTGAAGCAGAAGGTATCATTTGTAATACTCTCTGTAGTCATGGGGGGCTGAGATGCAGAAAGCTCTGACTAGGTCCAGGCTACTTCTCTCCCCTTCCAGCCTGCCCCTGGAATGCTGCTCAGTGAAGGAATGTGAAAAGATAACACTTCTAAACAAATCAGGATTAAATTAAGATCATTCCCTCAGATTCTACAGAACATAAATAGAAGAGCAAAGCAGCATAGCTCAGAAATTCCTAATTTATACTATTTAAATTCTTAAATAACTGTTTTTCTTCCATATGTTTTCTCCATGTGGAATATTTCTGCATTGGGATCCAAATAACTGGAAATCCTTCTGGCTGAACTTCCAGAGAACTTATTTTAGTATGCATTATTTCCCAGAGACTTCCCTTCCCAGAACAACTAGACTGTTGACAGAATAAACTGCATCAGCAGAAGTGTCAAAACCTGCCCACACAGATCTCATCTCATCCCTCCAAGAGTTAAACTCTCCCCAGCTTCAAGAGATTTGGTCAGTGATCTGATCAAAAATCACCACGCAGTTCTGCAAGGAAATCTGACATGACTTGCATTAGAACCCAACAGTCTCCCAAGTCAGTGACTTCATTCCCATCCCAGCCCAGCAGCAGTACCCTGTTGGAAGTGATGCTGGTTTTCAGGGAAAGCACAGCTTGTATCCTTCTCTCCATATGCTCCTGAGCTTTCACTTCTTCCTTTGCATTTTTTTCATGAATTCTGTAAGCAGAGTAAAATCTTTCAGGCTCACATCCTGGAAAGCTCTTGGTATTAGAATGTCTGAGCTGACAAGGAGTAATTGCCAAGGTCCCCAGGCACTGCTGCTGCCAACCCCTGCTTGGTGGGCACTGGCTGCGGGCACAGGGAACAGTTGGAGACTCTTCCAAACATGGCACTGCTCAAGCTCCAAGTGCCAACAGGTTTTCAAATATTTTGCTCAACAACTTTAATTTTTTAAAATTTTGGAGATGAAGAATGTGTTTCATGTTATGACATATGACTGGCTGCTAAAATAAAGAATTCAGGTGTTGCTCATGTAACCAATACTGAAACATTATGTAGCAAACTTTTCAAGCCAAGCACATGTACCCACACTAAAAATAAACCCTAAAAACTCTACAAGTTGGAAATACGTGGGCAGGAACCAAACCTGGAAATATTGCAGATAATACAGTGGGAAACTAGGAGAAAAATTAAGATTCATATGTTGGTCAAGAAAAAAAATCTATTTGATTTCATTTCTCTTAATTATAATCAGTTTGTACATACCATGTAATAAAAATAAACCAGCACAGAAACAGTACAATTACTTCCATCATTTTACAATTAAGTCCTAATATTTGTATATTAGCATATATTTGTATATCTGTAAAAACAAGTAACAAATGTTCCGTTTCTTCAGCAGCAAAATAATTCAACACCAGAGTAATAACACAAACATAAACATACACATATGAAAGAACATTTAATTTAAAATCAATCAGAGCAGAAGCACAAAGAAATGGCCCATCAACCCATTGACCTGACTGATGCTTTTTTACCACATTTCTAAGGGGACACTGAATGGCACAGGGCAGGTTTCAAACCTGGATTTTAGTTATACTATCTCAGTTAATGACACACACATATACAAAATTATTAATTATTAATGCCTCAAGGGTCAGAGTCCTCATGACAAAGACCATCCCTTCAGCTCCAGGGAATCTGGAGGCCATGCTAGGACAGTGAGTGGAGTTTCTTCTTTCCATGTCCTTCTGTGCCCTGTAAGATCTCAATGCTACACTGTACCAGCCACAAGATTTCCAGGTGCAGCAGAAGACACACCTTGCAGAAAAATCATTATTTTTCAAAGACTGGAGGATAAAGTCTTGCCCAGCAGAGGATGTACAACAGGAAATGAGTGAAGGCCCACCTTGCCATGCTTTGCCTCAGGAAGCAGACTGCTTTCTCATGGTTCCTTTTGGCATCCTCGAGGATTTTTTTATTTCTTTCTTCACATTCTCTCCGGGCATCCTCCTCTCTTCTGCAAAACACAGACAAACCAACAGTTGCAGCAGGACTAAGGAAAACTTGATTCCAACACAATGAGACCTCAGGCTGGGGTTGGGGAGTTTATTAATATGTGCTGGAATGAGGACATTTGTCTGCTGCCCACATCCCCCACACAAACTTCACAAAAGCCACAAACTGACACTGACTGGTGTCTGCTTTCTCTCCAGGAAATCTCAATGGACTTGGCCCTAAGTCCTGAAGGTCTTGGAGGCCAACAGCACTGCAGACACATGCAGTTAGTCTGACCCAAGAAACCTCATTTCCTATGACAAAAAACCCTGCATTTGTAGGTTTTTTTCATTAATGAGTTTATTCCCATAGATCAGAAATCCTTACCTGCATAATCACAAGGCAGGGGCCAATTCTTATTTTTAATTCCATTTCCTCATCAAATTTTCCCAAAGCACACCCAGCTAAGACACACAGTAGCACCAGAACCTCAACTACCTGCAGCAGTGAATTGGCTGACAATAAAACAAGAAAGGCAGCAGGCTCTGACTTAGAGGCTCTTACTTCTCTTGAGTCCGACGCCTTCCCTCTGCTTGCAGGGCTGTTCTTTTTTCCTTCCAAATCCTCACTTTTCTTTCCTCCTGGTATTGCATCTGTAGCTCCTCCTCATCTTTTTGAAGTTGTTCACTGAGGGTGCTGTATTTTCCCTGCTCAGCTTTTATCTGCCACATCTCAACCCTTTAAAACAAAGTGTGAGTTGTTTTCACTGAAATACGGATATTCTTTCATTTTAAGGTGATAGATTGAGTAGGGAAGGCTCAATGGGGAAAATTAACCTGTAGCCATGTTTTCTTTTATTATTTTAAAATGCATTTTGAATCAAACCCTTTTACTGACATGGGTATTCCAGACTAAAGCTCATATCTAATAGTATATCCCTTTTAAAGACATCAAAAATATTGGTGAAAAAAAGGTAAAAAAAATGAAACCCAAGGTTGCGTTTCTCCCACTTACCCAGAAGAAAACATGAAAACCAAGAAAAATTCTAAAAATAGCTTTTCCTTCAACAGTAAATAACTTCAGGGACAGGCCATAGCTTTTATTCTTCTGTGCTTTGCTGAAGGAACCAGCTATGATAGGGCTGAGTACATTAATCTGTTCTGTGTATTGCTAATCACACAATAAACAAGTCAAGCATTTTAAAGCTATTACACAACACTGCAGCAGAACACGCTGTATCCTGGTTAACCACTTGGCTAATCACAGCTAGAAGCTCGTGCCTGTGTTCCTCCTTTGATGTACTGTGATGTACCTGTGGTACCAAAATATAAACACACTCACCTGTTGCCTTCTGCAAAAGACTGTTTTACTCTGTCTGGTATAAAGAAGTCATTTATTATGTGTGAACAATCAATTACAAGCAGCTATATTAGCTTGGCATAAAAATACACAGTACTGCTACAAAGTCTCCATCATGCTCATTTTCTATCCTTTCCTGTATGCCCTATAAAAACACTAAGAGGCATAAATTACAAGTATTTATGCTCATGCACAGACAGATTTACTTTAGTCCAGCTTATTTTACATTTCAAATGAGACCTGTTTAGGTCACAATTTATGCACCTCTCAAAATCAAAACTTTTATTTACATGTGCAAAACTAACTTGGGGTCTGAGCCACAGCACCCAACTTTGTAAGGAATGAAAGTTGCTCTCAAATGATTTAGTTCAGTATTTACAAGCAATTTCTGTACTGATTAACTTATGAATCCATCCAACAGCGTATGAAGAATGTAATAAAGATTGATTCCCTTCACACTTTTTTCATTGCCTCACTTACAAGTTTTGTTTTAGTGTCAAAGCAATTCTCAGCTCCAGCTCCTTCTCCCTCTCCAGCTCAGTGCACAATCGGCTGCTCACGGCCTGCAGGCGGGACACGGCTGCGCTGGTAACATTGGAGAGAAACAATCAGAAACAAACGTGAACACAGCCCCCCCTGCAAGGTCAGCAAGAATAAAGCATAGCTCTAAGGCTCAGATTTATTCATCAGAATCCCAGCAATTTATGCAGCCTCTTGTTTAACCTTCTAAGTGTCCATTCTTGAGGCAGAGCTTTCTTTAAACTCTTACACGCTGGTTGAAAGGACCAGATGAGGATTTCAAAAGCACTGACCAGTAGCTTAATGCAACTATTCATTTCTCAGACTGATAAAAGTAGTATTATTCATGAAGATAAGCGTAGGTGAACCTAGAGAACCTAGACCGATTTTGCTTTTAAAATGGTATTACAATATTCCATACACTTAGCCTACAACTGCAGCATTCCCACACAGTTATTTTCCTTCTCTCCCCAGGAAAACTAGCAGACAGTGTACTACAGGATCCACAGACAGTGGCCTGACTGTACTCAACATAAACTCCCATCCTCTAAATGAAAATTGGATCTTCTGCCTGCAGTTATTCCTCTAACTTCAACATTTCTGTATTGGCATTGGTAGGGCTAATGGCAGCCAGGATTTGCATTATTGCCAAAACACAATGACTTTGAACTTCATAAGCCAAAAATCTATCAAGTTTTCTCACTCCACCAGTCACTTGCTAAATGTAAGAGATTGGGAGAATTGCTATTTTTTACATATCTAGACCTCTCCATGTGATAAGGATAAACACTACCCTGCTTTTCTGTCTTTGCTGGGTTTTGTTACTTAGATCCCACTTGCAGCACCTCAGGAGGCTCATTTGCATCAACTCATCAGTTTTGTTTAAGCAGCTCTCCCATTCTGGCAGTTAACCTGCCTTCCTTTCTCTCATTCATCGCTGCTCTAACCTGGAGATTAACACAGGTTAGAAATGCAGCTGCGAAGTTTGTTCACAAGCCTCTGGCTCCTGGTACACAAGCCACCCACTGCTTTCTATTTAAACCAAATGTGAAGAGTACAGTAAATTGCCTCCCACTTGATAGCACAAGTGTTTCAGAGCAGCTCCTGTATGCAGAGCTACTCCTGAAAGGCATTCCTGCATTCCAGAACAACACAAGAAGGAAATGGCGCATGTATGCGTGTATTTATAAAAATATATGCACACACATATATATAAATCCTGACTGAGCAATCACCAGAAGCAAAGCCACGACCTCCAGGAGTGCCACAGCACCTTGATTCATCAGACTCAATAGAAGACTGAGACCCTGACAGACATAATTGACAGCAGTGGGCTAGGCTGATTTAATACCTGTTGTTACATTTTAAAATATATGCCTCTTTCCCACCCATTCCCAAGTTTCCACCTCTTTCTGCTCTTATCTCATTAATTACACACAGATGAACATAGTGGATGCCTGTAATCCTTGGGATCCAGAAATACTCTCTACCTACACATTGCCAGCCTCCTCCTCTCTCTCTATTTCCATGTCTACATGATCCAGCTGCTTTGCCAGCATCTTGCTCCGCAGCCGACAGGCGCTCAGCGTGTCACTGCAAGAAACAAACACAGCATTTGTATTTTGTAGGTTCTCTTCTCTCCCCTGTGAAACTCTTCTTTCTGGGAGCAAGATTCACAGCCAGGATTCCTGTCAGATACACAGTTCTATCAACTCCAGTATTTATGACCAGTACAGTATCTCAGTATTTGCTGGTGATTTGTGCTGATGGATTATGTTTGCTTAAACACTAACCTGGCTTTTTCCACTTCCAGTTCCTTTTCCCAGACTATGTCATCGAGCAATTGGAGGTTTCTCTGTGAGACTGATATGCGAACTTTGTCTGCAGACTTCAGAGGCTGAATGTTGCCAATGTTGCCCAAAGAGTGTTCTGAGCTTTGCCTTTCAATTGGAACACACAATCAACAAAGAAACATCATGAGAAACTGTAGTTATGTGAAGTTTGTATGACATCCTTACATCCTTGCTTTCTGTTTTATTCTAGCAGAGCTGTTACAAATAAGACCATTATAAATAAGGATAAACATGAACACAAACTGCACAGGAAGTTTGCATGCTTGGACTTAAGCCAGGATTTTCAGACCTGGATATCTAATGTTGAAAATCTATATCTTCATTTAATGCACTAATGATGTGTCTTTGTTTTTGAAATGCCTGTGGCTCCTCTTGATCCCACCATGGGTTTGCAATTTTAGTGCTCCTGAACAATAGTTTACAATTTTAACAGGAACATTTTAAACTAGTTTAAGACATGTCATACACAGGTGGTCACTCAACACCACAGAGGAAATTCCTGTTTGAACTGGAACAAGGTATTTACATGCTAGAATCAGACTGGTCTCCAACATCTTCAGAAGTGTCCTTGTTTTCCATCTTGCCATCACCAGCCACCTCTTCTTCCAGCTCATACTCTGGCAGATATTGAAACAACAGCTTAATAAAGACACTGTGAATTTTAAAATGCAAAGCTTTCTATACTTGCTGTCAAGTCACAGCGTGGAGAATCAGAGATGACATTTTATAGCATTAGTGCAGCATACATTAAAAAATTCATATGGCAAAACACACAGGACTATTGTACACCTGCAAACGAACAGGAGAATGTTCTCTGCTGTCATGTGAAGTGTCACCAAGAATCCCACTTATGTGGGAAAATCCCAGAAAGAACAGGGAGGGGGACAAGGGAGGATAATGCATTGTCAGGTTCTGGCCAACTATCTAACATGTTTATCTTACATTAAGTTTACATTAATGTCATTTTTTGTGAGTTATCAAAACAATTCATTTTCACCTTCCCAGTGTTCTTCCATGCCAGGGAGCTGACCAGTTGCATCTTCATTTTCTTCTTCTTCTTGTCTTTCTTCTTCTTCTTCTTCTTCTTCTCTTTCTTCTTCTTCCTCTTCTTGTCTTTCTTCTTCCTCTTCTTCTCTTTCTTCTTCTTCGTCTTCTTCTCTTTCTTCTTCGTCTTCTTCTCTTTCTTCTTCTTCGTCTTCTTCTCTTTCCTCCTCTTCTCTTTCTTCTTCTTCCTCTTCTCTTTCTTCTTCTTCCTCTTCTCTTTCTTTTTCCTCCTCTTCTTCTCTTTCTTTTTCCCCCTCTTCCTCTCTTTCTTCTTCCTCCTCTAGAAACACTTGAGGAGATATTTGCTCTTCTCCCTCACTATAACTGGTCTCATGATCTTCCATGCTGGCAGTTCTTTCCAAATGACCAGGCTGATAAAAAGAAGAATATGTTTTACACAACAAATCTCCAACAACTTGCAGTAGTGGTGATTATTTCTGGAGGTGAATTCATAGCATTCAGTGCATACTTAATGCATATGAAATAACTGGATACAACCACACAACTCTGTGCTAGTTACACATTTTGAGTATCAACTACAATAAATCTCTTAGCAAAAAGCAAAGACTCTGCCGTTTTTTAAAATAACAATCAGCTCAGTAATAAAACAAACCTTCTGAATGTATTTTATCTGCTTAGACAATGACTTCACCCTAAATGATTTGGGCACAACTCCAACAAACACTATTTGCTCTTGAGTCTCGTGGAGTTCTCCAATATAAAGTAAACTGCTCCCAAATGTTGTTACCATTTATTAGAATTCAGTAAATTCTGCATGTCATCTAGAATGAGTTATTACCACATGGCTGAGCATTTCACATCTTACTCACAGAGAGACTTGGACATATGATTAATTTTAACGAAGGTGGCTCAGCTTTGAGTGCGTTTATGTAAATCCTTCTGCAGAACTTAAGACCATCAACTAGAAGAGAGTATTTTCTCCAGTTAAGGAGCAGAGAAAACACACCCCAGGATCTGAAGTATGGAGGAATGAGTACATGATAGGAACCACCTTAAAGCCAAGCCGGATTCCTACACCGGCCTACGTTGATTTAGGGATGTTGGTGGCACAAGAAGTGGCACAAACATCAGACGAGCTGCCAATGCAGCAGCGGTCCCAACGCTTTTAGCCAAACCGCCGCGTTGTGAGCTTGTGCGGCTCCAACTCCCAAATAACAAAGTTTTAGGTAAATCAGGCCGAGATGCGCAGCACGGCAGAAAGCCCCAGCCCTCCCGCAGGCCACCCGGGGCAGGCTCGGTGCCCCCAGCGCCGTCCCCTCCCGGCTCACCGCGCTCCGGCCCGGCGCGGCTCCTCAGGCCCCGGGGCCGCTCCCCGCTGCCACGGCAACGCCGCCACCCGCGGGCACGGCCGGCCGCCAGGCGCCCCCGGCAGCACGGGCGGGGCAGCGCTGAGGGCTCGGCTCCCCGGCTGGCGCGCCGTGAGGCGACCTGCCTGCGCCGGGGGCTGGTACCCGGTGTCCGTGGGCCGGTGTCCGATGGCTGATGTCCGGTGTCCCATGTCCGGTGCCCGTGGGCCGCGGTCCCTGGGTCGGGGTCCAGTGTCGGGTGTCCGGTGCCCGGTGTCCGTGGGCCGCGGTCCCTGGGTCAGGGGCCAATGTCCGGTATCCCTTGTCCGGTGTCTGTGGGCCGCAGTTCCTGGGCCGGTGTCCGGTGTCCCATGTCCGGTGTCCGTGGGCCGCAGTTCCTGGGCTGGGGTCCGGTGTCCAATGTGCAATGGCCGGTGCCCGTGGGCCACGGTCCCTGGGCCAGTGTCTGTTGTCCCATGTCCAGTGTCCCTGGGCCGGGGTCCGGTGTCCGATGTCCCGTGTCCGGTGTCCGGTGTCCGTGGGCCGCGGTCCCTGGGCTGGGGTCCAGTGTCCAATATCCAGTGTCCATGGGCCGCAGTCCCATGGCCGGTGTCCTGTGTCCAATGTCCAGTGTCCGTGGGCTGGTGTCCCGTGTCCAGTGTCCGTGGGCTGCGGTCCCTGGGTCAGGGGCTGATGTCCGGTGTCCCATGTCCGGTGTCCGTTGGCCACAGTCCCTGGGCTGGTGTCCGATGCCCGATGTCCAGTGTCTGTGGGCCGTGGTTCCTGGGTCGGGGGCCGATGTCCAGTGTCCCAAGTCCGGTGTCCGTGGGCTGCGGTCCCTGGGCTGGGGGCCGATGGCCGGTGTCCAATGGCCAGTGTCCGGTGTCCATGGGCCGTGGTCCCTGGGCCAGTGTCCGTGGGCCGATGTCCCATGTCCGGTGTCCGTGGGCCATGGTCCCATGGCTGGTGTCTGTGGGCCGATGTCCCATGTCCGGTGTCCGTGGGCTGTGGTCCCTGGGTGGGGGTCCGGTGTCCAATGTCCAGTGCCTGGTGTCCGTGGGCCAATGTCCCGTGTCCGGTGTCCGTGGGCCGGTGTCCCATGTCCGGTGTCCCATGTCCAGTGTCCGTGGGCTATGGTCCCTGGGCCGATGTCCGGTGTCCGATGTCCCATGTCCGGTGCCCGGTGTCCGTGGGCCGCGGTCCCTGGGTCGGTGTCCGGTGTCCGATGTGCAATGGCCGGTGCCCGTGGGCCACGGTCCCTGGGCCAGTGTCTGTTGTCCCATGTCCAGTGTCCCTGGGCTGGGGTCCGGTGTCCGATGTCCCATGTCCGGTGTCCGGTGTCCATGGGCCGCGGTCCCTGGTCCCTGGGCCGGTGTCCTGTGTCGAATGTCCAGTGCCCGTGGGCTGGTGTCCCGTATCCGGTGTCCTTGGGCCGCGGTCCCTGGGTCGGGGGCCGATGTCCGGTGTCCGGTGTCTGTGGGCCGCGGTCCCTGGGCCAGTGTCTGTTGTCCCATGTCCAGTGTCCCTGGGCCAGTGTCCGGTGTCCGAGCGGGGTGTCCGCGGTGTTCAGGCCACTGAGCTCCTGAGGTCTGAGCCATCTGAGCAGCTCGCTGCGGTGTTTTCCCACTTGACGGTTGTTTACATTGCTTATTCTCAGAAGGTGGATTAAAATATGAGCCACTGACACGGCGCCTGCCCGAGTGTGGTGGCGAGTGAGCTTTTGACACGTTCTCTGAAAGAATGATTTACACTTTGGAAATATGTGCCATTGGAAATTGGTGTCATTAACAATTCCATCGTATTAGTTAGTGTCAGTAATGACCCGGGTGGAAGCACCTCTGACACCTCTGCTGCCTGTCTGGGGCATCTGGGTCAGGTGATTTCAGGTAACCAAAGTCAGAGACATCCTCAGTGAACTTTAAGCTTGGTGTTTATTTACATACATTGATAAATTTTAAGCAAGTTGGTGGCATCATGATTAAAGCCCTGTTTTGTGAATTCAGATGACTTGCTGCAATGCGAAGTCCTGTGGATTTGGGGCTGGAGTACACATGTTCAAATACTGAAGGTTTTCAAGTTTCAATCCAAAATGAAGCAGTCTTAAATGTCTTTTCAGATGTAAGCCTGTTCTATCCTGACAAAAGGATCTCACCACTATTTACTAATTAAAGGTTATTACAGCAGAAATCATGTACTGCTCATGCTGCCCATTTATTATGTCACATTCTGAACAGTTCCTCTGGCTTCAGCAGCAACTGCAGCTCTAGACATTCCGTATGACACTTCCATAATTGTTATAAATATGCACAAAATCACTACATGAAAAGTCTTTAGATGGTATTTCAGTGATTTACATAGTGAATGTCTGTGTTCATAAAGTGAATCAGTTGGAATATTCTGTTCTTCAGTGGAATCTCCTGAGCCTGTGTGTTTGATATCAAGTGTTCAGGTAACAGATTTAGGGTGCCCAGAGAAGCTGTGGCTGCCCCTGGATCCCTGGAAGTGTCCAAGGCCAGGTTGGATGGAGCTTGAAGCAACCTGGGATAGTGGGAGGTGTCCCTGCCATGGCAGGGGGAGGAACTGGATGAGCTTTAATTTCCCTTCCAGCCTAGGCCATTCTATGATTCTGTGATTTTTAGCTCTAAATTGGTAATTAACTGGGTTTCCTTTCTGTTCTATTCCTTGTGTTACCTTGGCAAAGTCAAGGACCAGTGCAGCTGGATCCACAGCAGAGCAGATCCCTGTTCCCTTGCTCCTGGCACTAGGCCTCAATGAGATGCTAGAGAAACCCAGCTATTCAAAGATTCACAGGGATTCAGTTATTAAAATAGTGAGACATCATCTGCACCAAAATACACCCTGATCTGTACACAGAGACAGATGCATTCTCAGATTTATTTAGTTGAAAATGTTCCTTAATTGTAAGCAATATTTCTGTAATTGTTATAGTTGCTATGAGAGTAAGGTCTAGGTTTTGATCCCAGGCACACAAGCACATGCTGCTGATCTGAGCATTTATTTCCACTGGCACACACAGTATGGAGTATAAATTACTCACAGTGACCAGTTCACTGTCCCACATTTATGCTATAGCTCCTCAATCTTGAGAAATAGATGGACATTCTTAGCTCTATAAATGGTGGAATCTCGATTTTATGGCATCTATTCATATTACATAAAACAAATTACATACAGACATTTGCAGGATTAAAGCTACAAGATGTAGGCTAAAAATATGCAGTGATTAACTGTATAGCTCTCTCTGCAGATCTGGAATAGTTATAACTGTGTTAACTCTGAACCTGCCAGTTCCCACACTCCTCGAGTTGGGATGTGAACGATCCAAGCACGGATTTTCCCCTCAAGAAAACACTCAGAAGAACACCTGGAAATATCACTGATTGTCAGTTTCATAAGATATTTTTATTCGGGGTGTTTTTTCAGTCCCAGTTTATAACTGTTTGAATTATTTTCATAACAACAACAACAACAACAACAAAGGGTCATGATTTTGTGTCAGGTGAATAATGTGTTTTTAGGGAAAGACAATGTAGATTTTTATCTCTCATATAGATGGGAGAAGAGAGAAGATATCTGCAGTTCCTCTGAGGGAAATTAAGGTTCCTCAGCCAAGTTCTTATCTACAACTTACGTCTACCAACTTAAAGCCAGTGAATCTTTAAGATTTAAGCTCCAGGAAATGCACAAAAAAGGCTTTGGTTGATGCAGCTCTTCTAGATTTTGTGGGCTCTGGACCCCAGTGATCCATCTCGGAGAAACTGGGAAACAGAGTGAGCGGATCCAAATGAAACTCCTGCTGGTTTGTTCCCATGAGGTTAAATTCAGAGGCATTTCTGTGAATTTCCTTCAGGACCACCTCAGGATCAGCTGGAAGCACAGCAGAGCTGGCCAGTTCATTTTGCTGTATGGCTGCATACTGTGCTTCCACAGGCAGTTGGCATTTCCCTTCCGAACGTTTCCAAGGTGACAGGAGCTCATATATGGAGCTTTCTGGCGTTTAGGCAGGAAGACGTGCCAATAATGGAATCTGCATTTTGGCAGGGTGGTTCATATCAATTACATAACACAACTTGTCTGCCCCTGTTGTTTGATGGGGATCGCTGTTGGCCTGTAAACAATGGCAAACATTGATTTGTCGGACTGTAAATAATGGCAAACATTGATAAGCATCTTGCCAATGACTCATCCTTACAGATGTATGGACAAAGAATGAGAGGGGCATTTGCTGTCAGAGCACTTCATGGAGGAATGACCTGGGATGGCACCAGCTGGGAATGCACCCCTGAGAGCAACACATCTTGGGTGAAACAATCATCCTGGTCCTGGAATTAGCCCTGGCTCGAGGGCAAAGTGGGGAATTTCATCCCAAATCTGTTGCATAAAGAAAAGAAAAGGAGGGCAAAGTGTCTGGCTGCAGTGCGCTTCATGATCATAAAAAAAATTATGCAGACTGAGGGAGGAACTACATGTTCTACAGAACATTTGGAAACAGATAAAAACTATATTCCTAGCACTTAAGGTGAAAGGGAAATTAATATTGTGGTTATCCAGATACTGATTAAATACAGACACATTTTTGTTGGGGCTGTGGGACGTTCATACAGTGCAAGTGAAGTACAACCTCTGAAACGAGCTAAATATTCCCACCGTGCAATTGCTACTGATATTCCCAAATCTCATTTACAAAAATAGGCATATGTGTGTAATTTATATATCTAGAGACATTTGGCGATGTTGCCACAACAGTCTTTCACGAGCTGCTTAGGTGGAATCATGGGAGGGTGAGACTAATTATCCCCGTGGTACAGTTTTGCCTCTAAAAATTATATGACAATATGACATCTTTATTTTGCTGGCAGTAAAACCACCTGTTCTATTTAGAAAATGATCTGTTAAGAATACCAGGTAATGCAGTGCAACTGTAGAATATATTGAAATAATGTCCTTTTGATACTGTCTCAAAATCCGCAGTAATAAATGACTGAAAACTTGGTTTTTGGCCCAAATCACTGAGCATGCGTCTCGTTCCCATCAAATTACACCATCCAATAAATGATTGTGTGGTAGCAGTTACAGATGTATGGATGACTGTGATCAGGGAAAATTCATACCTGTTACATGTTCCAGAAGAAAGATACTTGACAGATACTAAAATGTGCGTTTCTGGTTTCAGTGTAGTAAAATATACTTCACAGCTGTGACCTTTATTACTACTTGAGTAGGGTAAATACTTCAAGAATTAGTAATTGTTGATATAGTAATAATAACAACTAATGATTTAATAAATAGTAATGATTAAATTAGACAATAAGAAAATTGTCCAGATGTGGGTGGAGCCTATTAGCATTTGACCTGGCATGGTCAGATACGACTGAAACACTGATTTAAGGAGCACTGTGTTGCTTTCACAGATCTACTACAGCTTTACTACAGCAAAGATCAAAGTTTGTTCCAAGCTGTGTAACTCTGGCCTGACGTCCTGGTCCTGCAGGAGCAGGGAGTGATCCCACACAGTCCCCCACGTGCAAGGTCAGATCCTGGGATGGGATTTCCATGGAAGCTGCTGCCTGCAGCCATAGGGATTGAGGAGAAGCAGCGGTTTATTAGAGTGACAAAAAGGCTTAGGAAACATTTAGTATCATGGGCCATCTTTTTAAGACTATTTGACAGTTCCCAGCCAGTAGCTAAAGCTAAAGGAAAGCTTTAATTATTTTCAAGAGGATTAGATGAGAAAGATTTGGAGAGCTTATTTATTTGGTTTTGTTTTGATGTTTTAATGGCAATTTTAATAGTTTCTTAATCTATGTCTTAGCAATTTTAATCTGTCATTGACTGTAATGAGTTTGGGATCTTTAGCTACAATTGTAGGAAATTAAATGTATTGTTGATCTTTATTATTTTATCTCCTCTCTTCCCTTTGGCAATAGGAGTTATTTATTTTGAGTGGGGTTTGCAAATATATGTATATATATATGTGTGTACCAGTCTATTTTAAATATGTATTGTATACAAAACCCACTAAATCCAAGGCTGAATGACCAAACATTTGTCCTTCTGTATAATAGTAGGATATAATCAAGGCCCTTATAGATAAAATGTAATTTATTTATCTGAGAGAACTTACATATATCTTTTAGGATTGCCATTGTATTTTCACTTGTGTCAATGGTCAGGTTTGTAGCAAGGTCTGTCCCTTCAGAGCATGGGTTGCCATGGTGTGCTTATACCAACACACAAATTCACGCACTTACATGTGTCACCCACACATGAAATCCACACAGACACACTCAATCCAAATGCACAAAGTGCCGCTGTGGATTTTTTGCTATTTTTATGATGAAGACATAGAAAACTGTTCTTTTTGACTAGTGAATTAGGTGACAGCTGTCCAGCCAGAGGGCAACAGCACTGAGGAATTCTCAGCATAGGTATGTAGCCCACCGGACCATCAGCCTTAAGAGTAGGAAAAATATGAAAAAAATCTCAACTGAAAATATCCCAAAAGGTGTGAATGTGTTCTGTTATACAGAGAGACAATCATTCTGTTCTGTGTGTCACCAGGTAAATTCCATTAAAAATCTTTTAGTTTCTCTCCTTAAAAAAAACCAATTTTCATGCAACAGTCCAACTCATTGAGTTAAATTTTGTGTCTTTTCCTCCTTTTTGGATGTTAGCTGCAGGATTACCATTGAAATGGGCAGTGGGAGGAAAAGATCAGAAAGAAAATAACCCCCCTTACATCATTCTCACAGGTTTATGACATGCTTATATTTGTTGTATTACATTTGTGCGTGCATTGTGAACATCTGTTCTCCTGGATCTCACGGGGCTGTTACTCCCCTCACCCACCACCCCTCAGTAGCCATTTGAAATGCCGGTACTAAATAACAGTAACAGAACTAAGAAGACAAAAAGACGAATCCAACACTTTACCCCAGCTACCTCCTTTCATTAGCTTAAGGCACCTGCACAATAATTTTTATTTTATGATTTAATTTCTTGAAAATGTCTCCTTCACACTGTTTCCTTTGTGGGTTGGTTTTAAAATTGTCATTCGAGATTGAACAGCACCAAAAAGCCGAGGAGGCGGAGGAGGAGAGAAGGAAAGAGCGAATATGGAGGAGAAAACCGAGTTTGACCTGCAAGTCAAGATGAACCCGAGGTCCCGAGGAGCCCCGTGGCCGGGTCCCCGCTGGCCCCGTGCCGGGAGCCGCCGTGCCCGGGAGCCAGCGGAGGTCTCGGGAGTTCGCGAGGCACAAGAGGTGGAAGCCGGACGATGGCAGCGGGAGCAGCCCTGGATGGAGCAGTGAACTGCTCCGAGCGTTTCACTGTAGAGAAGCCCCTGAGGAGCCCGAGAGCGGCGAGGCAGAAGTTTGTGTTGCCGGCTCTGCCCCTCTCGGTGGTACCGGCGGGCCGGGACAGCGCGCAGGCAGCGGAGAGGCGGCAGCTTCCCTGGGCACGGTCCCCGGCTCCATTGCCGGTGCGCTCGGAGCGATGCTGGAAGCCGGGCTGCAGCTGCGGTGCCCGGGTGCCGCCGGGATTTGCCGGGAGCTCGGGGGGGCGGCGGGGGGCGGCGGCAGCGGCGGTGCCTGCGGTTCACATGCCCCGTGGCGAGCGGGCACGGCGGCTCCGCGCCCCCGAGCGCCCCGGGACCGGCCGCCCCTGCCCCGGGCTCGGGCTGCAGCTCCTCCTGCTCCTCCCCGGCACGATGCGCGCAGGACATTAGTGGCTCCGGAGCACTTTGAGTTGCTCCCACCCCGCTCCGTGGGATTAATCTATCCTTTTGGAGGTTATTTTCGGCAAGCAGCCTCGCAGGCGGGCAGAGCGGCCGGAGGAAGAGCCCGCGGCAGGGGAGGGATGCGGGAGCAGGGCAGCGGAGCCGGGCGGGACTGAGCCACCCGCAGAGGAGAGGAGGAGAGGGAAGGAGAAGAGAGGAGAAGAGAGGAGAGGAGAGCTGCCCTGCTCCCTGCACCCGTGCCGGGTTGCCTGCATGGCTCCCGGGCACTGTGGAGATTGTGGGGGCTGCTGCTGCTGAGCAACCATCCATCGCTTTAAACTCAGCCTCAACTTAGCGCAGCAGGCAAGGATGGCAACGCCACTGGAGCTTTGGAGCTGCCAGGAGAGCCAGGGAACCTGGGTTTTGGTCGCTGCTGTCTAATAAATGGGAGTAAAATGGAATTTCTTACCTGGGTTTTTCCTGCCTTGATTCTACTGTGCACCCAACAGCACAGGTGTATCAGGTAAGAAAACATCTTATCATTCTTTCTTAGACTGGCCTGAGGCAGCCGTTCTCTCGGTGTAGCTGGAGTGAGTGATGCCAGCTCTGGCTGGGGCTCCCACTTTTGCCCAGGGATGCTTTCTGCACTTACGGGCCACGACTGCTTTGAGTGAGTGTTCAGGAGAAAAAGGGCCCTTGACTGAAGAGTTTCCTTAATGTGCCTCATCTGTTTCAGTTTTTTCTTTCTTCATTCCCTAGCCGAGGATGCACTTCTGCCAGTTGAACAGCAATTTCTTGGTGTAGTCAAGGGCTGTGTTTTTAACAGGATGCTCCTGGAAGCCTTTTCCCGAGGGCACTTACTCTAAATTGGGGGCAATCACTTCTTGTAAGGCACTGCATATCCCAGCTCAGCCTCAGCCCCTCCAGCAGCTCTGTAGGGGCCTGCTTGAACATGAAACTCTTCCATAAACCCCGGCACAACCAGTGGGGTACGAGCTGAATAGCTTTGCTTAGGGCCCCCATAGGTACCATTAAAACCCCAAAATACAACCATTCCTTTCTAATGCGTTCATTAAGTCTCCTGAACTTGGGTTAACAGGAAGAGACTGTCAGAGATCTTAGGGCAAAAAAAGTCTGGAGGACGCAAACCATTTCTTTAAATAATAAATTGTAAAGAAAAATATATATTTGCAGCTCTCAGTCACATTCCCTCCGAAGGTGTTAGCTAGGCAACCAGCGATGGTCTCGGTATATTCTTATTCTCTCTAGATCTGGAGGCTGGATGTGGAGAAAGCTTGCCATGATTACGCAATGAAAATAGAGGGGGGAGTAAAAAAGAACTTGCTGCATGTAAAAACATGCCTACACCCCCCAGAGCAGGGGTGGTTGTGGCATCAAAGGGGTCTTACATCTGCTTCATAGATGTCTGTAATAGCTTCAGAGGAGTGGAAGAGGCAAAGTGGTAACTGTAGTAAAACATAACATTGTTGTTAGAGGTTTTGGAATTAATCAGGAAGATGTGATTTTTTTTCACTGGAAAGGAAAAGAATCTTGCTTAGAGAAAAGTGTCAAGTCAACTGCTGTTAGTCAGGGTTGACAGAATGATTTATCCTGTGACCTTGAATCTGTTATCCAGGGTCAGATCCTGACATCCTCAGACTCTGAAGCAGTCCAGTGTTACAGTGAAGGCAGAGGAAATACTGCTTATTGCCTAAAGGCACCCAGATCTTGCCCATAATTTCCATGATCCTGTTTCTCCCTCTGCACTTGGATTAGCATTGAGCCTGTGGGTTGAAAAGTGATGTTTGAGTACATAAGACCAAAAAAAAAGAGAATTTTAAGGAAGAGTCAGTCTTCTCAGCCTCTGTCTTGAAGGTCTGCTCCTAGGCACAGCAACTGCCAGAATATGTGCTTGTTGGCTACATTATTTATTTTATTATTAATTGCCTAATTGACTTTCTTTCTCCAGTTACACAATAGTGATGAGTTGTTTGTCAGGAATACATCTACTCATGGCAGACTCAGGCAAGGAAAATTCTAAGTTCTGGAATTCCAACTGTGCAGTTTGCAGTTTTCCAAATATGCCAAAGTGTGAGACATTCCATGGTCAAGGAAAGCTGCTCTGCTTGGATTCAGGATTTAGGGTGGCTATGGCAGGACACTGTTTAATTTTGTAAAAAGGGAGTAGCCTTGCTTACATGTGTACTTTGGATCAGTTAAACAGAACTCAAGTGAAATTTTATCCTTGCATTAGTAAAAATATTTTTGGTATGAGATTCCTTTATAAATAGCAGCTTATTGATGGACAAAACTGCCAATAGCTTCATTTTAAGGCTCTGATTTTGTTTTCTAAATGCAATGTGATTCACAATTATGATGATAGAGGCCATCCAACCCCTCTAAATTCTCTGCTCCCGAGTTCTGTGCACTGTATATTCATAGGTATAAGAAAAACATATTCCAAAAAGGAAGAACATTTTGGTGATTTTGAAATGCATCAATAAGACAAAAGAGAGAAAAGACTTCCCAAAGGCCAAACTGCCAAGGAAAATATTGTTATGGTTTGGCAGAGGAGGGAAGTGGGGGATACATGCAGGCTGCTTCCTCAGAGCATTTCTGAATACCCTTCCAGGGTGTTTTAGCTGTGTGTGAAGCAATTTCTCTGTCATGTGTGCTATTTGACTGAAGTGAATGAGCCAAATTCAGCCTAAGTCAGCACATTTTTGTCAGGTAAACATTTTTTTTTAAACTAGTGGTTTTTGATCTGCTTGAGACAGTGATTAGTGGCAAGGAATTTGGCATTTAAATGATTGACAGGTCCTTGGGACAAACACTGTGGCTTCCACTATTTTATTAGGGTTTGAGATGGCGTGGATGCTGTAATAATAAATGTGCCACAGTGAATGAGATCATCTGCAGAAAGACACTTGGGGAAATATTTCTTCATTTGCGTGGGGAAAGAGCACTTCTGATAGGAGTTTTGGGGTGTGTGTCTGTACTTTGTAATTCCTTACTGAAAGAGATTTTAGTTCTCTAATTAAAATAGGTGTATATTTTATATTTAAGTTTCTATTCTGTTAAGTGACTTTCATACTCTTGCATTTAATTGTCATTCTGCTGTGTGTCTCCCTAAGCCTTTTATTTCTATTCATGGAAACAGAGCAGCTTTAACACGTGAATATATGCAAAGAGTGGTCCATTTTCTGTAGCTTAAAACTGCCAGAGAGGCTTTGATGTTCTAAAGGTTGCCATGAATTAAGCCTAATGCTTTTTCAATTACATTTCAAAATACAAAACATATTTACAGTGAGCTTCCCTAAGAGTCAGGAATGGCAGATGGGAAGGATACACATACTGCTCTGGATAATCCTGGAGTTTGGCAGAGGTCAGATTGTTCACTGACCTTGCAGGATATTCCTCATCTTTTTCCCAAGAAAAAGTTTTCTTCAGTGGTGAGGACATCTGGGACATTTGTCCCAAATGCTTATCAAAATGAAATGTACTCCATCCCAGTCCTCCAGTCAAACTGGTTTTTTCCATCTACCAGGTTAAAAGATTCATATAACAATGATGTCACAATCCCCAAAAGAATCAAGTTAGCAGATCTAAAGAAGAAACAGAAGATGCAAAAAGTGATTTTCTACATCTTACTGCTCTATGAATTTGTCAGAAGGTCAGTGCATCCTCCTGACAAGTGTGGCCTCAAATCAGTGTCCCACTGGCCACCGACTTAAAGATGATGAATTTTTGCACAGCTCCCAGAGATTTTGGCACTCCTGTGCAAAAATGAAATTGCTAATACTATCCCTTGCTCAGCTGCTGTTGTGCTCTCATTCACATGGAACTTACAGATTGCCTCTTGCCTTGGTGTGATTTAAATACCAGATATTTTCTAGTAATATTGATAAACTTCTAGCAACTGTTTTCAAGCAGTGTTCTGGAAGAGAGCTAATGCCTCACTTGTCTGACAAGCCCTCTAAAGATGTGCTGTCCAAGTTGATTGATGTTTCTCCCCCAGATCACTCCACATTAGTGGGATGCCCTGGTCCTGCAGCAGCTGAGAGGGAGATGTCAGTTCGGATAGGAAGGATTTTGGGATATGTGTACTTTTTATTCTAGAACTGCTGGTACTTAGCTCTGAAATAGATGCATTTCTTTGCTCTGCCATGTGACATTCATTGCTTGGAGTTGCTTTCCCTAACCTGTGTCAGTATTAGGGAAAGAGGAGCTCCACAGGTTTGTGCAGTTTATCAGTGGGAATTTCCTTTCCCCTCACTATTGCTTTCATGGTTTAGACATTAGTAATCTCTTTTCAATTAGCTCAGTTGAAGTCCTCCCAATTCTCCAGATATGGACGGATGCAAATGTATTCTCAAAAATATCTGCTTGAAATGTACAGAGTCAGAGTGTGGATCATCTTCTTCAGCTTTAGATTTGGGAATGAATTCCAGAGGGGTGGAAGTCCCCAGGACTGTTGCCATTCAGCCAATGAGGCTCCCTACGCTGGCCTGGTGCAAACTGAAGAGAAGCTTTTGAGGAGCTCTTTTACCCCTTGGATTTGACAAATCAATACCTTAATTTTACAAAGTCCTTTTTCTTATTAAAACAAGCTTTGCAGCAGCTTACATTGGGAAGGGAAATTGCTGAATCAACTAATAGTAGTTGCCTTTCTTTTCATCCTTACTGCTTACACTATGAAAAGTTAATCCCTTCCAATGCATCTTTTCTATGCTGGTCTTCCTTTTTCAGGTACAATAATGAATAATATTTTAGGCCATATATAATCCCAGCTGCTTATCGAGGATGAATGAAATTCTCCCGCCATCCTTCATGTAACTTTAAAGCACTGGATGTGATGTGCAGAAGTCAAGGGGAATGACTCAAAGGAGTTATCACCACATGGTAAATCTAGCCATAAAATTATTTCAGCTGTAATACTTTAATAACCCCCCCGGTATGAAGTGCATATAGCTCCACTAACTTCAGCACATTTGTTACACTGATGATCTGACCCTAAGGCTTTATTAATAATAGAAACAAGATTTATTTTAATTGTGTCATGGATATTTAAGTAAAACTCCCTCTAGATTGTAATCTGCTTAAAACACATGGCAGGCTATAGCCCTCAGTCTTTAACCCGACTCTCATCATTTTAACTTTCTTTGAGCTCCACGGCTTTCCTTAATGCCATTAAAATAGAATCCTGACAGGGGAGAACTGCTGCACTCTAAGTGCTTTGTCAAAACACAATCAGGCACACGAGATACATCACTCCAGTGCTGTCACCTTCTGACTTGAATTCTGTTTTCAAAACACTTTAATGAACTTGGTTGCTGTTTTAGCAACAGAAGCTGAAAAGCAACACCTTCTATTGAAAAGGCAAGGATATTTTAAGCAGATATATTCATTCAAGTGTGTTGTAGTTATTTACTCTAATTAGGGGAAGTATACATAGAGTACTATTCTTTACATATAAAAGGAGCTGTGGCATTTTACTGATTAGAAACACTGTTCCATATCTATGACTGAGACTTGTAAGTCACGATTAAGTATGTTTTTAAACAAACTTATTATAAAGCTATAATTCCATTAAAGTAAAT
The DNA here is from genome assembly GCA_026261815.1 of Monarcha castaneiventris obscurior. NCBI lineage: Eukaryota > Metazoa > Chordata > Aves > Passeriformes > Monarchidae > Monarcha > Monarcha castaneiventris. The sequence goes on along the minus strand of JAMPIT010000002.1, from coordinate 672,370 downwards.
AATGATGGTTGGATGATTGAAAGACCTGCTGTCTGATAGAGAGAAGTGTTGATACGGTTCATGAGATCCAATAAAGAAGGAAAAAACCTCTGTCAACATCTGTTATAAATCTTCAAAGCCCTTGTCTAAATCAATTATGTTATTCCAATTTATGTAGCTGCAAACATGTCTTGGAGTGTTCCAAGATCCTTCCTCAGAAGAGATAGAAGGACCTGAGAAATAGCTGGGATAGTAATTTGAGATGAACATAAAACAGTGTGCTCATGGCCTGGAAATCTCATAAATGCAGTTTAACATCACATTTCACTGGGAGCTAACGAAGTTCCACTTGGAGCAGTGTCCCTGTGCTGTGAGGTCCCATAAGCTTTGACAGTTCTGCTAATGCAAGTCTTCAGTGTCTCTGCTGCTCAAAACTTACATTTAGACATTGTAATCCCAGAACTCCTTCCTTATATAATTGGGTCCAGAAAAAAATTTCAGACCAGGGCAATCAAAGGTTTTTCTTTCAATCTTCTGTGAGAAGAAGAGTTGGTTATTGTAGGATGCACTGTTCCTGTGCTGGCAATAAGTGCTCGTGCTGAGCTAAATGCCCAGGCTGGCATATTTTGGAGAGAAAAACCATGTGCTTTATGTGGGTCAATGTCACATGAACACTCTAAGAAAGTTATGTAAGTAGCAAGGCAGAATGTATTGGTGGTGTATTACTCTGCAGCCTTCCATGGATGTTTAACCATTTCTCTTCTGTTACAAGGCATAGACACCTCTCAAATGCTGTATTTATAGCTGGGCTCAGTGGAAGATGCTAAAGCAGTGCTCAGGCAGCTTTGATCCAGTACTTGCATTCAGTCACAGGCCCTCTCAAAACACTGGCAATTCTCTTCTTTGCAAATAGGGGTGTCAGACGTTGTGCCAGCCCCTCATTTATCCCTTCCTTCCCTGTCAATCACAGTGCAGCGAGAGGAACGATGTGAGCAGGCACACTTCAACTTCAACTGGAGTCTGTCAGGTTTAACAGATAGTGAAGACAACATAACCTTGTCTTTGTTTGCAAGAGATGGTGGAATGTCCACATCACTGCTTGTGCCAGGGCTGAGGGGCTGGCAGCTGCCAGCTGCTGGCAAATGGCAACAAGACCCTGGGCTAAAGTCTTCAGGGAGCATCACTGGGCTGGCAAGAAGAGACAACTGAGAGAGGGAGCCTTATTGCTGGGAGGGAACCATGAGCACAAATCCCACAGCAACTTCTCCCAACCAAAACCTGCTGCCTGCTATCCAAATTCCAGATGTGTGGTTTTTCCTGTTTTCCCCTCACATTTGACAATACACCAGCCTCCTTGATCTCAGCTGTTCCATAGTAAGAAGCTGTCACAGCTGCATTTCAGTGCTCACAGATGCATTTTAGGCAGTATACAAAGTATCTTGGTTTCCCCTCACGCTTTTTCTAAGTTTCTAAATCTATTTTTCCTACTTTTTTTTTAGAAAGAAAGAAACTTTTAAAAGTATGTGCTTGTACTTAAAGAGGCCACAGTCTTGCCTGAAATTTGTTTTGTTTTAAACAGAAATATCTGAAAGGGTTTTCCTACCTATAAAAATCTCCAAAATAGCTGATTCTACTGTACATGGTCTCTGCTGTAAAATAAGTTAATAACTTCCATTTTCTGTCATTCTTCTGTTTGTAAACATGGGAAATTTTAAGAAACTTATTCTCTTTACCCAGAGCTATGAGTGACATCGGAGATTACATAGGTTCCAACATTGAAATCTCCTGGTTGCCCAACCTGGATGATTTGATGAAAGGGTACGCGCGAAATTTCAGGCCTGGGATTGGAGGTGAGACTTGGAGAATAAATAATGTCTCTTTGGTTCTTGCAATCCTGCTGATGTTTATGTGAACTTCATACTTTAAATGATTAAAAAGTTGTGATTGTCTTTTACTTGGATGCTGGAAAAAGATAATAAGCAACAATATGCTTGATTTTGACAAGAGACAGACTGTGCAACAGCAACACAGGCTTCTGATGCAGTTCTTAAATTGTTGACATCTAAGTTGAAGGAATTTTGTATTTCATTAAATGTGATAATTTCTGCATCTGCTTGAAGTCATGCTGTCTTAAACTAGATAATATGATTTGCAGAAAGGATTCCATAGTTTTCAGTAGTTGTGATTTTATCTTGTATCCCTTATCACTGCAGTGAGGTGTGCTGTTGGAAATTGAGGGCACAATTGGTAAAAGATTGAAAACTCTTGCTTTCAGAGTGTATTTTATAATGGAAAACACTATAGTGAACTCACTCTGTCTGAAAGAATTAACAGTCTGGGGTCATTGATATTTTTATGGGTATTATGATGATGTAAATCACCCCATTCAAACATTTTTTCTCAGGTCCTCCCGTTAACGTTGCTCTGGCAATCGAAGTAGCCAGCATTGACCACATCTCAGAAGTGAACATGGTACGGTATCAGATCTTTTAGTTTTGTTTTAGAAAAAGCAAAGGTTCAAAACCAAAAGTTGTATTTCTTGAGATATATAAACTGATTTTCTTCATTAAGACCTATGCAACTCTTGCAATGTGTTCTATATAACATTGCTATTGAATCACTTTTCATATCTTGTGCTTATCCATGGTAGGAGCATATGACCAAAATTCAAATGCTTGGGGCAGCTCCCTGATTGACTAAGTATAAAAACATGTATTTCCACTGAAAGCAAATAATATATTTCTAGGCTGAGACAATGATTTTTGGTCAAGCTCCAAAACATTATCATTGTCAGCATCACTTTGTAACTGGGAATTCTCTTGTCATAGGAATACACCATGACAGTGTTTTTGCACCAGAGCTGGCGAGACGACCGTCTGTCTTACAACCACACCAACGAAACTCTGGGCTTGGACAGCAGGTTTGTGGACAAGCTCTGGTTGCCAGATACTTTCATAGTCAATGCCAAGTCTGCCTGGTTCCATGATGTGACTGTGGAAAACAAACTTATCAGGCTCCAGCCAGATGGAGTCATTTTGTACAGCATCAGGTGAGTGACAAACAGTACAAGTATACTCCGTTGTGTGTAAACTTTTTGAACATTCTATAATCACTGAGCTTTCCTAGGATTATTTCCTAAAATAATTATTAATTTAAAATGGAAGAAAAGCTCCTATCTCCTATCCTTTTCTTTCTAAGGAGAAGTCAGGAAGGTCTCTTCAGCAACACTAACACATTTTGCACTGCACTGTCACTGATCGTGTCCAGAATGCCCTCAATGGGAGAGAAGCCTCTCATGGCTTTGGTCACCAGGCAAGGAGGTGCTGAATACAGAGCAAAGATTCTGTTCTCCACTCTCTCAATATTTCCCAAGGGAACTGTGAGCCTGATTTAGGCTCAGCTTCCCCATCCTTCACACAGACAAAGTAGCATTTCTCACTTTGAAAGAGGGCTGTAGCTGGAACTCAGTAACTATGTTGAAAGTTAATTGTGTAATGTTCTAAAAAATAATGAATGTGCACCTTTGAATCTGTAAGTCCAAAGCCCCCTTAAGGTATTGGTAGTGATCTTGGGGACAGTGAAAGGGAGGAGATTGAATCAGAAAATTCCTTTTTATCATCATCAGTAGCTGCAGAATCTTCTGACGTTAGACAAATCATTTGACCTTTCTTCAATTCCCTCTGCCTTTGGGTTTCCCACAGACTCAGGCAACAGCCACGAGGACTTTGAAAACAGTTCCCTTTGTTAGTGTTAAGGTTTCAAAGTTTTCCACTCAGTCTTTTGAGTTCTGAGGAAAAGGCTCTGTCTGAATGTAACTAACTGATGTTCCCGTTGCTCTGAACAGGATTACCTCAACAGTGGCCTGTGACATGGACCTTTCCAAGTATCCAATGGATGAGCAGGAATGCATGTTGGATTTGGAGAGCTGTAAGGGCTGAGTACATCTGTGTTTTGTGTAAAGCCTGCATTTCTGGTGCTGAGATAGATGGAGCTGGCTGGGATGATGCTGCTTTAGTCAATGGAATGTAAGGGGTGCCTTGGGGTTTAGAGTGAACAGAAATTCTACGTTCCCTGTGTTGGGCATTAGACTATGGACTTTTCAATACCAGTTCAACCCTGGTCCAATCCAAAACTCTAGGATTTGATTTAGGGATGATGAACAATGTACAGTCCCGCTGACAAATGTCTGGAACTTTGTGCTTCCTGTGAAACCTTGTGCAGTTGTGACAGTCACTGGCATTACTGAGGTTTTTATCAAATCCAGTGAGAACAAGTAGAAAAGCCCACAGGCAAAATGTGATGTGCTATTTTTAATTTTGAGAATATAGGAAAAAGAAAGAATTCTCTGCTTTTAATGAATGCCATTGTGACTAACCTTCACATAGCTCTTTAACTTGCCTTGGCATTCCTGTATTTGTTACACAGAAATCCATCAGAATACTGCATGGATGGGCTTAATTCATTTGTAATCACAAAGGAGGGTTATAAAATTTATATTTTATCCAACTTGTATTTAATATATGATCAGCATGTAATTCCCATAAGCATTAATACTTCTGAATGAAAATCACCACTGACACAAGCAAGGACCACCCAGTCAGGGAAAATTAATCTGGTTTTTAGATCAAGGAACCTACAGGTCCTGAGGCTTCCAGAGACCTGGGAATAGCAGATCCTGAGCAGATCCCTTGGCCTGTTGATGCAAATCTCTCGTTTTCTTTTTTGTCACTGACTTTGTTTTCTAGGCAGTTAACCACAATACCATTTTATCCTGTCAAAAATAGCAATCTACAGTTTTACTTATGTAATCACCAAATGCAGAGGCAGCAGACAGTGCCCCAGCAATTCATTCTCTCTCCCAGCAAGTTCTGCAGGGAGTTTTGGTGGGGGTTGAATATTTTAATTGAATTTGAGGGTTTTAATTTCAGTGAAACAAACAGACATAAAGTCTCTTTAAACAAATGGATGCTTTAGTAGCAAGTTGTCAATGAGCAGCAAAACTAGGAAAGATTGATTTCCTGTGGATTTGCATATTACATAAATCCCCTCATTCATAGCTCCCCTTTCTGTCATGTCCCTGGTGCCCTGCACCTCTCCAAAGCAGAGAGAATTATCCAGACTGAATCTCAGCATGTTTGCATCGTGTCTGGTGGAAATCAGCATAGCAGAGAAATTAGAGAACTTCCACTATGAGTTCTCTAAGCTCTTAATTTCTCCCTTGAACTTTGTGTTTATTCAGCTTTCTTTTGGCAGATGGCTACTCTTCAGAGGACATTGTCTACCACTGGTCAGAAAACCAGGAGGAGATCCATGGGCTGGATAAGCTGCAGCTTGCTCAATTCACAATTACCAATTACCAGTTCACAACAGAAATTATGAACTTCAAATCTGGTAACAGAATCTTTCTTCAATTCAGGGACAGTATCTGACTTTTTCCTGCAGAGAGAAACCTCCTCTATCTATAATAGAAAATCCTTCTTCTTAAGTAACTAATTTAAGGACCTGTAATGTTTCTGATAAGAGTTTTCTTCATCTTCCACTTGTAAGAAGTGCCATTCTTTGCTGAGCCTCCAGGTAGCCACTGTAGCATGTTCTGTCCTTTAGCTCTCTCTGCTTGACAAATTACTGTGTGGAGTGGCCAGACAGCACTTGATAAAAAGCACTTGAGGTATAGCTCACATTTTCTTGACCTAATTTGCAACTTCAGATCAAGAAAAATTTCCATTAGCCCTGATGTTATGAAGCTTATGACGTACAGTCAGATCAGTCTAATTCTACCCCGTAGAAGTCAGTGGTGTGTATGTCTATCACTGGGCTTATTGCAATGTTTGTACAAGATTGGAGTCATTTCTTTCCTGCTGATTTTTCATCCTCTTTCATGTATTCAGATTCTCATTTATGCTGCACATCTCCTCTAAGCTCTTTTTTGAGTTTGAAATTAACTTGGCCTTTTAAAAAATCTAAATTTAGTATCTGGAGGACTTTCTACAGCAGATGATAAGACAGTACACATTTTGAAGCAATACTGTTATTTGAGAAGACTCATGATTTTATTTTCAGATCTGGCATTGATATGACCTGAGACAAATCATTTGACCTATTCTTAGCTGATGAAAGCTGCAGTACCTCGTGCAGGGTTTATGAAGCATCAGTCGAACAGCATTCAAAAAGCTTTTTGTGATCCTTGTCCAGAAGATGTTAAAGAACGTAGCTCTGTGTCATTATAGGAAATGTCATTTTTAATATCAATTTAACTGTAATTCACGCAGCCAGAATCTTTTCTGCCTGCTCTCTTTTCCAGCAGGTCAGTTTCCCAGGCTCAGTCTCCACTTCCACCTTCGGAGAAATCGAGGAGTTTACATCATCCAGTCTTATGTCCCTTCCATCCTCCTGGTGGCCATGTCGTGGGTGTCCTTCTGGATCAGCCAGTCAGCTGTGCCTGCCAGGGTGTCACTAGGTAAAACACATTGCTTGGGAGACTCACGGGGAAGGGAGCTAATTATGTTCTCTGATAATCCTCATTAAGGTGTTTTTATGACCACTATGTTTGCATTTGGAGAAGGGATGGTCCTTTGAAAGATTTCTCTCCTGTTTTAATTTTTGTCATGCTGTCAGAGCAGCTGTCTCAGTAAGGAACAGCAGATAACCACCTAGGGAGGGTTAAAAGCAGTAATGACTGTGAGAGAAATGAAAGAACTGATTTGAAGGAACTGGGACAGTGACAAAAAGAGTTTTCCTGGAGCTTGTGGGTCTGTTTGTGTGAGTAAGGGTTGCCAGTCCAGATGTAAAAAGTGTTTGAGGGTTAATTCTTTGGGTTTTGTTTCTCCTATCTAGGACAAAACCAAGGATAACTTGTTCAAAGCTGCCTTAGTCACACAAATGCATTTTTTTACAAGTTCCCGTGTTTTGAAAATCAGAAGCCAGAGTTTTAAGGGGCTTCTACTGTGAAAATAACCCTCATCCCCATATTAATAAACATATTTATGTATGTTAGTGCATGTATTTCTCTCTCATGCTACCCTGCAGGTATAACCACTGTTCTTACAATGACCACGCTGATGGTCAGTGCCCGATCCTCGCTTCCACGAGCCTCTGCCATCAAGGCACTGGACGTTTACTTCTGGATCTGCTACGTGTTTGTCTTTGCTGCACTGGTGGAATATGCCTTTGCACATTTCAATGCTGACTACATGAAAAAGCAGAAGAACAAGATAAAGGCGAGAAGGCAGAGTGCAGAGGTCAGTAGGTGTGATACTGGGAATAACTTTGCCAAAGCAATCACCCTGCATCATGACCTTTTTCTACAAGTTCTTCCTAAGAAGAAGGCTTTGAGAATGTTCTCTGTGGTGCCTCAGTAATTCAGAGCATGTGAAGCCATAACCAGAGTTATATGTGGTAGCACAGAGTCTTTCATCAGTTCTGCCAAAGCAAGGGCTAAATCCCCTGCAGCTCTTAGGGACCCCGCAGGGGTTTCACCACATTTGTGCCATGGATAGCTTGGATGAATGACACTGCCTTTGCCCTATAAATTGCCATTATTCTCCTCTTTCCTTTGCAGATCAACGTGAAGAATGCCATTGTTCTGTTTTCCCTCTCCATAGCTGGTGTGAACCAGGAACTGGCCATTTCCAACAGGCAGCACCGAATTCCCAGAAGCCTGCCTGGCTCATATGGCACAATAGAAATAGAAACTGGAGAGACAAAACAGCAGCAGGGAATGAAACTGGACAAAAAGACTGGCCTGAAGTCCCTCTTTAAGCCCATTGATGCTGACACCATTGACATTTATGCCAGAGCCGTGTTCCCAGCAGCCTTTGCAGCAGTCAATGTTATATACTGGGTTGCATACACAATGTAAGACAACAAAAAAAGGAAACTTCATCCCAAGACCTACAAACTGAACAATACCCACAGGCTAAAAAGCCCTCGCTGAAACTGAATTGAGGCATCTCTTCTCAAAATATTTTCCAACGAGCTCAAGACACTTCCAAAGTCAAGAAAGTCCTGCTATGAATTCCTACTAAAAGCAGCAATTTACTGCTGACCTGATTTGATACAGTAAGACTGCACTCTGCCAAACAATTCCAGCTCTTTCTTTCCTGTAATACCATGAGACAACTTTTCATATGTACATATTTGTAGCAAAAGTTTAAATCTTAAATCACCATGGTTTTCCTCCACTTCAAGGGTTGATCAGTAATGAAGATTTGGCTTTCCACACTCAGATAATTTCCTTTTTTTTTGTAATGAAAGAGCTAATTCCTCACTTCTGCACATGAGTGGTTTTCTGCATCTGTGGGCTGGTCTAGGTTTAACAGTAGTGCTAAAGTTGGAATTTTTAATCAGAAAAATCTCATGAACAAAGTAAAAGGGAATAGAGGGAAGTGGAGGTTTTTTCTTAAAATATTATTTGTCTTGGATAAAGTATTGAAAAATTTCAATGCTCTTAGTCACAGCATGAAATAAAATATACTACATAAAATTCTACTGAATTGTTAATAATGACTGTATTACATTTCAGATCTAAGCTAATGAAATTTTAAACACTTGAACACAGAAATGTTTATTATTTTAATAGGCCCCAAAATAGATAAAAGTGATTTAGAACCACAGGGAAAGCTCAGACTTCCTGTGTTGGATCGGGAAAAATTTTGAAAGGTGCTTGATAATGAAGGAAGTCAGACTCCATTTGCAGGAAGGACTTTAGAATTTGTTCTGTTAATTTTCAGTGAGAATCTACCATGTGTGCCTCTGAAAATATCCCTTTTGAATCTGTCCCTAAATAGCTGAGGGAAGTAAAACAAAAAAATTCATAACTGTTTTTAAGTTATTCCGTTGCTTTGGATATTTTTGCTGTTCTTATTCAGAGGCTGACCTAATCTCTTAGGCCTCTTCACTTCCATTATTCAACAGTGAAATTTATGGGTCCTCATATACACTGCTTAATTCAGGACTAGATCTCTCACCCAACTCATGCAAAATAACACTTTGTTCTGTAAATAATCTCAGTGAACTCAGCAAGTGAACACAGTACCCATAACAAACTGGTTTCACAATTATCCTCTAAAATCTCCACAGTAAATACATTGGAATATGGATTAAAACAACTGAAATATAGTTAGTGTAGGAAGCCAATGTAAGACACTACAAAAGGGAAATTTATTTTGAGGATATTGCTGCCTTGAAAGTGAGAGGGTCTTTTAAAAATAGAGACTGACACAAAAGAAAAGGTGAAATGACAGAGAGGGAAAGAGGAAGCAAAGCAAGATGCTGAAAGCTACAATGGAAAGGAGCATGGAGAAGGACTAAGCCAGAAGCTGTAGGTGAGAGAAGAGCTTTGCTGGCATTTAAGATGGGACTCCTGAACGTGTGGCTGACAATTAAGAGTTGCAATAAGGGTGAAAGGAGGATTTGATCCCAGTGGAGCATGAGCACATTCCTCCTGCCTTAACTCAGCTGTGATTTATGGTTTGATTTCATATGACCAGCACTGAAATATAAAACATTTTAGCACTGATTTATAATTTAGAATAAGATTTGTTCAATATCAGTGAAGTAAGAGAATGCTTTGAAGAAAAAATAATGATCTTGAACTGGGCTGTAAAAGAAAATCTACTCCACTGTAATTCAGGCTTAGGTTCACCTCAATCTTTGGTTTCTCTTGTCATGGAAAAACTCTCAGCCAACAGTGTGCTGGAAAACCCCAACTGACACCAAGCTGTAATTGTTCCACAAAGACCTCAGCAATCCTACCCTGGACTGAGACACCCGGGTTCTGCCCCAGCATCTCACCACTGAACTGCTGGGGAATCTTGGTCAAGACCTTTCACTGCATTATCTGAAAAATTGCTATAATTATTTCTTTCCTGTATCTTTGAGTTTTACAGAAGAAAAGCGCTTCAGGAGAGGCAGAAACTCTTCTCCTCCAACTAGGTAAGTGCATCCAGCCTGTACTTATGTGATGCAATTTCCCATAGTTTCTGAGGTTCACATACTGAATTAAAGCAAAGTATCACTCAGATTTCACCTTATCCAGAAAGATAATGAAAATCTGCATCTCCTTCAATATATCCAGGTAATCAGGCTTCTTTTCTTTTCCTCCTGCTTCTCCTCTTTCTAATTTATTTTTCTTACTGTTTGTTCCTGATGCTGATGAAATGCTGCATTTCAGAAATACACTATTTTTTTTTCTGTGGTTTTTTTGGTCATAATCACTCTCTCTCCAAGGAAACTCAACCTCTCCTTCCTTCTTCTGAATCATTCCTACTGTTCTATATAATGATTTAATGCAGAGTGGAATAAAAGCAGCAGAAGCATGACTTTACAATGCCTTTTCCTTACTAAGTTGTTGCTTTTTCCATGATCCTTCACCACAAAAATACTACATCCTAGAAAGACCACAGTGCCCCCGCCTACTTTGTTACACTTGCAAAAATCAGAAATAATCTTTAGTTTAAAATCATTAGATTAACTTCTGCTGGGAAAGCAGAATCCAGCCTTTTTGTATCCCACTGTTTTCTCCAGCTATTAGTTTATTACGCAGCCTGTCAATGTCAGTATCTTCTGCTAAAAGTGAAATTATTGACTAAATCCAGCTGAAGGAATATTCACAGCAAGCTCCTGAGGAGTGCAAGTCATAAGAAAATAATCCATTATTTTGGAATTAAAGTTATTAAAGAGCAGAGAAAGAAGTGCTGCCTAGTCCCTCTAGTGTACAGTGGCTAGTTATTGAGAATAATTAGCAAGAAGGTGGCTGCAGATATTATAAAGGCAATGTCCAATCTAATTACTTCAGCAGTAGTAGTTTGTAATTGTGCACCTGACATAACTCCTTACACTGCAGCCAAGTGACTGATCACATGGGGTTATTGGACAAAATTAGTTGCTTCTCCATCTGGGAGACAGTCACAGACTGCACGTCCCGCTGACTGCTCCCGAAGATTTATTCAGTGAATTTTTTCTGTAGTTTGACTGCAGATCTTCAAGGTGCACAGCTCAGCGTGGCTGATCAAAGCAAAAGGTGGCAGCAATCTCCTCAAAAACCCCAAAGCCAGAATGCCAGACTACCTACAGGGATGTAGACAGAAGCATAAATAAAAGGAAAAAAATATCTCAGAAGGTTGCAGGGAGTCAGAAAAGCGCCCTGTGAGCACACATATGGCAACGTGTCCATCCCAGGAACAAGGGGAGCAGAGGGGAGAACAGGAGTCTCAGCTGCTGTTGCTGCACTTGCATGAGTAGCACAAGACAAAACACCTCCATCAACAAGAGGGAGATTTTCTTAAATTAGTTTCCAGAGCCAGAAACAGAAAATTCAGATGCCATTCAAACTTTCAAGGAGACATTTCAGTACAGGAGTATGGTGAAATGATTGGAATTTTGCATAAATTGGAATCTTCTATACTTTCATGTGTGCTTCATTTTTTTTTTTAATTTGAAATCATCGTATTTAAAAATCCCCAGACATCACTACTTTAGACCTATTAACATCTAAAGACAATTCTCTATTCAACTCTTAATTTCACAATGCCCTTAATAAAGTGAAATAAGCCAGATTTGATGTCAGTTGAATGCTGACTTTGGATGGGTTGTACTAGTGCCACAAAAAAAAGTATGTGACAGATGAGAAGGCACTTTTTCTGTGCTGCACCTGAAAGCATTTGTGTTCCTTTCAGCAATTTATAGTACTGCTCTATGGACTGGCATGTCTGTGAGAAAAAGAGTGGGATATGTGTTAATGTAATCATTCTAAATGTGAAGTGTTAATAAAATGTAGATATACAGAAATTGGAGCTTCTATAAACGGACAAAATAGGCATTCCAACTATTGAACTGGAAGATAAAATGCATTAGAAGGAAAATCAGAATGACCCTAGAGATTTCATCCCATAATGACATCCTGCCTTTTCAGTGCCCAAGGGTTTGCTAAACTCTCCTTTGGCCTTGACGACAGAAGAGGAAGTGCCATTGTGTGCTCATGAGAGCTTTCTGGGGGGCACTTATGCACACGGCTGTACTGATGTGAAAAAATAGCTATTGCTGCCTCACGAGGTTGAAAAGAATCAGAAAGCACAAGATGAAAGACGAAGAAGAGCAAGATGCTGCATTTGTTTGAAAGTAATGCTGGCATTAATAGTGACAGCACTATGAAGAGGTTAAAAACCAGAAATGCCTGGCCTGTTTCTGGGTAAAAATGAAAGCATTTATCCCAGTTAAAGTAAAAGCTCTCACATCAGTTCCTAACTGGTTTGCTAATCCAATAGATAATGTAGCGAAACCAATTTAGCTCAATGAGGCTTCTGGTGTTGGGACAACAAAACACTTAATACGATTGCTCTGATTTTAAATACTCCCAGTCATTACCCTGGAAAAGCACTTCTCGTTAGGAGGAAAACAGCACCCTGTATATTTGTCTCTGAAGCAGAAAAGATAACAAAAAGCTTATTGAAATTTCCTGAGAATATTTTTGTTAAAAAAACAATCTGAAGCAACTCTCTCCTGCCCTGTTTATTACAGCAGCTTAAACCACTTGCCATGGTTGAAAGCCTGTTTGATATCAAAATAATATTGCGTGCAATATATGTTACAAACCTAGACAGCTGATTCTTCCTAATGAAAACAGAATAAAAATTTGGCAACGAATATGTGTTTTTTGATGGATTTGGTAGATAGATGAGGAAGGCACTGTGTCTTAAATGGAATTAATTTGAGGATCTAAGCCCCTCATTACATAATGAATCAGGGATCTGCTCTCTCCTTATACCAGCTCTGTGCCACAGCTATTTCTTTTACTAAGTCCTGCACAGTAAAAACAAATCTGAGAAGACAGTCAAGCCCAGACTGTCAGAAAATATAGCACCAACAGAACTAATCAGATGTTATTGGGAGTTCACTGTTCCATGAAAACATTGGTCCAAAAAAATAAATCCAAATATCCCACATTTCTGAGACACTGGAAACCTCTGGAAGCGTATCCCTTTCTTTAACTCTTGCAATACCTCTATTTCACTTGATCCTCAGGTCTCTTTCCCTTTTATTTCCACTTGGAAAGGGGAAAAGAAGAGGAAATTTTCTTTCTCTTTGGCACAAGAACATATTAGATAAAACTAATATAATCTTATCACCCAGGTATGAAAACAAGGGAGACTCAAAGTCTCAATTTACAAACCTTTGTACCTTCCAATGATTATTACATAAAAGGCAAGAAACTCAAGCCTGTGATAATTAACCAGCACACTCCCACACAAACACACTCCCACACAAACACACTTTCTCCCTCTTTCACTCTCTTACACTGCACACTGCTAACCCCATAGATGCAACAGAGAGAAAAAGATAGTTTAAGTCATGCCTCAAATTCTCCACACTCTTAAAGAGACTCTTCTTCCTTATTTTGGCCTGAACATCTTTAACACAGTTACTGGGTAACATAGGTTACTAACAAATACAGGCTGCATTAGTTGTTTATTGGGTGAGTAATCTCAATGAGAGCAGCACAAATACCACAAAAGTCAATTTTCATTCATGGGGTTACCAAGTCAGGTGGGGAGAGCATTTTTCTTTCCACAGTAATAAATAATTGGCCAGCTTTGGCCAATTGGAACAGGCAGAGCTGGAAGTAGCAAAACAATATATAGGCCATTGAGCTATTCCAGTATTACAATTACTACAGCCTCAAGATTAAATAAAGACTGAATGATGAAATACAGAGTAATCTGTGAAACATCTGGTATAATGCTCCATCCAGGCTGTTCTTCCTTTATTGCTACATTTCTTCCAGCTTTAGGCAAATACAAAAGAACTATTTCTGTACATCTTAACCAACTACATTTCTTACAGGTATATTTAAGATTATCCTACCCTCATCTTTGTGGGTGAAACTTTTACATATACAAGCTTGTATGTGCATCTATATAAAGGACAGGATGTTCTCTATTTTCTTTATAAATTACAGTGCACATAGTACTGTAAAATCAAACAGGTTGTTGAAATATCCTGAAAAAGTAAATACAGAATCACAAAGGTTTGGGTTTTGTTGCTTTTAAAGATATGTAGTTTGGGCTACCCATAGAATTCTTTCTCCTCTTGGCTAATGAGGTGTCAACAAGGGAGGCAGCTTCTGGTTGCTTCTATCTTATATAAGACAGACAAGTAAGGGAGGTGTTGGCTTAAAATAGTCTTGAAACATTATTCATTTTGTCTATTTTAACACAGGCTAGAAAAACACTAATATTCAAGCCAGCAAGAAAATCTACAAAGAATTGCCATGGTGATTTCTGATATTATGTAGAATATCTGCTTTACTCCAGTTTATGTTCAAATATATTAATGCTTTGCCTTATTATTTTTATCCAAACTTGGTGGCATCTGGCCCAAATTCATTCCCACTGCACCCAACGATTTCACTGCCAGTTATTTCAATAGAAACAATATCTAGTCTCTTCCTTGGCAAAAGAAGAGAGTAAGTAGGCTGGAGAGCAGCCTGCACATGCTGCTGGTTTGATCTGCTAAAGAGGCATTCTATGGGGAGGCATTTTTATTCTAAAGTGATACAGAACTGGTTACTCACATTTCACATGCATTTGTAGATATGAGCTGTCTCTCTCAACTTCTTTGTTGTTTAGTTCACAGTCTGAAGTCATCATTCTAATCCCTACTAAATCTTTAAAACCTTGGAAACTTGAAAGGTCCTGATACAGCTGAAGATTTTGAGTCATGAATTCAAGTACTAATACAATACCTGTCTTTTACCGAGGTGAAATTAGTACTGATTGCCCCTTTTTTGCAACAGTTGTCTTGAAGAAGTAGCTGCCATGACTATGTTTTCATTGGAGCGTTTGGGAGGGAGGAGTTTTTTGGTCAGCCTTGTCAGAGACAGACAAGTACTTTGTGTCTGATGGCTCGAGCCGTACTTTAGATCAGTGCAATCATTAACCCAAACATTTTTTTCTCTTTAAACTGATTTTTAGAGGACCGTTCTCAACACCCTGAGGCACTAAATAAAGACGTAGGACTCGTAAGCATCATCTACACCACGGTGCTTCCCAGAGAGTTGCCTGGGAATCTCTTGCCATCTGCTGGCAACGTGCGGATGCACATCCTGAAAGGAATTGTGAGACAGGAGTGCCAGGAAATAGTGGGGAATGTTCAGAAAGCAACACTCTGAATGCTCATAACTTTATGTCAAAAAGACAATTCAAGAAGGAGGTAGCATCAGACTCCCAGGCTACAGCAGTTGGGCGACCAACATTAGATTCTTTAATAAATCACGCCTTCACTGCTACAACTAATCTGTGGTATGATTGGATGATGAGATTGAACGTAGAATTTCAGAACTGAAATATTTGAAAAAAACACTCCCTTTTTAGCTTTCTCTTTCTCAAATAGATCATTTCAGATCACTGCTCTTCAGAGTAAAAGGTCTGATATGAAAAGATTCTAATAGTGATTTTTAAAAGAACTAAAATTTTAGATATCTCATTTACACTTGCAATGAAATGAAATGAAATGAAATTACCTGTAGGAGCCTGTCAGCTCTTCAAATCTAGATGTAGTAGACAGAAATACTGCAATTTTTAAGGTGAGGATGGCTTGGTAGAAGACGAAAGTGCAATGCCTGCCATCTGGAAAAACAAAGAGGGGAAAAAAAAGGTCAAGAATACACTCTAGATTTACAACTTTTTGTGTTTCAAACCAGTTACAACCTTGTCAGCTAATGCACAGAGCAAAGGCAAGGTCCTCTCAAAAAAATCCTATCTGCCCCGAGTTGGGAAGCATGTATTGAGAAACACAACTGTTTAAACAGTCTTGTAATACAAGCAAATAAAAACCAACCCAAAAGAAGACATCTAAAACAACAGCATGGATACTAAGTGAACAATTACAAAATATCTCTGTGAGATGTAAAAATATTATGGTTGAGATTTTTTTCATCAAGCACTGAAAATGCACCTGAGCTTTTCTCCTTGGTAAAGTTGTGCTAGAAGAAAATAACAGCAATAAACCACACAAAACTTCAGATCACAGTTCTGAAGAACCTTTTATCTCCCAATCCAACAGCTCAAGGAGCTGAATCATTTAATTGACATGACATGGAGATCAAAGTCTGCCTTGACCTGAAAGAATTACGTTTGTAGACCTATCTTATGTAATGTTCTCCATTTTAAGCAGAGAAATTTGGAACATGTAAAGCTTTAAGGGCCCACTTTGAAACCAGATTGACAGTTCCCACTAACATAAAATTAGCACTGGACACACAAATGATTCCGATTAAAGACTGATAAATGAAGCCATTTGGTGCATTTCCTTGGTGTCAGAGAAAACATCTCGACTGATGGGAATAAATTTTCCCATTTTACTGCTAATTAAACTAGTGTCAACTATTATTTATTTGTATTTTGGAAGATTGTAGAAACACCAAAAGAAGCCTCAGAGCTACACTGCTGCAAACTCTCCAACATACAAACTCCAAAAGCACAAAGGTGCTGAGAAAATGCTAAAAATGCTGAAAAACTTGATGTAGGTGCACACATGGAAAAGCTAAGGACCGATTATTTTTTTCCATTTCAAAATACAAATCATGACCACTAAACCACAGGTAGCCAAAAAAACCCAAAAACAAACAAACAAACAAAAACCTAACAGTTTTATCTCCTTGTTTTGGTTCATTTTTCAAACTGGGTGGGTTATGTTGCCTGATGTTGGATATAAATACTTCAAGAAAAGCCCCAAAGCAACGCTTTTGCTTGGATAACTTATTTGCTTGGAAAAGTTTTAAAATACACAAGGAAACCAGGTGTTTAGGCAGCATGAGCAGCATTTCCACTAGAGGACTCTCTGAGTTCACCATCCCAGCTTTCTGTGAGGAAAACACGGATTCTGATTCAATCACAGAGGATTCACAGTTTGGAAGCAAAATATCAAAGCATCATTAGGGAAAAACATCCAAACCCAACTTTACAAAGCAAAAGCCATTAATCATGTCACAGACTGGCTCTTATGGAACTCTGGTTGCTCCACCACTAATATATTGCTTTTTTCTCTAGTCTGGCCAGTCTGATATTATTCCCTCTCAGCTGGGATTTTCCTGCTTTAGCCACTTCGAGTGGCCCCTCCTCAGGCTGGATGCTGGATTGACACTCACGGGACATCACTGCTGGGGTTTCCTGCTGAGATTTCCCGGGAAGCAACTCGGGCAGCTCTGGGGGAGGCAGACAGGGCCTGTCCCCTCACACCTGTCCCTTCAGAACCTGTCCTCTGTCCCCTAACACCTGTCCCTTTAGAACCTGTCCTCTGTCCCCTCAGAATATATCCCCTGTCCCGTCAGCATTGTCTCCCCCAACTCTGTCTCCTCATAGCTAACCCCTGTTCCCTCACACCTACCCCCTGTCCCCTGTGCTCTCAGCACTGCTCCCCATCCCCTGCCCGTGCATTGTCCCCTGTTCCTTCACACCAGTCCCCTCTCACATCTGTCTCCTCACACTTGTCCCTTCAGCACCTGTCCCCTTTCCCCTCACAACAATCCCCTTACATCAGTCTCCTGTCACACCTGTCCCCTGTCCTCTCACACCACTCTTCTCTCACAACAGTCCCCTCACAACTGTCCTCCCTTACATGTCCCCTATCCTCTCACACCAGTCCCCGGTCCCCTCAGCGCTGTCCCCTCACACCAGTCCCCTGTCCCCTCAGCACCGCCCCCTGTCCCCTCAGCCCTGTCCCCTCAGCATCATCCCCTCACACCAGTCCCCTCAGTGCTGTCCCCTCACACCAGTCCCCTGTCCCCTCACACCAGTCCCCTCAGCCCTGTCCCCTCAGCCCTGTCGCTCAGCCCTGTCCCTTCACACCAGTCCCCTGTCCCTCAGCCCGGTCCCCTCACACCAGTCCCCTCAGCCCTGTCCCCTCACACCAGTCCCCTGTCCCCTCAGCGCTGTCCCCTCAGCACCGTCCCCTGTCCCCTCAGCCCTGTCCCCTCAGCATCATCCCCTCACACCAGTCCCCTCAGTGCTGTCCCCTCACACCAGTCCCCTCAGCCTTGTCCCCTCAGCCCTGTCCCCTCAGTGCTGTCCCCTCACACCAGTCCCCTGTCCCCTCACACCAGTCCCCTCAGCCCTGTCCCCTCAGCCCTGTCGCTCAGCCCTGTCCCTTCACACCAGTCCCCTGTCCCTCAGCCCGGTCCCCTCACACCAGTCCCCTCAGCCCTGTCCCCTCACACCAGTCCCCTCAGCCGTGTCCCTCAGCCCTGTCCCCTCACACCAGTCCCCTCAGCGCTGTCCCCTCACACCTGAGCCCCGCCCCGCTCCCGCGGCCGCCCCTCCCTGCCGCGCCGCGCTCCCATTGGCTGCAGGTGTTCCCCGCGCCCCCCCGCGGGCTCTGGTTGGCCGGGACGCTGCGGCTCCCCAGGTAACGGTTTCCGCGCGGCGATTGGCGGCGGGTGGGCGGGGCCCGGCCGGGGATTGGCTCCCCATTGGCTGCGGCGCCCGCCCTCAGGCCGCCATGTTGCCGCGGGCGCGGGGCGCTGAGCCGGGACAGCGGCTGAGGGGCGCCGGGGGCACCTGAGGCGGGACTTGAGGGAGCACCTGAGGGATACCGCGGCTCCTCTGCCTGCTGCCGCCGCTGCTGCCTGCCGGGGCACCGCCGGCAGCGAGGCAAAGTCCGCTGCGAAACTTCCTTGCGGGACTTTGAGCAACTTGAGGCCGCGGAGGTGTAGCCGCGCACGGCGCAGAGAGCGGCCCCTGCTCGCCGCGGGGCCCCGCTGTGTGGAGTGGGAACGCCGCGGTCGGAGCAGGTAGGAGTCCGGACGGTCCCGGTAGAGCCCGCTCCGTCCCGGGAAGTGCCGGCGCTGCCTCGTCCCGAGAGACGGAGTCGCGTCCCGGGCGCTCCCCGCAGGCCGGGACTGAGGGGGGACCCCGGAGGGGCCTGAGGGGCCCCGTGTTCCCCTGAGCCCCTCAGAAGAGTCGGGTCAAGAGTTCTGGGGTCTCCGCTCTCCCGGTAGCTGTGGCCCGGCTTGCCCGGACAGCGGGGTTAGGGAGGGGTCTGGATACACGCATTCGTATGTGAGGTGGTAATTTGGAATAAACAGGATGTTTGTTAGCCTCCAATCATAAAGGTGTTCTAAATTGCCTCTTGGAGTTCCTCTTCTGCTTCTCTTGGGTCAATTTGTAACCGATAGTAATTGACATTAGTGTTTTATATACATATAAGTTATTTTTAGTTACTCGATTCTTGGGGAGAAAGGAGTAAGATGCTGTGTTGATGAATAAGTAAAAACTTCTGTGGAGTATTTTCAGCCAAGAGGGAGCTGTTGGATGATTTTTTAAGAAAACATCCTCAAATGCTTGGGATATTTCCGTAAAGCTAAATTGGACAGGGTATTTTTAACCAATCTTATTTAGTTTCTGTGCAGGTCAATGGTCCTACACATTTTCCTTTTGATTTTTTGCTGTTCCATGTAAAGCTATTTGTGTTTCTAAAATTTGACACAACTCACTTGTTTAGCAGTGTGTGTATATTCATCAATATTCTGTTTTTTTATCGAGGCAGCTGGATTGAGAATCATCTGGAGCAGAAACACATTTCATATGTGAAGCTCTTCACTTCAGAATCTGTTATCTGTCTTGAATCAACTTATTTCTGCATACTTCTAATTTTGTTTAGCTGCTAAATACAGACCATGCCTAGCAGAATGGGCTCAAAAATTGGTCTGAACAAAGGCTTCATCAGAGTGAAAACACACTACAGTGGGTAAGTCAGTGTGTCCTTTCCTCTGTGTTGTGACCTGTCTATTTTGGAAGCATATTGAGCAGGAGTTTATGGTCTGACCTAGTGATAGAGTAACCAGGGCTTTGGTGGATTTGTAATTAATGTCAGATCAGGCAGGTAAACTTCTGAGCTATTAAAATACCAGTCAGGCTCCTGCAGCATGCTGATCAAGAAGAAAAGTTAATTTAGGCTTTTTCTCAAAATGGGAGAAAAGGTGCATAACTGACAACCCCCAGTTACTGTGGCTTGATGGATTATTGATTCCCACGGTTACAGCCAGGTCTGCATCCATCTCCTGCATCCAGATGCAGTTATTGCATTTTATCCTGTCTGTAATCAAAAAGTCATGGTCCTTTATGACTTCACTCAGCTGTCAGTAGAAACAGGAAGGTTTTATTGCAGCAACATGAAATTTGAATTTTCAGGTATGTTTAATCTAATTGGTTTGCTGCCACTCTGAGGACCTTATAAAATAATGTTGCTTTGGTCTCTCCTGCCTTCCTTCAAGGCCAGAGTTTAAGGCATTTGAGGAGTTAAATATTTGGCCCAAGTAGATCCTTAAACTTGATTGAAAGTATTTAGACTGAACTTGTTGGTGTTTAAAAAGTTACTTGAGTAATCTTTTCTGATGTTTTACTGCTAAATAAGTAAATGTAGCTACTACTGTGATTGTAGTACATTATGGTGTAGAAAAATGCTGTTTTGAATGAAATGTGATGTAGTTATGAAAGTCACTTCACAAATTTTATTGAAAACAAAAAGCTTTCTTTTTAAACTACTTATCAGTGCCATGTAGTTTGAGGTCCTGATCTGAGAATTCTAGAGCAATTGAATTAATGTGGTAATGCAATAGGAGAGCTGCCTCAGCTCTGTGAGGGAAGGCATTATGAACACCAGTAGAACTGGGTGTAAATAATTTGGGGTGGCTTGCTGACAGGTAGTGTTGATATAAAGTGAAAGGAGTGTGTTTGTGGAACTTGTCTGTGCAGGATTGGGGGAGGTGATAATAATTGTGTCAATGTTAGAAGTCAAGTAATTATTACCATGTTTTACAATAAACTACTGTAGTTTTTCCTGCAACACTACATTCAGTCTTTTGCATTAGCTGTGAAGTCTGTAGAAGTCAATTTACAAACAAGAGTTCCAAGCTCTATGAATTTTGTTTTTGTTCTGCTGATCAGATTGTATGAGTTAGAACTGACTCTTTTTTTGCCTTTATAGCCTCTATAACTGATTATCTCAGTATCTTCATTGCAGTACTGCACTCAGCTTTTGAACAAGTTTGACAGACTTCAGGAAATCAGTGATGCTGGGCAACTTCAGAATTAGGGACAAACTTGTTCAAGTAGCTGCTAAAATTAAAATAATAGTACAGATGCCATATTGAAATCCCAGTTAGAACTCTGATCACGAGGAAGTTTGAAACATGTGAGTGTTGAGTGTATCTCTGGAGTATCTCAGGTATTCCTGTTTCTGGGTGTGACGGAGTTCCTAACATAGCACAGCGGAAAGAGCTGCCAGAGAGATTACAAAAGAAAACTGAGTAACTGCAATAATGAAACAAGAATTACACAAGTTGCCTCTCTAGTTTATACCTGGTTACTTGAAATCACTGAAACAGAGCAGTGGTGCAGTCTGGTTTGCTGTGTGTTATCTTGGTTCTAAGTGGTGATCTGTCAATGGGAATGATTTTTCTTGCAGTAACTACTCATACAGAACTTACTGGTCATTAGCTCTTCCTATCACTCTGTAGTGTCCAGTTTCATATATTTTTTTTTAAAAAAGCATCCCTTGGGATTATTTAGCATTAAACAAGGAATGGTTTTCACTTCCCTGTGCCCTGATTGATTAATGTGGCTGCAGAGATGTTAAGATTAAATACAGCAAGTCTCAAAGGAACATGGACATCATGGATATGAAATTCATTAATTTACCTGTAGAATGACATCTGTTATAATAATTTTAACAAATCAAGGTTGATTAGTAGTTGCTGGTATTATTTGGAGTTTATAGTGTGCATAGTTAGAATGTTGTCTTACAGTGTATTTTCAGTTTTTGAATGTTATGTAGATACTTGTGAAAGTGTCCATGGTTACCACTGATCTACAGCTGCTTGATTTCATGAGTGGCTCGTGGTGGCAGTGCATTAAATAATGAGCTGTGTTTGTTGGTGACCTTGTCTTGGGGCAAGGCATTGCACCAGCCCTCAGACATTGCTGTGAGAGCCAGTTTGGTCTCTTATGTTCATAAATGCATAAAACATGACTTCTTTGACAGGGAAATGTTCTTAAACTCGACCTCACCTGACAGCTCTCAGTGTTGTGGATGATATGGATTTACAGGTTAGCAGGTAGCATATGTATTTCTTTTGCTGTTGCTGTTATGAAGAATTATTAAGTTGCTGTTCTTTGAGAGCTTTACAAAGTGTAGATTAAAGATACACTTGAAAAGGTAGCAGTGCTTTTAATCTGAATTTGAAACAGTACTGTTCTTTAAGATGATTGTTTTAGAGCTTTGCTTATAGTAATTTTTCTCAGCAAAGGCAAAATGGCAGGTTATTAATGCATATAATTTAAAATGCAAGTTGTAGAATTCAAGTTTCTTAGTGTAGTACGATTCAGCTGCTGGCTGAAAGACACAATAGGCAGGATATGTTGTGTAACATTTTTTCTAAAATGACTTGTATGGAAACAGGAAAATTATCTCAGTCATGTTGGACAACTCCTGATATATTTGCTGGGTTAAACTAAGAGGGGAAAGAATTACACATGCCAGTAGCCATTGAGTACAAAACAGTTTTCTAATTGTCCTCTGGAAGGTTTTGAAGGCAGTGAAATGACTTACTTATCTCCTGTTTCTTTTTGCACTTGTTTATTAATTGATTTCCCAGAGTCAGTTATTTGAAAAATATTTTTTAAATAGTAGAAAATCTTGTTTGTATTATCAGATTTTGTTTTGTGTAATCTTTTTTCCTTTCTTCAATATCTGACCTGCTTTGACAGGACTTGGGGACTTTCATTATATCAAAAGTTATTGTCACAAATTTCTGAGATCATGTGTAGTTTATGTAGAGAGTTCAGTATTGGGGTCATGTTCTCTAAACACTACAAAGGTAGAGTGCAAGATGCAGAATATGAGTAAGATTTTATCTGAATTTTCCTGTAATTACATCTTTTGAGAATTCACCTATCAAAGCTTTGTCTCTAACAATAGACTGGATGTGAGGAAAAGCCTACAGTTTGAAAGGATTTTACAATAATTGAGATTTTATTTATCTCCTGATGGAAGAAGTACCTGGATTAAAAAAAATTAATTATTATGAAAGCTTCTGGTTTGTTTTTTAACAATACTTCAAAAGCTGATCATTATAATAAGGGAGTTTGGCTCACCCAAGTAAACATGCATTAAAGATGGGTAATTAACACATTTATTTCCCTCATCCTGAAGTATTTAAGTTAAGCACTGTGACGTGTGATCCTGCTGGTACAGTGGGAGCATTTTCTGTGAGGAATGCTCATTCTGTGTGATTCTGCAGCTTGGTGTCCATAGGTGGAACTGTTGGAATATATGAGTATTTTCTGATAAAACCTGATGTTTTCATCTTCTGCAGGGACATGCTGATAACAAATTTGGATACATCAATGAGCTATGCTGAACTTTGTGATGAAGTGCATGAGATGTGTAACTTGCAACAGGAACAGCCAATTACCCTCAAGTGGATTGATGATGAAGGTATTGGACTGAAATACTTCTCAGGATTTGTTGTTCACTGTGGTACAGAGAAAGGGCATTGAGGAACTTGTATAAACAAATATCACACTGGAGTTTTTTTGTTTCTAAATACTTAGCTACAGAATCCTGTCAGAGTGGGAGGCTTGGAAAAGTGAGACTCAAGACATCGGGGGGGTTTGCAGTATCACTTGAATTCACTTCTGTATAAATGAAGGCTTTGTACAACCTTTCTGCAGCATGTCAAAGCCATGGCCTGCAGAACTAGAACTGAATACAGAAAGGTGGAAAAATACTAAACTGGTTTGGCCAATATTTGTAATGGTGTGTTTTGGTTTTTCTAATAGCTCTCTTAGCTGATAGTGTTGTTTGAGTGAATGGAATTTCAAAGCAATGACCTTGGAAGTAGGTAGCTGGTAGTCAAAGAAGACTCAGCCCTTTTTAAGATGCCAAGGAGTAATATGAATATTTTTAAATTTTACTCTTTATCTTTTGAATACCAAGAAGGACAGAGGCAACTGTACCGACCTCAGTTTAATGGTGGTGTAATAAAAAGTGACCTGATCAGAAGGACATGGAAGATAATTACATTGCCAGTGCTTAGCAGGTTGAACTGCATGGCTACTAATAAAGGAAGATTATTGTAGGGAAGAAGAAAACCCCATGAGTTTTGAGTTGGAGGATTCTAAGACATGAGTCCTGTTAACTGTTTTTTTGCTTGGGATCTCTGTTGCATTGGCTTTTTGAAGCTTACTTAAACTAAAACAACAAATTTAGTTATTCTCTGTTCTAGTATTTTCCTCTAGTCTTGGTTAAATGCATACCTGTGCAACCTTCTTCTGCTTCCTGGGTCTGAGCTGTTAAGTTTCAGCCAATCTGCTGTGTTGGCTGTCCTCAATCCTCCCGGGTTTTGTGAGTTATCCTATTTCTGCATACAAGTGTTTCCACTTATTGCCACAAGGAATTTAAGTTCATTTGACTGATTGCACAAACAGATGTTCTCTTTGAACTAACTAAAAGCAAACAATTGCCGATGGCTTAATGAATAAACAAAACATCCCAATAGATGAAGAAAATAGATTTTCTGTTGGGCTTTTATAGTGTATCTTTGTTTTTGACAAGATCCAAAAGGTTTGAACTATGAATAGCTCACTCATGATAAAATCCCATAAACATATAAGGAATATGGATTGTTGCTTTGCAGTACAAATAATTCTTTTGTCTTTCATGTTCTATTTCTAAATCATCATTTATAAATCATCGACAGCAGTGGCCTTCAAAGAGGGGTAGCTGGGCCCTGGATTCATCATTTTACAAAAGAAGAACGTTTTTTGAAAATAAGAAATTAAAGTTTAATATGTGGCTTGACACTGGTGTCACCACTTGGCCTGGATATCATAAGGCCACGTGTCACCCAAGGAGTGCTGCAGGGAGGTGGCTGTTCCACAGAGGGACAGGGGTTCAGAGTGACACCCTTGCTTCTTTGCTTGCTCTCAGTGCGTTGTGACGTACTGTACTTTACGTGTGTCTGCTTAAGTGGATTTGTGGATTAATTATCCAGTTTTAACCAAAATAACCCTCCCAAGGTAATGCTGATAATGTGACTGCAAGCAGACAACAAGAAAATGGGGGGGATCTTTAAGCATATCTATTCACTTTTATTTTTTTGTTATCCTATAGGATAGTTCTGTCTACTCAAGTTTGATAAAATTGGAAGGAATAATCGTGTTGCTCCATTTTGGCCGTGATCAAAATGCCTGCTTAATATCAAGCAGTTGAAAGAAAGGCAATGCTTGAAGCTGGTACATTTTTTACTAATTGAAATTCTCCACTGAATTCTTCCGTGGTAAATTTGCCTGTGTGTTGCTTTTTTTTTTTGTGTTAGGTGACCCCTGTACCATCTCATCTCAGATGGAGCTGGAGGAGGCCTTCCGTTTGTATTGTCTGAGCAGAGGCGAAGGGCTGATTATTCATGGCAAGTATTGCCCAGTGCAGGAGCCCCTGTGTGTCTGATAATCCCAACAGCTGCTCAAGTGGGAGGCTGGAGTGACTCCCTTTTCTGTCAAGTATCCTTCTTTGTGTAGCTCCTGTAGTTTGATGCTGAAGAAGGAACTGTGGCCCAAAGCTGGAACTGTGCAGGAGGCTTTGAGTTCTGCACTGCACAGATTTGTTAATGCTTTGCTCCAGTATAAGCTCCTGCCAGTCTGGAGCCAAATTTTGATTGCATCATATCTCATGTAGAATTATTTAAAGGCTTCCAAAGACTGTCTGTGTGTAAATATATTCAAGAATCAAGGAAAAAGTACTACTGAAAATCTTTTATCTTAAAAATCTGATGTTTTTGTTTTAGTTTTCCCAAGTACTCCAGAGAAACCCGGCATGCCTTGTCCAGGAGAAGATCGTGAGTACTAAAATGTTACGAAATTCTAGCTAAATTTTTTTTTTTGATTACATGGAAAAGAAATCTATTAAACAATTTGCATAATCTAGTGCTACATACATGTGTATCTGTTTTGTTTTCTTAAAAGAATGTAAAATGTTTTACACTTTGTCAACAGAGATATTGCATAAATCAGTGTTGTAGCAGTGTTTTAATGTTTCTGAGGATTAATGCTGGTTTTTGTAGTTGATGTATTGGGAGGAAGAGACAACAGGATTTTAGATGCATATTTGAACATAGGCCTTTGCTTTTCTTCTGGTTCTTTTAGTTTTTTAACTTTCAGGGAAAAGAAATGATGTACTGAAGAGGGAGATACAGCCATTTTAATAAAAAGGTTATTAATCTCTATAAAAATAATCCTGTAAGAGGTAGATAAACCTCCAGAGGAAGGACACATAATTGATATGGTTTACCTGTATTTCAATAGCCTGAACTGCACAGGGATAAAAGGATTAAATAGCTGTATAGTCAGTTTTCATTACAGAGGGATGGCATCAGGACTTTAGTTCATATCTTGGTAAATGTTAAGGAAAAGAATGGGAATAATTGGGTGCCAAAGGTACCAGATGATGCTTGGCTGCTCACAGGAGTATAAAGAAAACCTGACTGAAGAATTTGAAGGACCTTTGCTCTTCTCTTTGAGAAATATAAGAGGAGATAAAATTAATTGCTGATAAAAGCAAGTAATGCATACTGGGAGAAAAGTACTTGGTTGATCAGGATTTACACTGACAGACTGGCTAGAGATGAGTAGTGCAGTGGTAATAGTTGTGAATAATATTTTTAATCAGAGAAATAATACTGATAAACTAATAATTGCTCTACTGAGAACTTCTGTGAAGATGGAGAGAGGTGAGATAAATACCAAAAGGTTAGAGTTCAAATATGATTTTCTACATTTAAACTACAGTAGATGAAAGGCTAAATGTAAAACCCTGGTGAGTTTTTGTGTTGACTAGGTTATTAAAATTGTCTTTTAGAAAGGAAAAAAGAAGTAAATGTACAACATTATTTTCTGTAATTTGCTGAACAAGGACGACAGATAAAGACTGTCTTCTACTCTCATTAGAAGTGTTAAAAAAATTATCCCTGAGACACCTAATTTAATGAACTCATTAAAGGTGTAGATATTCTAGTAGGAAAGTTTCTTGTGTTAATTTGTTAGAAGTTTTAGTTCTCTCAAGCCACGAGATGAACTGCAGAAAGCACAGCTGAGTGTGGCTCAGATGACCTGGTTATTGTGTCTGTAGGGTATTTCTCCCTATATGGTTTTACAGGTCACGTTGAATCACACTCAGATTGTTTAAAAAGCCTGTTTAGTTGGATGTGCTTGATAAGGGATCTCTGGTCAGGTTTCTCATGGTTCCATGAATTCATTTGATGCACATTACCTCTTTGCATCTGTGGGGTCTGCATGGAAATTGGGTCTTGTGGCCTAGGTATAACTATTTTTTGCAGTAGAGCTGTTAAATTGTATTTAAATTGTAACTTAGCACAGACTAATACATTCAGTATCCTGGCTTGTTGGCCAAAGGCCCACAACAAACATCTGCACTGCACTTGGACTGTGTGGAAATGTTACTGGTATTGGTGATACAGTTTATTTAAGGGACTATTTTGTCAGGATTGAAATATTGTCCTTGTTTCAGAAAATATCATATTTCAAATTCTTATTTTTTGTCTTTATCACCGTAGTTATGTTCATAGAAAATCCTTTTAAAAGTGAGATTATTATGTAATATATGGATATGTTTTCTGGAGCATCATGTTTGCACTATAAAGGGGCTTGTGAGCTTGCCTCAGGTTTTTTCCAGAGACAAATAAACAGTGAACTAGTTGGTCTATCCAAAATGAGCTTCTACTTGAATTAGCAGTTCTAAGTGTGGATTGCTGGTTTGTTGCAGAACTACAGACAGTTTGAAATGGAGTTTTTAAATAAAACTATTCAATTGTGAAGTAATTGCGTTTCCAATGTATTGCTCTGATGTGTCCATGTTAGGTCATGGAGTGGCTCTTTCCAATAGTTTGTGATCTTCTGAAGTGCAAATCTGTATTTCTGTAGGATTATAGTGTTTTTCTTTCCAGCTTCTCCAAAACAATAATACTTTGGAAGAAGAGTGCAGGAATACAGACTGAAGGGTTTGCATTTATGTTGAAATTTAGAGTTGCTATCTCTCCTCACCTTTGTTAAATTGATATGGTCTTGAGATTGTACCAGCCAGCAAAGCTTGAAATAAAATCCTGTAATCCATTAATGAAATAAACCACATGACTAACATTTCAATTCTATTTGCATGACTTAAGGAAAGTTATTTCTGTGCTTGGAGAACCTTTATTCTTATATTGATGTGGTGCTGTCTGAGACAAAATATGCAGTCTCCAGCATCTGCCCTTGTATTATCTCTGTATTCCTTTGCTTCTGAATTTCTGTGCTTTGTGTTGGAGGCAGCCCCAGCTCCCAGTGTAAGTGCACAGCTGTGGTGTACAAGCAGCCCCTTTTCCCTGGGCTGACCTGTGCTGGCAGTGCTGCTGTGTGCCTGAGGTGACAGCATGGCTGAAACATCTCCCATCCCTTCCCAGACACTCAATGTGACCTCTGCGAGGCGTTCCCAGCATCTGCTGGACTGGAGCCTTGGGTGCTTGATCAGTGTTTCCTGATAAAGATGGCAGACTTTCAGAGCAGTCTTGCATATCACTTTTTCAGTAGATGAGCTGTTCTTTCAGAATTGAATAAAACAAGGTTGTTTCAGAGGTGTTTGGTGTGTTCTCTCCTGTGCCCCGAAGTGCCAGCGCTCCTGATAGAGCGTGTGGATCCCAGCAGCTGATTGGCAGTTTTATAACTTAGTTATTGAAGTCTCAGCTTATTTATGCTGACAGATCTTGATCTGATTTATCACTCTTGGTGCTGCAGTGCATTGTGTAACACAGCACGTCCAGCTGAACAATTTCCATCGATTTGTAGGGCTTCCCTAACGGAATTGCCGGGTTTATCAGAGAAATACTTGTTTTGGTGACATCAGCTCCTTGACATCCATGCCATGTTTTAGTTGTGCCTCAGCTGCTAGCTACAGCCTCTCAAGGGAGCCAGTACCACCCGTGCCTGGATACATGAGGCAGAGATGTGAAAGGGAGAGACGGGAGTAACCAGTCTTCCATTAAATATTTGCTCTTAATGTTCGAGCTGATCCTGCCTATTGTCCTTGGTGTCTAATGGTATTCACACAGCGGCATCCGTGGAATAAAGGGAAAATGTTTCATTTCATACCTACTACACTGTAAAGAATTACATGCTGAAGAGGCTAAAGAATAAAACCCAGTGAGTAATGCATGCTTTTTCTGTAGATTTTGTGTCATCGTTGTGGTTGCTGTTGTGAGCGGCGGGCACTGACGCGGGCTGTGTGTACGTGTGCTGCAGGAGAGAAGAGAACTCAGCATTTTGGTTATGGTACAGTCGCTGTGCCTGCCACCCTCCTTTGCAGCCATGGATTGTTACAAATGCAGAGATTGCTGCTGCCTCTGTGCGTAGGGATGTGGCTGAGAGACCTCCTGGAAATGCTGATAAAATTGCATTGAAAGGACTCCTGGGGAATGTATTTTAGGAGGAAAGGAACGGAAGAGTGAGTGATGCTGCTGCCGCTAATATTGGAGATTGATGAAAGAAATGTATCCCAAAAACCCTGACGGTATGTGCTCAGGGCCTGTTTATTGTAGGATTGCTGATCTAAAGACTAACCATTTAGGAGCATCATTTTCTGAGGCCTGTTTGTTGAATTCTGCTTAGTGGATTGTCATAGATGGCTGTTTTTAAATTGTGAAATACTTGTTTTGAATTAAGGGTTACTTAGTTGCTAATATGTCAGAACGAACTGTGCTAGTTCACTTCTGCTTAACAAATAGATCTGTGTATTAAATATTAAAATTCATGTTGGATTTGGGTAGCTAGTGCCAGCAAATTTTAGGGTTGTTTTGCTGTTGGCTTCATTACATAGAAGAATGCAGACTAGGAAGCCTTTAAATTAATTAACAAAAAAGAATGAATATGTTTTTAATGTTTTAGTACTCTACGATATTAGTGTGATAGTTTTTATTCTCTAATATTTCTGGCTGATTTTGCTGCCTTGTTTTTTTGGTAATGATTACATTCTGTTGTGCATGTCTCCTATGCTCTTTGTTTATCTGCTCAGTATTTTAGCATTAGGTGTTTGGACTTCATTTTCCCCCCAAGCCATCTTTCTTGAAAATTTCATCATAGGTTCGAGTAAAGGTATCTCAATAACCTAATTGTTGTTGTGAGCTTTTTATTTTAGGTATAGACATTTGATTTTGCTTTATGTTCTGCTTGATACTATGAAATAGCTCTAAAAGGCTTCTTGCTGGAGTAGTGTGGCCTGTAAATATTTTTCTAGCTCATAAGGCAGGTTTTTCCCTTCATTTGTTACTGTATTGGCAGCAGTGATTAGGTTATTCAGAGCACGTGAACCAATTTAATCCCCCAATGAAGAAAGGAACTATTGCCACCATAGAGACTGTTCTGAAGACGTAGATTGGATTGCACTGGATAATTAGGCAATTTTGAAACTGCTAGTAACCCTCTCCTGGTTTTTACTAATTGAACTAGGGGGGAGGGGGGACTGTACTATTTTAATGTAAGATATTTTTGCTTAGGATTTGAAAATAGCTGTGTCATAGTTTCTCAAGAATACCTGAAATCTCTTCCTCTGTCTTATCAGCACCACGTTTGTGTCATACGTGACATATTTGAAAAAGAGACAGATTGTGAGGCAGCATAAGTTACTGAGAGCAGAATTGCAGTTAAAGGTCTGGTTTGCTTATAATAGTTTCATGATTTTTAATTCTAAAATACTCAACAGTTTTCTTGGCTATGAAATATCCAATGAATAAAGGGCTGGACCTCCCTTTTTATCATTGAGGCATAAAATTATAAAGCACAAGTCTGATTGTGGGATTTGAAATCTGCCCTTAATTAAAGGTTCTGGGTGTCTTAGCAGATGTTTGTATTCCAATTTATAAACTATAGACTAAAAATACAATGGACTAAGGAATGCTTAGGCTTGTTTTTAAGGTGTCATAGCAAATAATCTGTGTTCTTTTTTATTTATTCCACTTCCCCTTCTCCTAACTGTTACTCAGAATGTAGTATATTAAATGCAGAAAGGATGTCAGCTGGTTTCAGAAAGCTTCTCTTTCATGTAATGTCTAGTTCCTCTCCCTGTGTTATGTCTAATATCTTCTTATAAGTTGGTAAACCCACTCTTGATATCCAGGCACTTGGGTAACTAAATGGGCAAGGAAGTGATGAAGCTTTTTGGTTTTGCTGGAATTGGTGAACATCTGTGGGCCTGTTAAACCTCTGTTAGGCCTGTGTGTTTCAGTGGCTTGGAAAAGCTGTTTAATGTGTAACCTTGTTTATATGGTCACAGTTAATTATATATTATTATATTGGGTTCTGTGTAATACTTTTGGTAATTAGTTGCTCTATGCAAGTTATGGTTTTTTATGTTGAACTGAGTCACAGAATTAACAGCAGAGGCCTGCAGGGCAAGTAAATGGGCTCTTGAACATTCATCTCCTGGATTTTGGAGTTGCTCTGTGAGAAACCAGAGTGTGTGTGAGATTCCAGGTGCTGCTGATTTGGGCTGGAGAGCACCAGGAGCAAACCTTGTGAGACTGTGATAGCAGTTGTTGTAGCCACTGAGGGCTTGCAGTAGTACAAGTCTGGCTGGTAAATAAAGCAAAAAGCAGCAAACTTGAGGCTGGCTGACAGGGTGGCTCCCAGGAGAGGCACGGGAGAGCCCTGATCACAGTGAGGGAGAGAAGGGGTGAGCAGACTGTGCAGTTCATCCTGAAACCACATGGGGAAGGTGCTGCCTTGGGGAGACGAAAAAGGAAGAACTGATCTTCTCAGTATTGAACAGAAAGTGTCTCATTTGTAACTCGGGTTCCATTGCTATTTCTTCTGCATCTGTTAGGGCTTGTCCTTGAATTGTTAGCTGGGGACATGTTTAAAGGGAAACCAGAAACTATTTGAAGGCAATACTGTAGGATTTTAGCATTTACTTTTACAGTAAGTGACTACTACTAATAATGCTACTCTATGCTTCTTCCAATAATTTAGGTTCCCATCTAGTGCTCTTCAGTAAAGCAGTACAGAAGCACTGGGACTGGCACAAGACTCCCTGTCCTTTATTTTGTCAACTCTGATAAAAAGTTACCTAACCTTAATTTCAGTTTCATTCCAAGCACCTGTTCTGGAAACTTTTGGTAGTTCTGTGATGATCAACTCCATGTGCAGTAGGACTTTGCAATACAAGTAGAATTGTCCAGGTAACTGTGAAATGAGGGGGAAATTGGGTGTATGGGACAGGCCACAGCCAGTGGAATGTTTCAGTGCAAGGAGACGAGACTAGGACTTCAACTTAGACAAAGACATTGCTGAAATGTGCTGAAATTAATTCAAAAATCATGTTTGGCATAGGATAAGATAAATTAGTTTACCGTTTTCTGAAGGACAAGAAGCTTTGGGGAAATGGGACTCTTAGAACAAAGTCTTCTAAAATGTTTTCTCAGGGATTTGTCAGTAGTTAGCTTTTTGTTTTTCCTTAGACCTTTTCAATAGACATTTCATAATTTGCTTTATGAGATAAAAAATAAGACTAGGTGAAAACTAGATCTGAGCAAGTTTTAACTGATGATACTTGGACAATCTGGATTCAGTTCCTTCTTACTGCTCTCTCAGTCACAAGAACTGGACTTCTCCTGGCTTTCAGTTACATGAATTACATGTGCTCAAAGGATGAAAATTTTCTAGAAAATGTGTGCTGTCAGGTTTAGGGTAAGATTCCCAGCAAGTCTTAAGTCATGCAGGCTGCTGCTGAGGTACAAGAGAACCAAATTCCTGCAGCAAACGTCATTGGGTTGCTCTGAACTTTCTTGGTAGCTTTCTTCAGTGACTCCAGGATGTATAACAGACAGAGACTTTCTGTTACCAGGCTTTTATTTATAACAGAAAGTATTGCTTCATGCATGTACTAAGAGTAGAGGTTTGTTTAATAACAAAACAGTGGCCTGAAAGTGGATGCAGATGCTGCAGATTGCATGTTATGTTCAGACCTTCATTTTGCTCTATTTCAGTCCTAAGTTAGCTAAATTAAAGAATTAAATAATTTAAATAAGTACTGGCTCAGTACTCTTTCAGCTTGATCAAATATTTTAATGCAGCTTTTAAATGATGCTAATAGAACATTAAATTCACTTTTCATTGTAGTAAGTCTTTTAATGAGAGTGATTTTTATTTTGGGAGAATAAATGACGCAATCATCAAAAGAAGCCTTTGGACTTACTATTAATCATGCAATGCAAGTTTGGTTTTGGGGTTCATGTGACCACTGATTGTAACCAGAGGAGCCAACTGCACATCATGAAAGGGTGTGAATTGAAAATAGCTTAGAGGGCCTAGTTAAAGAGAAAATATGAACCTCTTTTTCTTTCCTAAACAAAAATGTTAATCACCTTCAGAAGCAAGGATCCACCACCAGCGGTCTTGTGGCCCTTTTCATAACATTCTTTCAAATTAGAGCAGCAAACAGAGTAGCATTTTATCCTGTGTCTGGGACAGCCTTGCAAACAGCAGATGTGCCAGCACAGGAGTCTGAGGAGGGAAGGACATCAGCAAGTTGTGGTCACTGGTGTGCCCAGAGATGCTCAGAACCACGACGTGGTCACTGCTGGGGCAGCAGCCTCTGGCTGGACTGAGTGACAATTTCTGGAGTAACACTTGGTATTCTTTGTTATTTTCAAGTACATCTGATAAATTGCACATTAAATCACGGACTTATGAGTCAGAGACTTGCTCAAAGTGAGCTGTTAGTGCTGTTTTATTTGTGTAGATGTGACTTTGTCACCTTGCAGCACCACGGAGCCGTTTTGGCAGCAGGATTTGAAGGTGAACATCCAAGAGCTCAGGCACAGGGGAGCACTGGGGGGTGTGTGCAGTGCAGATGTGGGACTCAGCTGTCCCTTCTAAGGCAGTGGGGAAGGATATTCACCCAGCTGTGCTGCAATAAATGCTGGGTAGATACTGCTGCTCTGTGGGACATTTGTTTCCTTGTTGGTCCTCCACTGATCCTACATTACCTTGGTCATTGTTGCTGTCTTAACTGTGCCTTTTCTTCACAGAGGTTGATCTGACTTTGTAGTTAATTTTAGTGTCTGTTGGAAAAGGATGGGTAGATGGTTTCCCAAGTGCTAATCAGCCCTAAATTAATTTTTTAAAAGCTATCTTCTGGCCATTTAATATTTTGCAGTAACTGCAAAAGGTCAAAACACTTAATAGCTCCATATTGTTAAGGATACTCTTTTCATTTTCCAACTTCAATTGTACATAGCAGCTTATTCATAATAAAAAGAAGGGCCAGATAACATCCAATGTATGTCTTAAAATTGCTTTCTGAAGCATGTAAATTGTTTCAATGTAACTGTTTGTAGGAAATTAAATAACAGATGTCAAGCAATGTACTATCAAAGTGTACTTTGGAATTTAGTGTCCCCAAAAATGTGTTCTACCTTGATATGTAATTTCTTTATCAAGTCCAGTCTATCTGAAATGCCAGTATTAATTTCCCCCTTGTAATTCATGAGTTGGTTTTGAAAGAATGCTCACTTGTGTGCTCAGCACAACATTAAAAGAACAAAACAAAAACTGGGCATTCTGGTAGTGTCCAGCTGGCAGGCCGGGTAATTGGCCTGTAAACAAGTTGTATTAATCTCTGAGAAGTGATTTGCAGCAATAGCAAATTACCTCTGTGCTCAGGATAGGAACAGATTTCATTAGAACGGGATCGCATAAAAGCCGACTTTGGAATTGCATTTGGAAATCCAAATGAAGAGGGAATAATTTTTGTGGCCATCTTACTGCCATTCTTTGGTGTAAACCAACTGTGTTGTCATTTGGAAAATAATTCTATTTTTCCCTGCTTTTCCAAGCTGCATTTTTCGAGGCAAGGTTCCCATCCTTTCTGTGAAGTTCTGCAGACGTCATTATGGAATTGTATTGATTTATGTATTGTATGGGGAGTATCTTCTGTAGATAAGTTCAGGAACAGTGGACATTGCTTGTCCATTTATATCCACAGTTAAATTTTATTTGTGTGTTCATGTTGCTCCTTAGAACTTTTTTTCTACAATATTTTTTAAAAGATGAGGAAAATAACCCCAACCCAGCCCTAGAAAATGTCATTGGAAAGGCAATACTAAATCTATTTCTAGGGTTTCCTGTGCATCACTTGAGTGATGTAGTTGCACAGTTTGACAACAGAGGGAAGAATTGCACAGCAGCAACAGCCAGTTGTTCCCCACTGCTTTTTAGGTAGAGGCAGCTGGTTAATTTTATTTTGATTTGAGCTTTTTTATTTTCCTTTTATTCTTACTCTGAAAAAGCCTGCGTTTTTTTCTTTCAGTTTTCCAATCTTGGAAGTAGATAAAGTTCTGTACCTTCATTGTATTTAAAATATATGTTCGTGTTTCCCAATTAAAAATTGTTATCCCTGCTAAGAGCTTAAAATATATTTTGATTTTTTTTCTCTAAACCTGTTCAGATACAAAATGAGGGTTCAAAAGTATTTTTTTTTTGTTAGGCAATGTCTTGTGTTAAATATTAATCATCAAGAAAAGATTACTTTGTATAATTAGGGATAGACCATCTCCTTCAGCCTGAAAGCAGCCAACTCGAACTCCTTAATGAGTTAACTGATGTGTAGTGTGAAGTAAATGAAAAAGTAGCCCTTTTCATTAAGCTCAGTAACTAAATAGTCAGACTTTTGTGGTGGCATTCCTCTTTCTAGGTAGCTGGGATCAATCCTGTAAAAATTTGTTTTAGTTCCTGGTTTCCAGGAATCATGGAATCCATTCCTTGTTTTACTCTGAAGCGTTCTAGAAACATGTACCTGAAAGTTTTGTTGGGGTTCATTTTGCCATGTGAAGTGCAGGGATGAGATGCAAAGTCAGATTAGAGCTTTGTTCACACAACACTGACAATAAATTGTTTCTTAATTCAAGGTATGCACTTAGTGCCATTTTATGGATCTGATTATTGTTCAAGGTGGTTCCTTTGATCTAGAAGAGCTCTAGTTAGGGCTTGTAGCTGATAATGCTTCAAAATAACAACGATCTTGAAAACCCAAACTGCTTTTTATAGCCTGTCATTTTCCTTGGGGGAGTTTCTGGGAAGGATGTCCCTTTTCACAAGGCTCCTGCCTGCTCAGTTTTCCAGGGGTTGAGGTCTCTGGCAGCACAACTGTGTGGTGCATCAGCCATTTGTCCCAGTTTTGGATCCTCAGTGAACCAGAGTGTTTTATTCTGTCATAGAAATTTAATCTTAATGTGTAATAATAATAGAACGTGTGCTATAAAGGTGTGTCTTGCAGGGATCACTGTTTTCTCATTTTTTACCTTGGCCCCTTTTAGAGGCAGGGAATTTGCCTCAGCCCCTGCACTGAGCCACTGGCAGTCCCAGGGGTAAATTGTAGGGGTTCCTACTTTTTAAAGTTAGTCTGTATTAAGCTCAGTTTTTGTTAGACTGTTGCCTCACAAGTACATGATATAAAATCCTGCCTTTGATTTAATATTTATCATTAATTAGGGAGGTGACTTGCTCCTCTATTTACAGACTTCATCAGTGCAAGCTGCTCGTTAACTTATCATTCACTTAATATTCCTCCTGTCAGTGATAAGCTAATGTTCAGATCACAGATGTATTACGTTGCCTCCATATGGTGCTTTGTCTAATGAATTAATTAACTATTTTGGAAAAAAAAAAATCCTTGTGGCGATTTTTTTCCTCTTGGTGAAAAGTCACCCTAGAAACGGTGGAAGGGTTTTCCTTTGGTGTTTGTGTTTGAGCATATTTTAGTTAAAAACTTTGCAGTCATTTTGCCAGCTTCTGATTTTAATTTTCTTTGCACTTAGGAAAAGTTTGCTTTAAAGCTGATATCTGGCAGATTTTGAAGTGGTGTTTGAGTCAAATGACCATATCCAGTCTACTCCTCTGTTCTAGAAACTGTATCTTTGTCACTTTTGATGTGCAGTCTTTTAGCTGCTTTGAGAAGCTGGTGGGTTTTCTTTTTCCAAATTGTTAACAATTAGTTTACTAGTGCAGTATCTGCTTCAAATGCTTGCACAGTAAACATTTGCACATGCAAATAGAGTAGGTATGAATGTTTGGGGATTTGGCACTGTAGCTATGTGGAATCACAGAAACTTCAATGCTTCCTTTGGAAGGACAAAAATAGAGTATCTAAAATCAGACCCAGTATTGCAGCCAGTGTTCACACATTGCGTGTCAGTAGCCTGTGAGTTTTGGCTTGCTCAATATAATGTTAAAATAATTTCTTGACAAAGAAACTTTTTACTACTTGCATTATCATTTGACACAGAAAATGTCTGTGTGGTTTCCTTTTAAAAAAAAATCATCTTTGATAAAGTCTGGATGTTTGAAACTTGAAAGTAACATTAAAGGTGAAAATGTAAGGTGCTTTTGCATTCATTTTTGAGGATTATAAATGTACTGTCTGCTTCATTCTGACAAGCTATCAATTATAAATCAAGTCTGTCAGAGTCTTTATACCTCCTTGTACCCACCTGTACCAGCTGTGGGAAGCTGCTGCCCCTGGTTGTGTGCAGGGCTTGGCTGTGTCACCCTTGCACCTGTGAGCAGCTCTGAAAAGGACCCCCGTGGCACAACATTTAATATTAAATATAAAACTCTCTAATTAGCCAGTCGCACAGAAACTGCTCATCTGTATGTAAACAGTGACAACAAAAGTAACTCGGAGTAGATGCTGGGTTTGGCTTAAACAGATTAAATGATTTCTTGTTATGTTTAGAATATATTAAAAATCATTGTGGACCTGCGCTTGAACTACCCAAACAAAAGAACTATTTTGGGTAATGTTTACTGTGAAGGTAAAAATGAAGTCAAATAATGTAGCTGTGCAGACTTAGAGCATGTTCAGTGTTGCATGTGTGAGGTGTTATCAGTACCAAGCACGTCTCACGCTATCAGCACCAGACATCCTTTGTGCGTGTCCGTGGAAGGTGACAGGGCGAGAGCAGCAGCGCCATTTCCCCGAGGGAGCTGTGCCTTTAACAGCTCTGTCCCTCTCACCTGAGCCGGGGCAGGCACGGAACTGTAACGGGATTATGATCATGTGAGGGAAAAGAGACAGGGCTGGAGGGAAGGGAGAGGCAGCGGTGAAAGCACATCCTGCCCCAGCCGTCACTCACGGCCGCCTTAAAAAAAACCCAAATCCCCAGGGATTGTGGCTGTGCGTTGATATTTAGGAAAGCAAGATTGTTCTGAGTCACAACTTGCTTACCCTGCTGTGTGTGGTGCTGCTGGGCTGCCATGCTGCTGCTTTACACCTTTCTGGTTTCTTCCCTAGAATCCATCTACCGCCGGGGAGCCCGAAGATGGAGGAAGCTGTACCGAGTGAATGGGCATTTGTTTCAAGCCAAACGTTTTAACAGAGTGAGTACTGTTGCATGAAACGTTGGGGTTTGCTCATGTTCTGTGCTCATTGTTTGGCTCAGTCTGTGCTTTTTCTGTGTTGGAGTGTTGGAAAGAAAGGAAAAGCAGGATGCTTGTTGATGTGACATTTTGGTCTCTGCGGTGTTATTCGAGTCATAACGATCAGGAAAAACCTGGCAGTGTTTGGATTTGAGTTAATACAGGATTGGTGGAAATTATTTATTTTTAAAGTCTCTAAAAAACTGGGTTTGTGACTATTTAAGCTGATAACTCCTTGGAGCAGCTTCTCCTTTCTCCACTCCTTCTGTGATTTTGATTGCTTGTTAGCAAAATCTTTTGCCTTCAGAACACTTTGCCATCCTTAAAAGTTACAACTGCTGATGTGAGCTTTAACTGTTTAGAATCTGGGGTACTACACAATTGAAGAATTTTAAGAAGATTTTTTTATTGAGCTAAAATACAGCTGTATTTTGAGAGTCTGATTTAATCCACATCAGCAAGTGAATGTGGCTTTAAGGCTGAGACACCTCCTTCACTTATCCCATTATGTCTAAGTATTGCAGCATATATACAAATGTACTTGGGGGAATTCCACACAAAACTGAGTGCACTCAGAAGAGTTAACTCTTTCATTCAGCAGGAACATTTTTTTCTAAAAACTGAATTTAGCATTTTTTCCTAAAATTCCTCACCTCAAAAATGCACTGAAAGAGGGAAAAGCCCCTTAAAGCTCAGCATTTTATCACTAGATATATTAAAAATGTCTTA
Source organism: Monarcha castaneiventris obscurior (assembly GCA_026261815.1). Lineage (NCBI taxonomy): Eukaryota > Metazoa > Chordata > Aves > Passeriformes > Monarchidae > Monarcha > Monarcha castaneiventris. The sequence goes on along the minus strand of JAMPIT010000002.1, from coordinate 633,152 downwards.
TTTATGAATTTTCATATGGATTTGTATAATGTGCTATACCAACTGAATTTTTAAATTTATAGTATAAAAGTATATATTTGTGTTTATTTGTTTATAAACATATTTCTTTGAAACACTGAATGCATACTGTCACACTAATAATGCATAATGTTATAGATAATGATGTTTTAATTGCAATGAGGTAAACAGTGAATATACACAGAGAGATTTTGATACCTCATTAGGATGTCACAATCCTAAACAAGACTGCTTTTATACCTGCATGCAAATGACATCATACAAAGCCAGAACACAAACCAGATCCAACTGAAGTTACTAAGCAGGTTGACATAAACTGTAAAATGTAACATTAAAATGGATAAATTGATGAGAAATTATGGTCATATCTGTATTACTGAATTTGATACCGAATTTTAGTGTTGATTGAATTTAAGACTGGAGTATTGTCTTAAGAATTCATTCCTGTTTCAAAGTAACCTTTTGCAACTTTTTCAGATCATTCAGATAAATGAACACATGCAAAAATTTAGTCTCGTTGAACCTAACATAAAGGTCAACTCTTTGATATGGCTTTGACTGCATGTGTTTTGGAGAAGTATGAAAGGATTACCTGGATTTCTGATGGAATTTGGGACCTGCCCCTACTTCCAGGGCCTGACAGATTTTATTTAGCCTTAATACTACTGCTGCAAAACCTATAAAAGGACACTGAAGGAAGCCTGATGGGCCAGGAATTTTGGAAGAGGTGGCAATAGATGGCCCAGGCTTCCTCTCATCAGGCAGTTTTTGGGTTGTTTTTCTTTCCCCTGGGCAGTGCAGTTTGGGTTTCTCCTGATCGAGGACGACTGGCTGCACAGATGAGGGGAATGGAATTAAATCTTGTCTCCAACTACCAAAATACCACAAGAGCAATACAAAAATGCTTTTGTGAAGAAATGCTCCATTCTTTGGTCATTAGTTTTTAACTATTCTGGCACTGCTGGCAGGGATTTTTAGGAGCTGAACACCATTGGGAAGGAGTGTTTGTGGCTCACCAGTGTGGGCATCTGAGGGACCAGCAGTGCCTGGGAGGAACAGAGTGGCACTGTGGCTTTGGGAGTTGTCTGAGCTGGGGTGGGAGCAGCAGGATGATGGGCAATGCCTCAGCCTGCTACAGGAATTACTGGAGAATGTTGGCAGCCAGGGAATAATGAGGGAGTTTTATATTGCAGCCTGTGCAGTGTGAGGAGGGGTCACTGGGCCTGGGTGACTTTTTGGTGTGTAAGAATCTCAGATTGTTGTTTGGCACTTTGGGTAGAGTGGATAAAGTGACCATAGCAACATACACTGGAACAGTTATTTAAAAACCTCTGCTGTTAAAGTCAGCAGCAGGATGTCTGGCTCCTCATTTACCCTCACTTTGATTTAACTCATTTACATGCTGCTTTGTTACATGTGTAAAAACACCATAGATTTTTGATGTTCAGTGCAACACAGAGGTTTGATATCAGACATGATAAATGGGTTTTAATTATGCAAGGTTTCTGCCACTGTTAAAATGTATAGATGCAGATACAAACCACTTTTTATACATTGTCTGCTTAACATTTTGTGCCAGTGTTCTCCAATACAGTCAGTTTGGTGCTTTTTATACGTAATTGTGTAGTACAAACGTCTGGTAGTTTTGTTTGGGTGACCTCTGTTGTCAAAACCCGAGATTCTAAATAGACTTATTCTCTAAAAATGATTTGCTGATGTCACACTATAATGTGTTCCATATGCTTGAGGTATTTCTTTTCCTAATATTCATTAAACAGGACTGCATTTAGCTGAATTCTGCATGTGAAGTGTAACCTTCAGCTATTCTTATAATTCTGGATATTCTAAAATTATTACTGAACATCTGTTAGGTGGCTAGGATGGGTTCTTGCTGCTAGAGGGCTGCTCACCTCCAGCAGGGAATGATGGTGGGACTGATAATGTGTGTTGTGGCTTGCAGAAAGCGTACTGTGGCCAGTGCAGTGAAAGGATATGGGGGCTCGCAAGGCAAGGCTACAAGTGTATCAACTGCAAGCTGTTGGTCCATAAACGCTGTCACATCCTTGTCCCACTGACCTGCAAAAGGCATATGGTAAGTGTGCCCTGTGGCCAGGGCTGAGGGGTGCCACTCTGGCCTCTGCTGCTCTTGGTAGATGTGTCCTAAGTAATGAAATGTGGGCGTGGCTGTGGATTTGTAACACTTGGGAGTATTTCGGTTTCAGTTTCTGTGAGGACAAGCCTTTGGATTGGGAGCAGAGACAAAGTGAGAAAAGAAAGCTTGTGATGTGACTTCAGTGTGCTCAAGCTTGAATTTGACTTCTCCATTAGACACTGACAATCTCAGAAGTTACTCCTTTTAGCCTGTGGGAATGTTTTAAGAACTAAGGCACTGATGTGATTTCTGCACTGCTCTTTTTAGAAAGGCTTATTGCTTTCCTGTTCCTGCCATCTCAGTTTTTCCAGTACTGTTCTCTTCCCCTCCATGACCCTCATTCCAGTGCCAATGCTGGTGTCTTTCCTAGGCTTTAAACATCAAAACTTTCAAACATCTGTGAATCTGAATTTTAGCCCCTTCCTATATTCATGCCCAGTATTTCAGTGGTGGTTGTATCATGTTTGTTCTGACTCGAAACTTAAACCAGTATTTTTCTTTACTGATATTGAATGGGACTTGCCTTGACATTACCAATTCTTTGCCAATTAATTTCTGCGTGTTGCTGTACTTCCTAGAATAGTCCCACGTGTCTTGGGGATGAGACCAGTGTCCAAATGCAATATAAAATATCTGGTATTGTGATCTGTACTAATTTATGCACTACCCTTGCAAAATGAGCAACAATTCATGTTTTTATTAAGCGGGAAAAGAATATGCCAGTGCTCTGAAGGGAGTGTGTAACATCATGCTGAAGTGTTTACTTTGTTGTAGTTCCATGTGGAACACTCAGAGGTCTTTAAATAGAATAAAAGTTTGAACTTTGCTGTAAAATACACCACTCTTACTTTTAGAAGACAGCCAAACATCTGTTGTAGCTGCAGAGAATGGCTGATGTAGCATTTAGTTTTTGGTAGGCATTACAAAATGTTCATATTTGTACACACAGTCTCCAAAATCCAGTTTTCATTGTGAAAGACGTGAGGTTCTCATGGAGCTGTAGTTAAGGCAGGGTGCTCAGAGGGGGCTGCATGCCCAGTGTGGTTTGTTTGTGTGACCTGTGTGTTTGCCAGGATTCGGTCATGCCTTCCCAGGAACCTCGCTTAGATGACAAAAACGATGAGGCTGATCTCCCTTCAGAAGACACTGATGGAAGTGAGTATTGGTACTTTGGAATCTCTCTTTCCCTCATTTTTTTTCTCTTCCTGTTTATAAAAGTAGAAAAATTTGGTCAACTGTCCAGTAATATTTAAAGCAAACTGGCCATAAACCATTAAATACCTTTCTGTTTATTGATTTTTAAAATGATTTCCAATCACTACTTTGATTTCTTTTGCAGTTCCCTACATTCCTTCAAACCGGAAACATGACACCATTAAAGATGACTCTGAGGTATGTTTTAAAAATATTTTTACAATTCATATTTATGTACTCCTAATCATTCAATTCTTTATAAAATAGATTATTATTTATTCTGGGCTTTCTACTGCCCTTTTCAAAAGTCTGGGGTTTTTTTCTGAACATTGATAATTTTTTTTTAAGCATTTTTATTGGATTTTTTTCAGATTTCTTCTATGTTCAGCTGTTGTCATTCCACTCATGATCCAAGATACCTTTTAACATTTTTGTTTTCTCCCTTCCATTTGTTGGAATAACAGCGATTTAGCTGAGGGTTTGACTTTTATTGTCCTTGCAACAAATGGTGGCTTTGCCATTGCCTTGTCTGCTGTCCCTAATGGATGCTCACCCTTTGTCACCTCAGGCTATTGCTGTGGAACTTGGTTCAGTCTGGTAATCCATTAACTACCCAGCTCTCAGAGAGGCTTCATATAAGTAATACCTAATCATTTACAGACAGCTCCTATGGAAAAACAAGTAGAATAACATACACTTAAATTCTTTTTTCAGGTCTTTTGTAGAAGATCTGACTCAATCTCTGCACATCAACAATGTTATTCCCTTAAAGCAGTCTGAAAAATCTGAATATGCTTCAATTCTAAAGGGCTTAAAGACGTTTCTTTTAAAAATGCTTCTGGCATGTTTAAAATAAATAGGATGCACTCTGCAGAGCACTGGCAGTTGGTCTGATATTCCCCTCTGAGCAAGGCTGCACCTTTTTCCTTTGCCTCCACTACAATGCTTGTCACTACCATTCCTTTCACACTTGAGTAGCTCCTGCTTGTGGGTGACTGCCTTATTTTCAGTCCTGTATCTACAGATTTTTATCTCAAATTCAGAAAGGGAAGGGTATAAATTAAAAGCATGTCAGAGAGTTTTAATTGCTCACTTCTGCTGTGGTTAGTGCTCAGGTTTGTGTTTAAATTTGGTAGGTGCTGTTTGCCCAACTGTCTGAATTACACTGCTCTGATTGTCCCACCTTGCCTTTGAGCTGTACTGAAATAATCTAAGGTATCCTACAGAAAGGAATTGGTGTTCTGGGAGCTTTGTCTAGAATCTTTAAGCTTAGAGCAATCTCTTCTAATAGCAGTCAATCCTAGATCAAGATTCTTTATATAAACACTTTCCACAGTTCTGCAGAATGCTGATCTGTCTGCAAGTACAGTAGTGTGAGGTCAGATAAAAATAGGCCACAGAAGTGTGTCAAAGCCTTGGGTATATTGGTAAAACCTGAAAGTCCAAGTACCTGCTGCATTTGTCTAGTTCAGCTGCTCCATCTTCAGTCCCATGTTTTCACATCTAATTCCAGCAAATGGTCAAGATTATAAATTGTTTTAAAATAATGATTTTAAAAATAACATTCCTCATAGTGGAATATTTCCTGCAAATTCTCAGACTTGAGAAACTGAGATTTGCTTCTGTATGCTCCCAGGAACCTGTTAGAAATCTTCATTACCATTAAAACTATAGTGAGCTGAGCACAGACAGTTGTTGCCTAAACTGGAACCAAGACAGGTATATTCATTAGCAAATGTGTTTCCTTATTCATCTTATTTTTAGACAGCCTTTATTAATGCTGCAGTATCTGTCAGAATATGAAAGATGCTCCTCACTTTGTACGAGGGATACAATGTACATGGCTTGAGGTTCAACAATTTGGATCAAACCTCATTTCTCAAGGCACTGCCTTCTGCTTTCCAGCAGGGAATATGAAAATGATTAGTTGGATGAACTACTGCCTTGAAAAAAACAGTAACTTTTAGTAAGACCAAACCCAATGGAAACCAAACATTTCTAACAAATGTGTTCCACTCAGCATCCAGCCCTGGGTGCCAGTGCCAAGGAAAGTCAGCAAATTCTGTCCAGTGCTTAAAGATCTCTCTGCTTTAATCGTTGCTTGCTGTGGAAATGTCTTCAGTTTCTAGCATCTGTTTCTTTTTATGCAGGATCTCAAACCAGTCATTGATGGAATGGATGGAATTAAGATTTCTCAGGGGCTTGGACTCCAGGACTTTGATTTAATCCGAGTTATCGGCCGTGGAAGTTATGCCAAAGTTCTTCTAGTTCGGTTAAAAAAGAATGATCAGATTTATGCTATGAAAGTAGTGAAAAAAGAACTGGTCCATGATGATGAGGTAAAAGTCTGTGTTAATTGCATTCTGTTACATATTATAAAAACTTAGTGTGCTTTAACAAAAACCATTCAACTAAGCACGAAGCTCATGTTTCAGACAACTTCTCTGGCAGAGAAGTTTTTCTGACTTTAGAACTCATTTGTCATCAACTCTGCATGAAGCATCAGGGTGAAATCTAAGAGAAGTGTCCCTTATTTTAATAACAATTACTAATAGTCTTGGTAGAAATCATGTATTAAACATTCCAACCTGGATGTGCTAATCTGTAAGTGATGAGATAAATGGGGTGGAATTTGTGCACTTAATTTTGAAAGAAAGCAAATATGTTTTCCAAGGCAAAAGCATTGTCTGTGTGTCAGAAAAGGAGCTGTAATTTTGTTCTTATACTCATGTTGGTAGAGCCTATGTGCAAGTGACTCAGTATTCTGGAATATTTTTTCCATGAGTTCAAAAATTATGCTACTGCCATTTGAGATCCCTGTGGTTTTGTCTGCCACAGTATTCTGCTGCATCTCTCCATTCTTTTCAAAATACTTTAGATTTTTTTTTTTCTGATACAAGATCTGAAATGCACCAGTTTGGGGGAAAAAAATGAAACTTAAAAAGGGGAAAAAAAACCCCAAAACCCTTCATCTTTTTCCTATAATACACTTTTTTGAAAGTAGGATGTTTTGGGCAAAAACCACCAGAACACTATTTTTAAGTGCTCTTTGTGTTGGTAGTTTCAATCAGTTGCTCTGGCTGTCATCTTTGTCACTATTCCAGAGGCTGGGCTTAGTTCTCCTAAAATACTTTGGCTTTCTCATTTATTTGATGTTTCTTTTTATGAACCAACATTAGGCTGTTGTGTGGTTTATTTACTGTTTCCTTTTTAACATGTGTTTTTCCAAGAAGGTGGGAGCTAAAGCCAAGTCCTGTGTAATGAGTTGTGCAGCTGTTTGAGAAACAGAGGTAGATGAGAAAAGGCTTTCTGGAATTGTGGCTCTCATAATTACACAGAAGATAGAGCTAATTGGTTTTTCTTTTCTCTAAGATAGGCTGTATAATGAAATTCTGGGAATTGATAGGAAACTCACTGGATTTTATGAGTGCATGAGATATTGCAAGTAATGGAAATTTCACCTTAGAAGTGTTCCACAAAGAAAGAAAATCAATTACCTAGCAAGTATCAGCATGTTTAAATTAGCTGGTGCTTTCCAGGGAATGGCTGGTAGTGGAGAGAAGTGAGGTGGAGGGAAATCAAATACCTGGTCTTCTGTTCAGTTTTGCTAAGCTTAGTTTTGTTAAGTAGAGCACTGGTATAATCCTAATGCACAAGTACACAAGTGCACTGATGAAGGACTAATTTAAAGACTCTTAAAGAGAAGCTCATTCACTTAAACCAAGAAGCAGTGGACATATTTATTGCTTTATTCAAAATTGGATTTTTGGCTCATATCTGGAGTCAAGTTTACCCTTCCAAGGTGTTGTATCTTCATGAGTGTCCACACACAAAACCTAAAAGATTTATTTAATTTGATGGTGACAGTTCTTGGTTTCCTTAGTGTCACCATCCATCCCTGACAGGAAGGCCTGGTTTTTCAGTCTCTGTATTTGTCTCCAGATTGATTGGGAAGCTGAGAGTATCTGTGGCAAATGGAGAATTTTTAGAACAATTACAATTCTGGTGTATTGGCAGGGCCCAGAGTGTTTGCAGGGTGGCACATGATCAGTGCATTGCATGAAGGGTGAGTATCTGCTGCTAAACCCAGCTTTCTGTGAGGTTTAAATTGTGCCTGGTTATATGAAGTAAAGCTTAAAGGATTTCTTTAACAACAGCTCTGAATTTTGCAGCACTGTGCCTGTATCATGCAAACTTTGGTAGGTTTTTATGATGGTTTTGCACTGGCTGTTCAGGACTTCTCCCTGTTGAAGGATTAAAGGTATCTGTGATGCTTTTAATGATTTTGGCTCGACCAACTAAGCAGGTTTTGGTAGTTTCATTGAATTAAATTTGAATTTCAGATGAGGAGATGAAGTTCAGTTCACTTGAACCTTTTAAAAGCTGGAGATTCACATTGCTTGTGTTACTGGCATGAGCTACTTCAGCAGCTTTGGGATCATTTATCTAAGAACTGAATTTATTTCCATGCAGCAGTGTGAGCAGTTTATCAAATATTGCAGATGGATGTTATTTCCAATGGCTTAGATTTTGTGCAGGCCTTTCTTAAATGGTTAAGTAACTTCTGAATATATAACTGAATTACAATGTTTTATAATTTCCTCCAGATTTTGGAGGGTCTTTGCCTTTCTGAAGAACAATGTAACAATGGCAGTGTGTGTAAGGCAGCACTGTGATGTTCACAGGTTTTTTTTGGGAATACCCACAGTGGTTATCCAGCAGGAATTCTGATTGTTCAATTACTCTATTTCAGGATATTGATTGGGTACAGACAGAGAAACATGTGTTTGAACAGGCATCCAGTAACCCATTCCTAGTTGGTTTACATTCATGCTTTCAAACAACAAGTCGGTAAGAAAGATCTGAAATTCTTTTTTTTTTTTTCTTGATCATTGTGCTAAACTGCTTCTCCTAAAGCAAATGTAACCACTGCTATCACACAGCCAGGAATTTTTGGAAGGAAGCATTAGCTTTGTCAGGGATTCACTGCTGCAACAGTCAGTTCTAGAGGGGTAGCTTAGGCAGAGGTGTGGAGAAAAGTGTGGTGTTCTGGGTCAGACTTGAAGGGAGAGGGTGAAAGAGGAAGAGGAGGAGCTGTCCTGCCTCCCTGAGCACAGCCCTGTGAAATGGGGAACACAGAGCTCCCCTAACAGTTTATAGCACCTCCTGCTGAGGAGGCCAGATCACTTCTCAGCAGCTCACTGTTCCCAAAGAGCCTGAGAATTGGGCTGTCCAGTAATAACCTTTTAATGATGATATAAAACCCTACCTGCATATTGCTATTGTTACCTAGGAGGCTTAAAAGCCTTTAACACATACCAAAGCAGTGTGGGATTTTGAGAAAGTGCTTATTTAACTCTTAACTACTGAGAAATACTAATTCTTTGTCCTTGTGTGCACAAGCCACTGGATTATTTGCTGCTTATTTTGCAACTGGAATATGAAGAAAACAAGAACTTTCATGTCCATGCTTGAGTATATTACTGGGGAATTGGGATGTGGTTTGGGATTTTTTTGTTTTCACAGGCACCTGTTTGCTGTTACACTTTTCTAATGCCTCATGCCATGTGTCATAATCAGAAAATTTGTCATTCTGTCCAACTTACTTGCAGTGTAGAGTGCAAAGGTTGAAAAAGTTTTCATGGATTATCCATTTATCCTGAAGAACAATCACCTGATTGTTGCAATGTGTATTGTCAATTTTTAAAATACAAAGCCATGCAATGTAGCTTTTCTTCAGTCCCCAAACTTTCACCTCCCTAATGGTTAGAGCCAGAGGAAATCTTCCTAGCAGGGAAAATGGAGATGGAGGAAGTAAAGAAGCTGTATCAGTGTTCTGGAGGTACATGAACCAAGAAGTGTTTGGAAGCAGGGAGAAGGACAGAAAGAAAAAATGATCTCTAAAGGCCACTGAGTGAGGATTTGACCAAATGAAAATTATCAGAAAAAATAAATAAACCTTTAGACAACTGGCATCTGTTGGGAAAGGCTCTTTAGTTAAGCCAACGTTCCCAAACACTTTCTCACCAAACACAAAGTAGAATTGAACACCTGATATAAAAACTCAAGTGGTTAGGCAGGGTGAGGGATTGAGAATGAGCTTTCTTGTGAATATTGAAACCCAGGAAAAGGCTGAGTCAGCAGCAGGATCCTGTGCATTTCTCTTTGGCAGCTACACTGACAGAGCTGAGGAGCAGAAATAGGAAAAAAATCCCCATGCTGAATATAATCAAAGCTTTCTGTATTCCTGATGTATCTTTATGAGTCCTGCTTTTCCAGCCCAGCTGCTTCTTGCAGTGAAACTCTAGTTTTTCCTTGGTAACTTCAGCCATTTGCCATGGATATAACCATAAAGTCATGAATTCACAATTTGATTATAGCTGTAATGTTATAAAATGATGATTATGACTTCATTGCATCAAGCAGGAAAAGCACAAAACTGATTTTGAGTGAATAAATTCATCAACATCAGATTGTGTTAAGTGGCCCAAAGAAAATGAGTTGTAATAGGAGAACAGGGTGTGACAAGGGTACTAATGGGAGGAAAGTTGCAAAAAACCTTCTTTCTCTTGAATATAGTTTCAAATAAATGTTTAACATAAATGTGTACCTAAATGTGAGGTGAATTGATGCTGTATGTGGCTGTTTACATTGTTTCAGATACTAATGATGCTTTTTCATTATTGTAATAAAATATGTGCCTTGGACTTGCCCAGAATTGCCAGATAAGTGTCTTCCAAGGATGGCAACAACCTGAAACCTCCATCCTGCAGAACTTCTGGTGTTTGAGTAAATCCTTCTAAACCCAGCAAGGCCTGCCACTACTGACACACTTGAATATGATTGACAAGGAACTTGAAATTGCAGGTTCTGAATAGTGATAGAACATTGGGGGCTTCTAAACAGGATAGGAAAGCTGGGAGCAAAAAACATCAGAATGCTGTGATAAAATACTCATGGCATTGTTATGTATTTTGTTTATTGCTTATTCAATTTCAGTTTAGCTTTTATCTTTTTGTGGGGAGGCCACTGAGGGATCTGCCAGCTGGATTTTGTCCAATAGTTTTTATTGGTTTAACACTTTAAGTGTTTCAAATGAAGAACCCTTTTTGAAGGAACAAAAAAAAAATCACCACTTAGAGTGATCTGAGACACTGGAGCATGTGTTCTCCAACTGGAATGTTTTCCAGTGTGTGGATGTGTGGAAAGGAGTTTGCAGCTTGTGGGGAATGAGGTGTACAAGGAAATGCTGCTCCCTGGACCAGGGAAATGCTTCTCCCCCAGAAGCTCTCCCTCAGCATGTTTCTATCCCGAGCTCTCTCTGACCTTGGCAGCTTTGCCTGGATCATATTTTCCCAAGGATGGAAGCTTTCCTGCAGACTGAAATAGAAATCCTCCTACCTGGCTGATTCCACCTGGATTTCTGTCCCCTGCTGGCTTTTCCCTTGTTTTGAGCAGACTGTTTCAAACACTCATTCTCCAAAGAAACAAATGAGCCCAGAGCATCCATCTGGTGACTGTGTTGTGTACAGTGTCACACTTGTTCAATTCATATAATTATAACTTATAATTCATTCATTTAATTAATTTATACAGAGAAAGGTGATAGCATTTAAATAACGGGTGTGTTCCTACAAATACACGTCAAATAAGTGCTCTGTTTTTTTCCCCTCTTAAGTAGCTTCTGTAACTGTAAGAAATCTAGAAGTCTAAATCAAGAGTGGAAGTGAAAATGGCTCAGATGGGAAGAATAAAAACAGCTTTTCTGGAGAGTTTCCCTGGGATGCATTAATTGTGATCTATCATTTCAGATTGTTCCTTGTCATAGAGTATGTGAATGGGGGAGACCTCATGTTCCATATGCAACGGCAGAGAAAACTTCCTGAGGAACATGCAAGGTATTTCCTGACCCAGGGCACGTGTTTGCTTCTGTTCTGGTGCTTTAATGGACTTGGATTCTTAAGTTTAGAATGTCCTGGCCTGGGAAGAAATGTAAATTTTATTTTTTGAAGGATGTGAATATTTTTAGAGAGCAAGCAGTTCATCAGTAGTAGCAGTTATTCCAATTTACTCCTCTTTATTGCTTCATCTTTAGGTGATGTCTCCTTGATCTGTTGATAGAACATGGAACTATTCTACCTAATTTGGTCTGATGTTGAAATAATACAGTGTTGGTGGGAGAAGATTAAAAATCCATGCATGGTTCTGCTCTACACAAAGGCTCACTGTCACTCTTTATAAGCTGAAAATAAAGATCTTCCATCTCATATGTGGAATTCTCAGAAAAAAAAATCTGTAGAATAAAGAATAAGTATTTTCTTAATTAGTAGAATGAAAAAAAATCTCATTTTTATTTAGGTGTTGTAAGGTGATGTTTTAAGAACAGGTATTTAAATTGCACCAGCTCTTGTACCATCTTAATGCTAATATGAACTTTCTCCTTCTTCATTTCAGGTTTTATGCTGCTGAAATTTGTATTGCTCTAAACTTCCTACATGAAAGAGGCATCATCTACAGAGATTTAAAACTGGACAATGTTCTCTTAGATGCAGAGGGTCATATCAAGTTAACAGATTATGGCATGTGCAAGGTAGGATTTTCCTGACCTTTCTTCTGTCACTCTTAGAGAACACTAAAAAAATTTATCTTAATACTGGTGTTGCTGAGCCCAGAATTTGGTTGTGGAATAGGAAGTTTATTCTGAAAAAACTTAACTGTTGAATAGAACTGTTTAACTGATTTTTATAAAATGTATCTGTAATTAGTAAGCTAAAGATTGTTACATATGTGTTGTAACTCAGTTTTGATCAACTTTGCTGAAGAGGAGCTGTGAAGTCCTAGGCCTGTTCTGAGCCCTATGAGTATTTATTTTGTGAAAGGAAGCTCTTAGACTCCCTGAGTAACTTGGGGTTTTAAGCCTACTTAAAGAAAGTTCCCAGAAAAGGAGGTCAGCTTTTAATTTATGAAATGATTTCTGCATGTAGGAAGGTTTGGGCCCAGGTGACACTACAAGCACTTTCTGTGGGACACCAAATTATATTGCACCAGAGATCCTCAGAGGAGAAGAATATGGTAAGTCATGACTAAATAACCTATAGTTATAATAGATATAGAAGTAGCTTGGTTCAAGTACAATTAATTTTTTGACTTACACATTTGTGTTATTAAATATTAAGAATTGAGTGCATATTGTACAGTTTTTTCCCTGAAATAAGACTTTTTTTCTCTTCCAGTCACTCATTTCAGCTTTTTTTAAATCATACTTGGCCTGAAAAATTTTTATTAAATGATACAATAAGAAAACATTGTCACTGCAGCTTTGCTGCCTGCAGACACCTTTGAGTTCCCCTACGTTTTCATCCCAGTTGAGAAAACTCAGATGGTGTAAATCATATCAGTGATTTCAGTACTAAAACCAGGCCATCAATCTTGATTTGTGTGAGAGAGAACATCCAAATCCAGGCTGAGAAACCTCTGTGTGCCCTTTGCAGGGTTCAGTGTGGACTGGTGGGCTCTGGGGGTGCTGATGTTCGAGATGATGGCAGGAAGGTCCCCATTCGACATCATCACTGACAATCCTGACATGAACACTGAAGATTACCTCTTCCAAGGTACAGCCCTGTGGGGTTTGGGTTGTTTTGGGGAGGATACAGTGAAAACTGAAGGTTACCTCTTCCAAGGTACAGCTCTTTGGGGTTTGGGTTGTTTTGGGGGGGTACAATCAAAATGGACAGTTTGCACAGCAGAGTTAGGGTTTCCTTTCCCAGTGTTAGCCCACAGTTGCTGTAACTGGGCAGTTGTGAAGCTGCCAACTCCATAACAGGCAGAATTTCTTTAAAGCAGTTTCTGTAACAGAATCTGTCATGCTCTTGTTGAGGAGCCTAATATTAAATCGATTTCTGTTTAAAATCACACTTTGCTATATACTGAGGACTGAAAGTTTTGTTTCCTGTTGACACAACAAATAATAGCAAAAGGTAATGAAGGTAACATGTCCCTTAGGAAATCTTGCAATGTCAATAGAACAGTGCCTTGAATTCCTGTAGCTCCTTTTGTTTGCATGATTTTAAATAATTACTTTATCTTCCATTTTCTAACTGGTACCATACTGCCATAATAAGTGTTTGTATTGAAATCATGCTCAATGTCACAAACCAAAACCCAGTATTGCTGTTTTTAAACCTGTAACAGTTATTCTGGAGAAGCCAATCCGGATTCCAAGGTTTCTTTCTGTCAAGGCTTCCCATGTGTTAAAAGGATTTTTAAACAAGGTAAATAACATTCTCTTATTTTTAGCATCTGAAAGCTGGAAGTCAGAGCTTCCTGTTGAAAGTGATACAGTTAAGAAGTTAATCTGCTTACTATTAAGAAAGAAAATCTATAAAACCTTGGTATCCTCTATGTTAAAAACCCCCCTTAGTTGCAAATTTACTGAGGGAATTCCACAGCATAGGCTTGATTTTCAGCTAGGTGTAGGCTTTTAAAAAGTAACTATAGCTTTGTTTATAAACTCTTTTCTGTAATACTTACTACTCATTTAATTAAGCTGATTGAAATCTCTAGAACCATTATCATGAAAGGCAAAAAGAAGAACATTAATTATACATTTCTAAATAAATCCCGTATTTTAAGAAGTTGTAAAATATAATGTAAAAATTAAATTTCAAACAAACTTCATTTAAAGAAAAAAAAATGAAAATCCCTTGCTAGCTGTAGTGTGTTTATCCCAGCAGAGTTTGCACAGTCATGGGAATGCTGGAGTCATCTCTGTGGGCTTTTGGCAAACGTGGGCTGTAAGTGGCTTGGAGTGTGTAATTCCAGTGTCTGTGTTTTCCACAGGATCCCAAAGAAAGGCTTGGCTGCCAGCCCCAGACAGGATTTGCTGATATCAAGTCTCACACGTTTTTCCGCAGCATAGACTGGGATCTGGTAAAAATCAGTCCTTGTGTTTCTGGGTGTTCAAAAGGAATAATTCATTAATTTATTAGTTGTGTGCATAGGAACAGCTCCGGTGCAGACAGGGAAAATGAATTCTGGAAATGTAAAGGTAGTACTCATAGTGCATTAAAACCCAGCTGAATTTACCAATTCTATGACTCCTAAAATCAGCTGGATTATTCAGGTGGGTGTCAGGGTTTAGTGACCTGAGGAGGAGTGAGCAGGATCAGTCCTTTTTGTTAAGGATGTGGCAGGAGAGCAGTGGGGTTATTTATAAAGGGGCTCCGATGACAGTTTGCAGGTTTTCTTTAGTACTGCTGGTGTGAGGGAGGTTTCTGGTTCATGGTGAAGATGATGGCTTGCATTTCAGTGGGTTTGCAAGCATAAAATTGTATCAAAATTGAGTTTTTAAATCTTCTGCTACTTGGTAATTGTGTTACCTTCTGTCTTCAGTGTGGAAACATCCCAGAAATGACATCGTAACATTTATTGACTAAAGCTGCAAAGTCTGGAGCACCTCCCTATCAGCCTTACATTTTTAATAGCTAGTTAACAATTGAAAAGTGTGTCTGTAGTATTTTCATAGTCTGGGAAGGCTGCAGGAAGTGTAGGAAGAGGCAGCACTGACATGAAAGAGTTCAGATGAGAGAAAGCTGCACCATTTCATTTTCCCTTTGAAGCTGCTGCTCTGAATTTCATTGTAGCATTCTTCAGAGAACACATTCAGTGCATAAAGAGCCTGTGCTTTAAGAGGCCTGGTGTTTACAAAATTATCCCTGTAATGAGGGCTGTGTTTAATTTTGTCAGACATCCCTTGCTTGTTCTCCCTTCAGCTTGAGTGGTTTATTTTTGGGTTTTTTTTGCTATCTTGTGGTGCCACAGTGCAGCTCACCTGGGGGTGTGGAGCAGAACATCATGTCCTGCACTTCGTTCTGCTTTGCAGTTTTTTGAGAGAGAGGGAAACAGACAACTGCTGGATTTGTATTTTATTTGTAGAAAAAACCTCTTTATTGAAATTGGTACTTCTTGGTCAACATTGATGCTGATTGAACTTTTGTATTTTCTAACATTTTTATGGCTGAAAGCTTTAATATTAAATATCTATTTTTTTTTAATATGAAAGATTTAGGAGATCTGTTTTGTGATATGATTAGGACAGTGCTGCTCAGGAGGATCAATGTTAAATAACCTTGAAGCTAAATTTCTAGTAAGTTTTGGCAAATATACTCAGGAAAAAATGAGAAAATATTTGGAAAGCTTTTTTAGTTATTAGAATCTCCTACTCATCACCTGCATTTCAAAGAAAACATTTGGACTTAAAAGCTTTTCCAAATCTTTTCAAGTTGGAACCCGAGGGAATGAGTCTAACACTGACTTAAAACTTGTTCTGTGTGAAGCTTGAGCTAAATGGAAAAATAAATAGAGGGGAAATGAACACACAGCCCAGGAACATTTTTCCTGGTGTTAGTCATCCCAAGTGTGTGTGGCACAGCCCAGAACACTTCAGATTGCTCACTCTGGTGTAGGATGGCTCAGCAGCATCCAGGGCAGTTCTTTTTTGGATTGTTTTGGTATATTCAGTCTGTTCTTATCTCAGTGCCTGTTTTATGGTATTTAATCATTATATGCCAGAGCAAGAACTACAGAGCCATAGCTACTGTTTGCAGTGAGGCATTTTCTAGAGCTTCACCACCTATGTTTTCACTCATTTTCTCAAGTTAAAGGCTGCATGTTCTCTCTATGGCTTATTTAGGAGGGCTTTTATGCTTTACTGAGTATAACAAAAGAGGAAGTCTGATGTTTAACCCCTTGTGGAATTATGTCTGGCTGTTGGATGTGAGTGTGTGGCAACAACTTCACAGGCATGGTCCTGCCACCCTACTTCAGTTTTTAAATATTCATTTTCCTAATTCCTCCATGCTGCCATTCTTGTTTGGGAGGAGCTGATTATTTCTTCCTTACAGCTTTGATTTCATGGTGCTTTCCCAGACCTGATCACTGATGGGATGTTGATGTGTTGAATTAACACCCTGTGACAGTTTCACAATTTCCTCCTATCTCCATCTGTACTTCCTGTGCTCTTGTCTGAAACCTGAAATCCAAGATCTCTCTGTGATTTATTCCCTGTTTTGTTTGCTCTGTACTAAGCATCATGAGAGATCCTGGCCCTAAAATCAAGTTTGCTCCCCATGTTGGTAATACAAGTCATCATTTTCATCAGTGGTAACTACTACTCACATCCTGCTTACCTGTGCTAAGTTAGATTATGGAGATTTGTAGCCTAGACAGTTTTTAACTGACTATAAATGTTAGAATTAGAATGCTGGTGTCTGTGCTACTATAAATTGGACTATGTGACAGATTGCACACAAGTGCAGGAAGAAAAGTAGGTCGATTTCTCAGGAACAAAAGTAAATATTTGTGCTAACTGCTGTATTGCAGCACTGTGGGAATTCATCAATCCTCAGTGTAATCTACCAATTTAGAGAAAACATAAATGGCTGAATTATATGTGGATTTTTATTTTCAGATGCAGAGCATTGTGTTGGGTGTCTGTTGCCTGGCTTGTAGGGTAGGGTGTACTACTTGGTATGTCCTCTCCAACAGCACTTACTGCAGCTGGATTTGAGTTTCCTGAGGGATGCTGTGACTCTTGCACTCAGTAATTTTTCCTTTCCCCCATATTTTGGGTAGCTGGAGAAGAAGCAGACGACGCCCCCGTTCCAGCCACAGATCACAGATGATTATGGGTTGGATAACTTCGACACGCAGTTCACCAGCGAGCCCGTGCAGCTCACCCCAGATGATGAGTATGTGCTGCTTTGCCCCAATCCAGCTGCTTATTAAGAAATTAATTGATAAATTATCTGAAAACCACTAAGAGGCTATGTACTTGCCATTAGAATGTAGTCATGTTACAGTAAATTTGACATCTTTGTATCCTACATATCTTGCATAACTTATTATACAATACAAGGCTGTCCTGTGTTCTCATAAACTAAACACTGCTCTCATTTGTTTTTCAGAGATATAATAAAGCGAATAGATCAGTCAGAATTTGAAGGATTTGAATATATTAATCCATTGTTGCTGTCAACAGAAGAAACAGTATGAAGGAATGACCTCGTTGGGGACAGTGTGAATGACATTAATTTATCCTTAACTACAGTATATGCATGCGAGGCTGGGGACTGGTCACTTTGGATGGAGACCAATGATCTAAAAACAAATTTGCTGCTGAAAATCAAAGAAGAGAATAATGATTTTGGTGGGTGTCCTCTGCCACTTAGTGATTCTTAAGTTCTGGGCACTGACACAACTGGCTTCATTAATGAAGGAATTTGCATTTTGTGCCTGTTTCATGAAGGATTGAAATGTTCATTGCATCCCTGCAAAAAGAGATCATGAGAAACTCTGAGATCCACACACTTTCTACAAACATTTGATGCAATGAGCTCCCAGTTGAAGAGTATTACAGTGTAACATCCTGAAGAATAAAATACATTACGATGGTGTTGAAGCTTATTTTTGATGCCTTTTTTCACAAGTGGTACCTGTCTAAACATCTCAGATGTATTTAAAAGGAGTTGTGTTTTATTAGCAATCAAAACATAAATTTGGGTACAAGATTTAAGTGCCTAAATGGATAAACTGCATTGAAGGATTATTGCGTATTTGGGACGTTCTTACACCTGGTAAGTTCTGCTTGTTAATATTAAGTAACATTTCCATCTGAAACATAACAGTTCACAGCTGCAGCCTGATGTTTAGTTGCATTTTTACAGAATTTGGAATGCCGAGTGACTCAGTGAGATTAATTCCAAATTAGAATTTACAGTATCGATTTCAAAATCTGTTGTCTTAAACTCCAAATTTACCAAAATGTAGAGATTGAAGAAACTAAATTTGCACACAAAGGATTTCTAAACATACTTAAGCAGTGCCTACACCTACAATGATATTGTGTTGTATATTAGATTTTTGAAAAGTATTTTTATCAACAATACAAATATTCAGACGTAGAGCAAAAGCATAGTAAAGCATAGCCTTAAAGTTTAAGTAGTAAATCTAGAATAACCATAAGATAAAATCCACTTTCCTGATAAAGCACACCTCCTACTTATGATAAACTGTCTGCTTACAGTTACTCAGTGTACATTAATAACTAATCATTCTGCAGCAGAGAATGGGATCTTACAGCAAAATGATTTGCATCGAAGTAGTACCATTTTTTTAATGGAAGTAAAATGAATACCTAAGAAATTGGAAAAAGCAAAAGACAACTGTGGAATCCCTTCTGGTGGGAGCTGGGGGGTGCCAGGGGAGCCAGGGCATCCGAAAGGGGAGAGCTGAGGAGCTGGCAAAGCTGTGCTGGAGCTGAGCCCCCGGGGTTCACTGCCCTGGGCCAGCAGCAAAGCTCTGCTGCCTCGGCCTGGGCTGGGCTGGGGCTCTGTGGGAAGGAAAAGAAACCCTGTGCTGTGGCATCTCACCTGGCTGGGTGTAAAACACAGGATAAATTGTGACACTTTCACTTTCTTTGCATTAACCTATGGTTTTCTCAGGGTACAGCATTGCATTAGGTGCTGAACATGACATCTTTGGGATTCACATCCAAGTCATGAGGTGCTAGGACCAGACTGCCAAAACATTGTTTGAAATATTCAATTAATCATTGATTAACAATCTAGGTTTTGTATCCCCTCCTTAGCCACAATTATGCAGACCTGTGGTTGTTTAGTTCTATGAATCCCATTCAGGTTTCAGTTGTGGGTTTCTCTGTTGGACTGTAGCTTTTCATATTCAGCAAAATGTGTTTTAATCAGCACTAAATAATTTAACTAGTATAAAGTACTTGCCTCAAATGCCTGGACTTTAGATACTTTATTATCTACTAAAGGCAACATTACCTTTTAAATGTAATCTGACATTTTTTTAATTGCTCCTTTTCTCCCTTTTCCCTCTTATTTTATTTACCCTGAATAACTTCCCTTTCAGTATTTTCAACTCCCCTAGTACTAAAGCTAAACAGTAGTGATCAGAGTGACTGCAGGCAGCTCATGAATGGAACTGTGACAGGTTAAGCTGTCCTTTGACATGCCAGGGCATGGAACTTTAAACTGGAAATATTAGAAATGTTGGGTTGGGGTTTTTTTTAACCTTTTTTTCTAGGTTTCAGAACATTTTTGGGAGGGAGGGAAGGAAGAATAGAAAGACACATTTTGCTAAACAAACATTGTAAAGACTATTTGATTTTTATTTAAGAATTTACAGGCATTTACAATGTTGCTGTGTTGCCAAATAGTTTGCTGGGTACAAGTTTGGTTGCTCACGTGCAAGTGTTTGAATAATGTTCTGTTCATGATGAAGGGGAAATTTTTTATATAAAGTACTTGTTTTATAAATAAAAGAAAATGAAGGATGTAATTAAATGTGTGGTTTGGAAAAAAAAATCCTAATATATTACAAATGGATCTGGTAATGATATATAGTTGTCTTATTTGAAATAGTAAATGAAAATTCTAGCTAATTTAATGATTGTAAAACAGTAAATATGTTCTTGTAGTTTTGTATAATTAATTAGTTGGGATCTTTGCTGACCAGTTTTAATTGTGCAGAAGATGGTATACTAATCCATAACAGCTGAGATCATTTATATTCTTGCACATCTATTAAAGACTTTAATGAAAAAGTTAATAGACTGTTATTATTTATCAGTAAACTGGGCTATGCCCAACCTCTGAAACAGACCCTGCTGTAAATTAAATCCATAGGAGCCTTCCTGTATTTTTATACTGTACTCTGTGTTTATTCTGTATCTGAATCCCAACCCAGCTGTAGGTTTTGAGGTCCAGGGCGCAGGGAAATAAACTAGAGCAGGTTGGTGATCTCATCCCTTGGTTTGTGGTTACTGAACTGTCACTAAATGTCATTTATTGTCATTCCCAGGCTTACCAAGTGTTCACCTGCTCCTATTGAGAGTGACCAAAAGAGCAGCTGAGCCTCCTGAACCCCTTCCAGCCCCAACAGGCTCGGGGCTGTTCCCTGCTCTCAGCCCTTGATGGTGGCTGGGGGAGCTGTGTGCAACTGCTACAAAAAGCAGCTCTTTTGGCTCACTGACTGTATTAAATCTCACTTTGCAGCTCAGCATTGTCACACTGGCAGAAGTGTTCCTTCTGCAGCCTAATTAGCCCAGTCACGTTAATCACCTGTTTAACACTGATACCACTTGTAAGGTTTTAAATTTAGCTGGGGTCCTTCAGAAACATAAAAACCCCACACCCTTTATTTGGTTTGGGGTGTGTTTTCTCTTGAATAACTACACTCACAGAACCAATTGCACAATTATACTTTCTTACTTAGGTATTAAAATGACAAAAAATGTTAAAATGACTTTAACTCAGTTTATTTTCATAGATTACCTGTTCAGAAAAAAATACCAGTAAACTTTTGGATTAGAGTAAGTAACAGAGTTGTCTTTTGCTCAGCTGCTTTCTTCTGTCCTGAGAAATTCAGAACTGAGGTGCATCAGACAAAGCTCCAGGCATTTCCAATAGTGCATCTTTTCAGGAGTACCAAGCCTGATTTCCCTGGGGGGTCTCTGGGACATCCCAGAGCGCCATTTTCAGAACTAGAACTGCATTTCAGATCTGCATACGTGCATTTGAGAGGTTTTAAAATAAAAAATAAACCAAATAGGCAGGTGACTCTTGACCTTCTACTGAGTTACTGGTTTGTGATCCTTAAGCAAGGCAGAGGCAGGATGTGCTTCCTTGACACATTTTTCCTTTTCCTTTGAGAAAGTTTCACCCTTGGCCTTGTTCCTTTGCTCTCCACTCTTCTGGCTCTACCACATGACATCATCTGCACTTTCAGACAAGCACCTGGCAAGGTGGCCATCGATATCCAGCTGTGAGAGTCTGCAAACAAGCACAGTGTTTGTGCAGTGAGAAACTGTCAAACCCTTCTACTTTACTCTCTTACCACAAGTGTTCTGGTACCTTGGTGGGGGAGTCGCTGCTGTGCCCAGCAAATCTTCCCAAACCTCCCACCCTTGCTGTTAACTGCTGCTCAAACTGGAGCTGAGTAGCACAGACCTGAATATGGAGAACTGATTCATTTTATGCCTTTCTGTTTAAGTCTTTTGATAGAATGACCAAAATTGTCATTATTGTATAAATATTAATGCAGCCACTCTTTTGTCTTCCTGTTCAGCCTCCTAACAACAGGAAAAGTTGCACCCAACAGAGTGTGCAGGGTTGGAGGACCTGTTGAAATGCACATTTTCAGCAACTCTGACAGCCTAAGTATTATGAAATTGTGTTAACAGTTCTTACTGTAGAGCAGATACTCAGCAATGGGATTAAAGTAGGTAATTCTGACAGCTAGAAAGGACCTTACAGCAGAAGTTTTGTCTGCCTGTGTTATTTTGTATATAGAGGATGTATCTAGAACATGCTGGGGGGGTTAATTTATGGGAAAATTATGAAAAAAACCAAAACAACCTTACCTTCCACTAAACTGCATCAGACACATTGGACAACTGTCAAGAGCTGAAGCTGCTTCACTCTGGTTTTCCATCTCCTCACAGCTCTCAGCCCCAGGAGCACTCCCGAGCCGAGGCTTCTCTGCAGGCTCCCCTCTGCTCTCCCCCACTGGAACATCCCCCTGCTGTGTTTGGATCTGAGGCTCCTCCTCAGCCTTTTCTTTCCCGTCTGCCCTGCTGTTGTGTACAGTCCCTGTGTGCTGCTGCTGAGGGCTCAAAGCTGCTGCAGGGCTTGGTGCCAGTGCTGAGGGCTGTGCAGAGCTGCTGTGCCCAGGGAGTTTACACGACTGAGGACTCGCATCCAGCTTTGAAACACCTTTTGTGTCTTCCCCAGATGCGGTTTTGGCTTGATCTGTACTGATTCTCCTGCAGGTTTTCTCAGCTGTAGATGATAAACTTTTCCGTTTATCTGCTTGGCCCTGTCCTTTATGTAACTCGTTGCTCTGGCTCTGTGTTGGCTGCTGGGAGCTCAGATCCTTGGGGTTCAGACATTTTTCTTTGTGAAAAGATGGGAATGATACCCACTGAAAGTCTTTCATTCCCACCGTAAAGACTTCCTGGTGTTCTGGACTCCTTTCCTCAGCCTTCTAAAACACACACACAGAGAATGTCTTAAGCAAATGTAGCTCAATCAATACTTAAACCCCAGGCTTCAGGAACACATTGCAAATACTGAGAAAGCTGAGCTACAGTGAAGAAAAGAACATTTTATTTATGTCCCTTTTCCAGCACCCATAAAGCAATCAGGAGCTTCCTGGAGCTGATGGAATATGGGTTTTCCCTGAACATTTCTAAATGGATACAATGGGTACTCAAGTTCCAGAGAGACTAAGGATGAAAACAACAACCTGCTGCTGTTCATGGGGATGAAAAAGATACTTTATAAGGACTGATTTTTACACTGTGATCTTGCCTAATGCCACTGGAGCAATGTCAGGGTGGGTTCTGTGTAACTAACCCTCCATTACAGTTTGCCTTTTCCAGTTTCATTCCTTAGGGAGATGCTGGTGTTTATGGCAGTCAGCATCCTTACACAGGCTCCCTCTTCCCAGCAAAATGTTGGAAAGAATTTGCTGTACTGTGGAAAAAGCCTCTTGTAGCTGTCCTTATATTCCCTGCCACACCATGCTTGGCCACGCCACTGTACATAAAGAGCTGAAACCCACATCTCTAAAAGCTGTTTCAGGTTGTTTCCCATTAACCAGGCTGTCGCTATTGGAAGCAGGACACAAAGTGCAAAAACAAGGATACAGCATGTTACCTTTTCCAAGAACTCCGGAAAGCTGGGCACTGTGTCCTGGTTTGTGCAGTGTGAATCTTGACCGATGTCCTTCAGTAACAAAATCCAGGTTTTTTCACACTCATTTAATTCTTCCTTTTCAAACCAGGAGTACCTGTCAGTCGATGACCTGTAAAGACACAGTCCAGTAGTTTGAAGGGGGGAGAGAGGAAAGAAAATACTCTTCCACTGATACTAGTTTGCCTCTTTTTTCTGGAACACAAAGACATTATTTAGCATGCAAACATTTTTTTTGCAGCTTTCTGTGACATGTATTTCGTACAGCTAGCAAAAAGTTAATGTCTAAATGCTTTCTTTTCTGCTTGTAACAAATGAGCCGTAGGTATCTATCACTATTTTCGCTTCCAAGTGAAACAGTTAAGTGTAGCCAGTTTTATATTCTCAAATACCAAACTTAACACCTGCTGAGCACAGAAATCATGGAAGTGTTTGCACTGAGGGTGGCAATTGCATCGTTTCCTATGTGTGTCTGGGCATTCCCACACTGCCATTTGAAACTACTGTCTTCCCAAACAACTTGATTTAACCGATCCTAGGAACTAGAAGCACTAAAAGGTAATGCCGTATAAAGACAGTTCCAAGGGGAATGTTAATGTCACAATGGTATTTCCAGCATTCTTCCTGATGCGTTTTCTTGGGTCACTGTCCAGGAATAAAGCTGCAAGGTGAAGAAATTAGAAACAACACGCCCTCAGAGTGATGAACTCTCATAGCCCATGGTGGAAGAGACACGGCCGAGCCCCCGGGCTCGAACACGAACCGAGCCACGCACTGCCTTCAGTCCTCCCCAACTCCAGGGCTGGACAAAACAGGAATTATTTCTGCGCTCCTGTGAGCCGTATTCTGGAAGAAAAAACACTGAGCTTTCCTACATTAACATTTTTCAGGCCCTGTCCCCGCCAGTGCTGGTCTGTGCCGAGGAACCTGCGGAACGCGCAGGGCCCGGCGTGCTTTATTCTCCAGTTTTATCTCTATTTTTTAAAAGGCGCCACGGGCGGTGTTTTATGAAATAACCTTTCACAGCAACAGACACGGATCTGACCGCGAAACGCTGCGGGTGGCTGGGGCCGATCCGGTCCCTCAGGACCGATCCGATCCCCCCGGTCCCGACTCACTGGGGCCGCGGCGGGGGCTCGGGGCCGGGGCAGCGCTCGCGGCCGCGGGCGGACGGCGCCGTCCGGGGCTTCAGCCGCAGCTTGGCCGCTCCTTCCTCACACATGGCCGAGCCTCCCCGCGCCTCGTCGGGGGACGGCGCTGGCGGCCGCGGGAGGGCGGGGAGAGAGGGCGACAGACGCTTCCTCCACCTCTTCCTCTTCCTCCTGCCCCGGGCGCGTTGCCGGGGCTGTGACTCGCCGCCCTCAGAGCCGCCCTCAGAGCCGCCCTCAGAGCCGCCCTCAGAGCCGCCCTCAGAGCCGCCCTCAGAGCCGCCCTCACGGCGCGGGGCGGTGGGGGCGGATGAGCAGCTCTGAGGGCGCCCTGAGATGAGCCCGCCGTTTCCCCAGCCCTTGCGCCCTTCAGCCGCCGGGGGCTGTTGTGCCTCTAAAACAGCCCTTTTTGTGTTGCTTTTACCCCTCAAACTTGATGTTTTTGTGGGGTTTTGGTGTCTTGGGAAGGGCAGGGTCAGGGGCTGCGCTGGGTGGTCCCCGCGGCTGAGGGGGACAAGATGGCGGCGGGCGGGGCCTGGCCGGTGCCGCCCTGGGTCTGCGGCTGCCGCGCGGGGCCAAACCCAAAGGCTGCTATTTCAAAAAATAAAACGGCTTGGGAGCGCACCTCTGACCTAATTTCTCTTTTAGAGAAGAATCTGAACTGATGCAGTCTGACGTTTTTGGCGGGAATGTCGCCGTGTGGCTTGAAATAAAGGAAGTGCTAGAGAGGGTTTAAACACTCCCCAGGCTGCAGCCTTCTCAAAAACAGGCACAAGAAGAAATGATGACAGACACTTCATCCTCCAACAGTACATGAAAGGATCAGAAAGTAACTCTGCTGTTTAAATTATTCACAACTGATGCAAGAAATAATTGTACAAGTAAATAAATCCAGTTTGGCAACAGGTGTTAATGAGGGCGCATCAGTACTGACAACTCTTTGCATAAAACCCATTTTTAATTGGTGAAACATGAATCCAAGTTAACTTTTTTTTTCTGTAACTGTATTTTTGCATTGCTGGATGTCTATGGACTGCTCCATCCTTGGATTTTTCAGAGTAGAAAGGAGGCATAAGTATTGGCTGTATTAAAAGTTACATCTGTGAATCATTGTGTTGGTCACACAGCCCAGCAAAAGTTTATTAAGTAACAGTTGACATGCCTTAATATGTGCTTTGAGTGGATCTGAACCTTGAAAATGGGTATCAGAGTTCAGAGATTCACATTTCATGTGAATTTAAACCTGGGCAGGTCTGGGCAACCCCATCCAGAGGTGTTTTAGCTGAGGATGATTCTGTCCATGCAGAGATCTGTGAGGCTCTGCCCAGCCTTCACCTTCCCTGTGTTAACTCAGGTACTTTGTGTTTCTGTGACTCCATAATGTCTTTTACTCTATGTAATAGCTAATTTCTTAACATTGAAGCAGCATTAATAGGTTTCCTTTTGTGGATAAAAATCGTGGAATGCAAAGTGTTTGGTTGCTCCTCTGACCTGTGTCAGTTTATACAACAGATAGCCCAGCTGAAAAATAAAAAGAATAAAAAATGGTCACTCTAGAGGGCCTGAATTTCAGCTGCGTGATGGGCAGAGTAAAACAAGAATGAAATTCAGGAAGAAAGAAATGACAGTGGAAAAGCTAACCCCTGTCACACAGACGAACCTTTTCCCACATTTAATATCTGTTACAGCTATGCAGTGCCCAGGGAACGCCCAAGGGATAGTCACAGTGTTCTGCCTCTCATTTTTGTTGCCATTTAGAAGCTGCTTCCCAGTGTGGTGAAAGGACATCCCAGGAAACAGGCCCTCCTTTTCTTCTTTATCGGGAACGGCGTTCCTCCAAAAGCTGCAGGTGGAACAAGGTAAGTGGAACAGAGGCGAGGGGTGAATTTGGATCTGCAGGTTTTAGGCTGCTGTGGAGAGGAAGGTGGTGGTGGCAGCAGAGACAGAACAAAGAACAGCAGGAGAGAGGCGGTGTAAATAAAGCAAAAATATGGATTGAAGAGAGGTTTGGCTGTGGAAGTGGTGAGAAATGAGATGACAGAGGACGGGTAGAAGTTTGATTTCACAACTAGCTGAAGAAGTGTTCCTTGGGGGATTTTACTCAGGGTCACTGGGAATTGTGGCCCAGCGCTGACTGTCACCACATGGAGGCAGCAAACTATGCAAAACCAGGGATTTAACAAAATCCAAGGGACTGTGAAAGCACTCCGAACAAACTCCTGGGTGTATCTATGTTAATGATCAGCTACGCCACAGGGTTTCTTTTATTCCTGTGATGTTTGGGTTAGTATTTTATGTTTTATGACCACTTGGATACTCCTTGGACAATCCTCTGCTGCTAAATCATGTGTTGTACCCATGGATTGATGTTGTTAAATACGACTTCTCCCAGAACAGCCATCAGGAGTGCAGCCTGTTCTTCATGCTGGAGGTGTTGCTGTGTGGTGCCGTGAGCACTTACAGCATTTGCAAAAGCTTTATTATGGGGGAACATAAAAATTGGTTATTGTGCAGTGAGGGCCACAAATGAAAGAATATAATAAAAAGAATAGGAAAAATTATTACTGCAGCTTCTGCTTGTAAAGAGCAAAAGGGGAAAACCTTGCTTCTGTAGCAACTGTACATTGTAGGTGGGTTTGGATTTTGTAGATTTAACTGAAAATTTTAAAGTTTTTTTGATTGTTATCTGTTTAATGATACCTACTCTAACTATGTCATGTTTCCATTCTTGCTCTGCTTCTGTAACTACCTGCAGATTTCAAACTAGAAATCTTTGTCTGTTAAGGGGAATTAGTAATTTTCATCTGCATAATTCCAGAATTAATAATGTACTAAGAATAGGAAGGGAAAGTATAGAGTAGGACCTGTTCTTGGGTTTGCACGAGATCATCTCTTCCGTTTCCTCCCCTGCATGAAAATCCTATTACTTCTTGCTTTATTTTGGGTCTTGCTAATTTAATAATTAGAATGTTTAGTGGTCTTAGAAAAAAAAGTTCTCCTAGAAATGCAGAGAGTAGTCTTTATCATAATCAGCCTTGGCTGGATTTGAGCCAGTGGTCAAGGGATTTGAGCTTGTGGAAGCCAGAATGCTCCTACAGATTATCTGCAGGTATTTCCCTGTAAATGTGTAGTTATCTCTTCCCTGTTGAGTCTCATCAAGCTGCACACGCTTAATCTTCACTTACATGGTCCCTGATTCTTGCTGCAAAGTGGGCCTCAGTTTTAACTTTTGCTCTCAGGAAGAAGGGGCTATTATAACAAATTCTAATCCTTTTGCAGTTCCACAATCACTAAAGCCTATAAATTGTCTGCCAAACAAACCAAGTGATCTTTTCCTGGGCTGAGGGGAAGGGGAGAGTGTAAAACGCAGGTGCCAGCATTTGCTGGGGAAGAACTGGTACATTATCAACTAATCCGCCTTCTGCTATTTCTGATTTCCTCCCCAACAGCTGCAGCATTGAATGAGAGCTTCTGCATTTGGGAAGAATTAGAAAGCCTGGTAATGCAGGGTCTCTATTACAGATACAACAGCTCACAGACAGGGAGGAGATTTTTGCTGCCGGTGTAGAATTTGGAGTGCTAGGCATTTTATAGCCTGGAAAAATTGTAATTTTCAGCTGTTGTTATGGAGTAATCAATGAAGAAGAGATGCCACAGTTTCTGCTGGGTTTCTCTCAGAGCCTGATGTCATTGCATGGAGGAGCTATTATTTTTTTTAATGTGCCACTTTGAGCCTGAAGCACATGCAGTTTTTATTAAAACTTTTTTTTTATGACGACTGATGCTCGCTGATAGCTTTAGTCCTTCTGAAATATCTTTGCTTCTGTAGTGATAGCTCCTATATCAGATAAAAATGTTCAGAAGAAATTGTTCCTTGCTAGACCATTGAATTATTATTATATTTTAATTATTTTATCTAATCAGTGCTTAGCTTAGGAGTACATGTTGGTAACTTTTTGTCCTTGTCAAATAGTCTGTGACTTCACTCAAGGATGAGCGTGTCCATTCTGCTCAGTGTAATAAAGGACAATGTCCCCAAAGAGACCACAGTCTGCAGAGCAGCAGGGAAAGCTGCTGCAGCAAATGTCCCACAGCTGAAATGCTGGCACTCTAACGTGTCCCCTGAACATCCCAGTGGCAGCAAATGCAGCCCTGGAAGGAGAAACTCAGCCACACTAACCCACTCAGCCCAGTGCTAATCACTGGCTGTGGTGAAATGGGGAAGTCTGACTCTTTTCATTAATGTGATGTGTTACAATTAGACCACAAAATGAGGAGAACAGGGTAAGACTGGCTTAGTCAGGAGAATGAAGATGATGTGCATTTCAGTTTGAGAAGTGCAGGCTCATTGCTGCTTCCAGAGAAAGTCGGTTGAGTGGAGACAGTTTGGTGGGTTCTCCTTAATTTTAGTTGCAGGAGACATTCTCTTTCCCACAAGAAGTCACTGCCTTTGAAAGCTGCACCCTCTGGTAGCTCACAAAAGCTGCATTTACCAATGTGCAGCACCCAGTGCACGACTCATCTCTTCAATTCAGCCTTTCCAAGTGCAAGGACAGATCAGTACCTGTGTGGCTGGAGATGGAAAACCCAGCCTTGTGACATTTATATGCCAAGATGGGAAGACCTAAAAAGAGGACTAGGGAGACTTGTGTGGCATTTGCGGGTACCAGGTTGCCAAGGAGGCATATTGTATTGAAACAGTTGCCTGGGAAACATTTAAAAATACATTGAATGGAAAAGCATATGTGATGTGCCCACAAGTGTTCTGTGTGAATGAAATGCCATGGCTGATGATGGCACCAAGAGACTGTTA
Organism: Monarcha castaneiventris obscurior; assembly: GCA_026261815.1. Lineage (NCBI taxonomy): Eukaryota > Metazoa > Chordata > Aves > Passeriformes > Monarchidae > Monarcha > Monarcha castaneiventris. Next base: position 604,049 of record JAMPIT010000002.1, on the reverse strand, counting down.
CTATTACATGTAAAAATGCTGCAAGTGATGTGTGGTTTTTTCCCTTTTGTGGTGTTTTCCTACCCTCTTTGCAGGAGGGGCACCGAGGGAAGGTTGTTTTGCTCTTGGCTGATGGATTAAAGTCAATGTGGGGAAGGTGGAACACACAGGAAGCAGCAGCAGCTGGGGATGGCAAGAGCAATTTGGCTTCATTTAGGCAACCTAAACCAATTGACAAGGAGCCTGCACAATTCCCCCTCAAAAGTAATAACAGCACTGCTCAAACTCCTACAGGATAAAGATAAATGGTTCTCTGAGCACTGCCACTTTAATTGGTGCTAAAATGGTACTGGGAAGCTCTGATGTCATTGCAATGGGACTTACATGTAAATGTCATGGAAAATGCAGGGGTTTTGATCAAAGGTTGGACAATGTATATGAAAAAGTGTCTCACTGACCTTGTTTTTCATTTGGGGCACTGAAATAGAGGGGATGAAGGGAGAAAGTTTCAGAAGACAGTTAGCTGATCTAGTCCTTCCTCAGATCAGAGTCAATTACTGAGAGATGGTGCTGACAAAAAAAGAATGATGTCACTAGAACCAAAACAAACAATCATATCCACTCTTTGTCTCGCAGAAAAAACCCTTTTTTCCTATGCAGCCAAGAAACAAGGGAGCTAGGAACTGTAATCTTTGATATTCTACCTTGGACAAAGAGGTTCATCTGCTAGTAATTTCCAGATACTAAAATGCATCTCTCCTTCACTAAGAATGAGTGGCAGGTGCGAGGCTGGTTAGGATTATGGTCACCCTGCTTAATCCTCCTTTGGAGATTTAGAAACAAATATCCTACTCTTGATTTGCTAGAGGCTTAAGAAGCCTGTTTGGGAGCCAGCAGATTTAGCTTGGTCCCGGCTTTATGTGGTACAGTAAATTTTTTGGACGAGAGACGCAGTGGAGAGGAGCTCAGTTGAGTAAGAAGGAAGGTCTGGAGGCCTTTTTGTTGGTGGTAGCTCTGCTAAGAGTTGCCTTACAGGGGATGGCCCCAGGGCCTTGGCTCCTGGAAGATGTTGCCTGTTTGGGGCTGGGAGGTTGCTGCCTGTCTGGTGAGTGCAGTTCCCCAGGGAGGAGGAGACTCTGCTGACTTTGCTGTCAGTTTGGCCAGCGAGGAGACGCTTTTTGGCATTCTGGTTATCTCCTCATTTCGGCACAATCTGCTCAGGGGTCTGAGGTGATGCAATGATCACGTTGGAAAACCATGAATCAGAAGAAGTCTCCTTGGTGTCAGTCAAGTCCCAGTATCACTCATCATTTTTCTGGCCCAGTGTGTGTTTGGTTAAATCAAGTCCTGCTGTTTCTAGGCCCCGGGGTTAGTCTAAGAGAGGAGGAGAATCTGCCTTTCATCCTCTCAGAATTTTGCAATGTGACTGAAAACTTGGAGAGAATGTGTCAGATCTCAAACAAAGATTAGGTTTGATGGCACGGAGCCGTGGGTTCTGTGGCCCAGCCCAGAATTCTGCTGAGGGAGTTGTATCATCTCCCCATACTTTAAAGGATTTAGACTCTGAGTTTAGGATGAAATACGGCTTGAGGTTTTCATATTTATTTCTTGCTTGCTTTCTTCTTTTTGGGTTGGTTTTTTTTTTGGTTTTTATTTAATTCTAAGTGTATCTCACAAATTACAGCCAATAGAAGTTAGAGTTCCTCTTCTTTGCTGTGTATCATTCCTTCATCTGAAATCAACATATTAAAGAGCTTCACAAAAAAAAAAAAAAATCCATAAATCACTTGTTTATGGGCATGAAACCACAAAAGAGTGGGACAAAATTACCACTACTAGTTAATGTGGTGTGATTTTATCCATAACTACAATGGTGTATAAAATCAACATAAAATAGAATGTGATGTAATTCAACAGATGAGTATCTATTTATTGCTTCAACAAATGTGGGTAGTAGGTTTAGTTAGTTTTGCAATTTTTTAAGGCCTAACTAGTGTTTTAGAAAGGAAATAGGGTAAATCTGAAGGAATAATCAAAGCTGTGGAGGCTAGTATAAGTCTTTTCACTGAGAAGGGTGTATTTTCATATTCATTCTCCCTTTGTCATTAATGCTTTGATAAAAGAACTACAAAATGGGATTAATTTAGAATCCTGACAGTAAAATACAGGAGAGCTCTAGTTTCTTTTTTTTTTCCATGTGTCATTTATTTAACTGTATCATACACGGGCTGAGTTTGGTTTATTTATATTTAATACCCACTGCACTGAAACTCGGTTGAGACGTTGTCAGTGTGAGGGGTCTCTGCCTGGAACGTCCCTTGTTGTGGCAGAGCTGCAGCCCCCAGGCAGAGGTGCTGAACAGGGGAGTGCCTGCCTCTGCTGTCACTCTGCAGCTCCCAGCAGCTGCCAGTCAAACCCATTCAGCCACCTTCAGCAAAAGAAAGCTGATGCCTTCCTGCCACATCCCAAAACTGCTGTTAACGAAGGGTAACTTCATGCTGCTTTCATGAGTGAGTTTGGAATTGGTCTGATTTTGGAGGATTTTCCCCAACAGAGCCTCTCCTGCTCCCCGAATCCATTTTGCTGTTCCTTCAATCCAACTGTCCTGCTCTCATAGAAATTTTTGGTTTTCCCTTTTGATCAGTGGGAAGTGCTCTGAGGGAGATGTGTGGTAGCTAAACCAAGATGTTGTGGTGCTGGCTGAGGACAGGAAGCATGTTCAGTTAGCTGAAGTGCTTGCTCTGGTTTGTACCACAGTCTGGTTCCATCATTAGCCTGTTTTTATGAGTCTATCCTCCCATACTGGAATCAGATGTTTTATCAGAGCACTCTGAGGAAAAGCAGCAGCCTCACAGCTCTCCGTGACTGTGCTGTACCCTGCAGAAAATGAGTTGTTTAACTTAAAGCCACATCCCACCAGGCAAGAGGCAACATCACAAAGAGCTGCAAAAATATTGGCACCATCAAACCTCAGTATCAAGGGAAGAGATGAATCCAGGTCCTTCCAAGAAGCTGTTTGGGCCTAATTGGGTTGGCTGGACATGATGAGATGCAATCTCTGACCAATGCAGCTTTTGTAGGCAGAAATGTCAAATATAGATGCATTTAAGTGAGAGCTGCCTCCTATTCCCTCTCCAGCCAAATGAGATTTGGAGGAGCCTGCTCGCTGCAGGGTTCAAAGGACAGCAGGGATCAGCAGGGAATTGTCGTCAGTGTTTCTGGGAGTGGGGTTTGGGTTCTGCAATTACAGAGAAACTAGAATTGACATCCTTGTTTGCTGGTCTCATTATTTAGTAAGGGATGGTTGTTTTTCTGAAATGTTTACCTGTTCAATGATGATTTAATTTAGGAATTAATTCAGGGAATTTCTACTGCCTGTAGTGTGGTGCAGTAAGTCAGAATACTTAATTATGACATGCCCTCTGCCTTAAAGTAGCCCTTTCTTGCCTAATTCCATACTGATACCTGTTTATGAAATGGAACACAGGTGCACAAAAATTAGGGATATTGCCTGTGATAACACAAGTCCTGGGAGCTGAACTCTGGGCTGTTCACTGGGTCTTTTCATAGGCATATAACTGATCTTCCTTTCAAGCCCTGTTTTACTCCCAAGGGCTTCCAACACAGTGTCTTTCATCAGCTTTGAGTTCACTAAAAAGAAATAAAAAACTGGGACATCTTTCTGAAAGTCTCTGCCTAATGGCTTGTGTTTTCCAGAGTATTGATAAACTCCAGTGCAAATCCTGAGCCGCCCCTGCCCCAGAGACGTGCTCTGGCTTCAGTACCACACTTAATGACAAACAGTCACCTAGTTTACCATATGCATTCTTTTATCTTAGCTGCTCTCCGTGCATGCTAGGAGATTTATTTCTCCTCATAATGCATTTCATGTGTGTTAGTTGTAAATATTGTGCTCATAAATCAGCCCGGAGCATCCAGCCCCAAGGATGGAGACAGCTCACAATAGGTCTGTCTGCTTCACATTGTGAGGCTGAGCTCACTCTCTGCTTTTTCCATTGCTGGGCTCTGTGAGTGGCACGTTGCCAGTCTCCTGCCTCACATTAACAGGA
>JAMPIT010000001.1:0-76117 GCA_026261815.1 Monarcha castaneiventris obscurior | reverse complement strand
GCACCGGCATCAACATCAGCTGCTCCCACCCCAACATACAAAGCGCAGAATTGATCTACTGGTACCGTCAGCTCCCGGGCCGAGGGCCCGAACTCCTCGCGAGCGCTCACAAAGACTCCAAAGAGGTGCCGGCCATTGCGGGTCATCTGTGGGTGTCGGCAGATGGGCGCTCCAGCGCGCTGTGGCTCGGGCGGCCCCGGCGCGGGGACGCGGCCGTGTATTACTGCGCGCTGGGGGCCACGGGCGCAGGAGCCGGGGCTGCGGCCGGGCACGAACCGCCGCGGGCGGGGCCGGGCGGGGCCAGCAGGGGCCGCTCCGCTCCCGGCTCACCACGGGCCCGGCACACGGGCTGCCCTTCCGCCAGAGACTCCTCCGAGCACAGGGCTGCTCCCCTGCAACGTGCACGAAACAATTCTGCTGGAATGGAAAACTGCGGGCAGCATCAAGGCAATCGGGGAAGGTATTTCTGAGCCTATTGGCAGCCAACGGAAGGCTCGGGAGATGCTGGCTCATTGCTCGGTGAGGAAGGGGACCTGCTGACAGATGACAGGGAAAAGGCTGTCACACTCAATTGCCTATTTGCCCTCATTTTAACTGATGTCGCTTCTCCCCAGTTCTATCACATCCCTGAGCCTCCCTGAAACCTTTCTGGGAATAAAGCAGCACCCAGAGTAGAAGAAGAAGTAATTAAAGAACTCATACATTCATTTGCACGTACACTCATACCTCTGCATTTAGGGAGAGGTGTGTGCCAAAGGAGACCCAAGTACAGACGCTTCTTCAGGCATGTACCCACAGATATGCAAACACACGCGCTCACTCCTGTTTCTGCTCCTGCACCCAAGTCTTCACAGGCACATCTACATGACCATTCCTGTACAGAGATGTGCACACATAAAGTACATCCCAACACATACCTATTCCCACATACTTCCATATATGCCCTCCCTTCTTCACTCCTCAGCTCACTGTGATGGTCACCGGGTTTTGCCTCCCCACATATGTGCATTGGGCAGCTGGTTTCAACCCTGTCCTATTAAAACTGCCTTCAGGGAAGCATTCGGGCCTTGTTTGACATCTTACCCTCCGTTCAGCCTGTGAGTACACAAAGTATGCCATGACCTTGCCCGACTCCTTGTCCTTCCCCACAAGGCTCCAGCCCTGCCACAGTTGTTCCCAGGCGTCCTCAGCAGCATCCATGCTTGCTAGTGTTTTTTAGCCAGTGTTCCTGGTTTGTGTGCACTTCTGTGCAGCCAGGGTGCACAGGAATCCATGTGGGAGCACAAATCCACACCAATGTGCAGGAGCCACCAGGAGCCTCTGTGTGTGTGTCTCTGTGTGTGTTATTCAACAAGTGAAATGCGTTGATCCCACTGGAGACACTGTCCACTGCTCTGCCCTGAGCATCACACAGCAGCATTTCCCCAGATTCATTGGGAGCCTGAGTGCAGTTGAACAATGAGGTAGCAGCCTGCAGGAGATTTGCCCAGGGAGGAGGAACTGAAATGCAGTCCCTGCTTCCTGAGCGCTCCTTTTCCAGCTGCTCTAAACATCACGCTCTTCTACTGCCAGTTGCAGGCCCCAGCAAGGATGGTTTCACCTAAGTTTGGATTCTTAGCTTAATTCCGTTTGGAATGTTGGGAGAGCCTCAGCATGGCTGCGAGTGCTAACACACACACAGACACACAGACACACAGACACACACACGTCTCTCCATGCCAGTGCACAGCTGCTCTCCCCTGTGCTGCTTTAGGTTGGATTCATGGACAGGGAGAAAGACTGAGGGTTCCTGCCCACCTCCTCTATCCATGTGAGTGGATTTCTTTTCAGTGTCCTGAAGGACGATTCAGGATTCGCCGCTTGACAGCAAAGAGGGGATGTGACAGAGCAGATTATGGGAGTGAAAGGAGCACATGCACTGTCAATCTTGAGCTCCATGATACCAGCCCGATCCCCTGACACCCACCCCGGCGCCGCCGCTTCTGAAGTGCAGAGACCCGACCGCCGCCCCACTCCCACCGCGCTCGCCTCCCCGCCGTTCCCTGCCAGGACTCGGTGAGAGCCCGAGCGGCGCCGGTGCAGGGCTCAGCCCCGGGGCGGAGCTGGCGGCGGCGGAGAGCAGAGCAGAGCAGAGGAGAGCAGAGGAGAGCAGAGGAGAGCAGAGGAGTGGAGGCGGCGGAGAGGAGGCAGCACGGCCAGGGCACAGAGCCGGGGCTGACAGCGGTGCTCGGGCGGCGGAGCGGCGGCATGCGGCGGTGCCGGGGCGCGGGGCTGGCGGCGCTGGCCGCCGTGCTGCTCGGTGAGCGGGGGTGGCACTGGAGGTGCCGGAGGCCGGGGCTGGATCTGGGTCCGCCTGGGAACAGCACTGGGCTCGGGATTCGTCTGTGGCACTCCTGCTACTCCTCTCCCTTTTTTCACCCACTGCCGGCATCCCTCCTCTCCTTAACGAATCCATTCCCTCCGAAGTTGCCGGTTTTATCATTCCAGTTCTTTATCCATTCGTTGATTCGTTCATTCATTCATTCATCCACCCACCCATTCATTCATTTTAGCCAATCCCTTTTCCTCATTCCAATCTCCCCTTCTGCAGTCTGACTCTTCTCCAAAATATCCCACATTCTTTTTTCCAAGCAATCACTCTTGGAAAAATAATCCCTGCATGCTTTACTCTCAGAACATATCCCACTTAGCTCAGATCTGTCCTGCTCTGCCCTCTCCCCTGTCCGCGTGCAAGGCATTTGCTGCTGATGGAAAGTGATTCTTCTTTTCTCCGTGGCAGTGGCTGTGGCCAGAGCCCAGGTACGGCAGGAGCCGTCACTGGAGACCACCGAGGGCACCGGCATCAACATCAGCTGCTCACACCCGGACATACAGACTCGCGATACGATCCAATGGTACCGTCAGCTCCCGGGCCGAGGGCCCGAACTCCTGGCGCTCACTGTGAAAGAGTCCAAAGAGGTGCCGGCCATTGCGGGACATCTGTGGGTGTCGGCAGATGGGCGCTCCAGCGCGCTGTGGCTCGGGCGGCCCCGGCGCGGGGACGCGGCCGTGTATTACTGCGCGCTGGGGGCCACGGGCGCAGGAGCCGGGGCTGCGGCCGGGCACGAACCGCCGCGGGCGGGGCCGGGCGGGGCCAGCAGGGGCCGCAGCAGGGGCCGCCCGCGGCCAGCAGGGGGCGCTGCCGCGCCGCCCGCCGGGCCTCAGGCGGCTCCGCAGCTCCTTCCTGGGCAGCGGCCGCGCGCACGCCGCGCCCGACACGGCCCCGCACGGCCGCCGGACACACAGCTCGCACAGCCTGCCTCCTGCGCTGACACACTCGGCACGCACTGCCCGGCCTCCCCTCCGGCCCTCCGCCTCCTCCGCCTGGCAGGAAACTGCTGCGGGCCGCGGCTCTGGCATGGCCTTTGGCCCTCTGCGCACGCCCAGTGCTCTTCTCAGCCCGGTCTGCAAAGCAGAGCTGGTCCTTGAGGCCAGCGTCTGTGGTGCGAGCTGACAAAGCAGCTGCACTGACAGGCACACGTGGTCTAATAACTGGACTGCTGTCATCTCACTCGGTCACAGCATGAGAGATGCTTGCAGCGAGTCTTTCTCAGGTGACAGGGAAATCTCCATCTCTGTCCCTGGTGAAAAGGCTCTGCCACGTACCGGCACGTGGATGAGAAGCCACTTTCCCATCTAGATGGGTAAGGAAGGTGTACTTTGAATCCCACCTGAGCTCAGAATTCACTTCTCTGCTTTCTGTTCTCGTCCTCGGGTTTCCCCAAACACCCTTGGATGAGCATTCAGCACCTTACTGAAAGAGTAGAAGGGAGGGAAAACAATGAATCTGTTGGAGTAGAGGAGCATTTCAAATCACCGGAGGGCTCTGTCACACCCACGTTCCACCTGAAACGGATTGGTCCCTTTTCCTTCACATTTGTCACTTCTCGGGCAGCCTGAAAAGCAGATGCCAGGATTTAGCACTGCTGCAAGTGTTGGAGGGAGACACTTGAAAGACCGAGCTGCACATGAGGTTTCCCTCCAGAGACGTGTTGTAGAGACCCCATTTCCTTTGGGGACAGGAGCCTTTCAGCATCTTCAAGAACTCCCTCACTTGAGCCAGTTCAGCAGAGGCCACTGTCAGGGCATGTGAAAGGCGAGAGTGTCTGCTTCTCTAAGGCTCACATCACCTCCATTTCCCCTTCCAAGGGAAGAACAAGGAAAAGGGAATGTGATAAACAAAGCACACAATGACACCAATCTGGCAGTCGGTGATAAGGAAGAGAAGGAGTGAGTTCTGAGCTCATCAGCTTCTAACTGATGGGTCATTAGGAAACTGCTGTGAAGTGGCTCAGGCTGAGCTTTGTCAGTGACAACAACAAGTGACAAGAGCAACATGACAATCATGGAGGTTTGAGAGGCTTTTGTGGGATTAGGGAGCACTCACCAAGGAATGCTTGTGAGGTCATGGACTTTCCAGCCTTGGAGTTCTCTAAAAGCCATCTCGATGTGACCTGGGCAAACTGCTCTATGTAAGCCCTTCTGAGCAAGGGCTTGGACCAAGCGATCCCAAAAGAGGCCCCTTGCAAATAAATCATGATGTGACTCCATAATGTAAGACAGGAGGAGAGGATGAGAGGAATGATAGAGCCCAGAAAATCTGTGACAGCCTCAGAACCCTCCACTTCTCTAGAAACCTCCTTCTAGACCATGGAGAGGGGCAAAACCTGCATTAGAATGTTCCTAATACCACCATTATCATTAACCTGCATCATTGTTCACATCATTTTAGAGCTCTATTGTGATGAACCCATTTTAGAGGTAACCAAAATGACCGGTATGGGATCACTGTGGAGCTGACTCAGCAAAAGGGGTGGGAGTTTGGGAGCTGGGAGAGAGGCGTTTATCCCAGGCAGATGCAGAAGGGCAGGGGAGAAGTGGCAGATACCGAGGAGACTCCTGTTCCCAGAGGAAATAGCAATGACCCCAAAGAGCTGAGAAACCTCACTGGGGAAGAAGCCCCTGAGCTCCCAAATGCCCAGCACTGGGTGTGCAGCAGAGCTGCTGATTCCAGCTGGGGAGGTGAGGACTCTGCTGTGAGCTGAGCAGGAACAGCCCCTTCCCATGTCTGAGGCCCCAGAAGCAGGGAATGGTCAGAATGCCAATGGCTGAGGGAGGCACGGGGGCAGCTGCTGGAGGAGGGAGAAACCCAGAAGGAGCATTTCAGGCCCTGGAAGGACAGGACATTTCTCTGCCCCCCTCCGCTGCTTCCTTTGCTCTCCCCAGAGAGTCGTTTCCGGCAGCTCTGGTATCTCGGGGCTGGGAGGTGGTTTCTGACTCTTCCTCACTCAGCAAACACGCAGCTTGGTCTCGGCATGCGCCTCGCCTATCTCATCCTCACGGTCTTCCTGGGACAGCTCCTGGGTAAGTCCTGGCTTTTCATCAAGACACCCTTCGTATTCCTCCCAGGAAAACCTCAAAAGGCTTACCATGTGGGGAAATATCAGTGAATAGAGGGAAATGGCTGATAAATGTCTGCTTCTCTTTGTGGTTTGGCAAGTGTGTGCTCAAGAAGCTCTTAGATTTGTAAAGGAAAAGGGAAGGGACAGAAGAGAAACCTCAGAGCCCTTCTCTCTTTTTCTCTTGCCTTCAATCCATCCCCTCTGCCTCCCTCTTTTGATTGACTGGGAGTCAGCACAGGAGATCTCGGCTTCCTCTGCAATCCCACATTCCTCCCTTTCTAATGTAAATTCTCTGGTCCTGTGAAATCTGCTCCAGGCACTTTTAACTCTTATGTCCCTGACATTAATAGGTTGTCCAAGTTATAACAGGGCCAGGGCTTCCTCTTTCCAAAGTCAGCGTTGTGTGTACTCAGCAATCAAATATCACTCAGAGGTGACAGGGATGGGGAAGCAGCTTGAATATTTTTGCTATACTTCTGTGGGCCCCTCCACCTGTTTGAGCACACAAAATTCAGGCTATTCTGTGGTCATCTGAGCAGTAGGACCAAGAGCAGGGACACAGCCCAGTTCTTGTAAGGATCCTGCTGTGCTGAGAGCTCTGAAATCCTGCCCAAAATCACTCTTCCCTGACCGTCTGCAGATCTCAGGAGTTCCCTGCAAGGCAGAGAGTTTTCTCCACCAGGGTTTTGCACCCACTTTGATTTTTTTCCCATAGTCCTTCCCTGTGGAGCTGCTGACATTCACTTTCTTCCAGGCACCACGGAGCAGATCACGGTCACCCAGGAAGATGGACAAGTCATGGTGAAGCAGGGACGCCCCTTCCACACCACCTGCAAATACCAGACCAATAACTTTTATGGCTTGCTCTGGTACCAGGTGCAGAAAGGCCAAGCCCCACAGCTGGTCTCCTATCACGCAGGGCCTGGCCCCAAGCGCAGCGGCCGTATCACCACGCATCTGAACACCACGGGGAAATACAGTGTCCTGCAGGTGGAGGAAGTGGAGCTCTCTGACAGTGCCTTGTACCTCTGTGCTGTGCAAGACACCCTGGTGCAGGGAACTTCCTCGGCTGTGCAACAAGCCAGGGGAGGGAGGGATGTGTCTGTGAGAGGCTGAGCTTGGGGAAGGGACCCTCAGTTCATCCTGGCAGTGCTGCTTCCCCTGTACTCCCAGAGATCTGTGGGCTGAGAGCTTTTATCACTAGAGAAAAGTGTCAGTGATTGAGGGGAAGAAGAAGGTGGTGGAACAGTCTCATATTTGCTTTTTCTCACTCTGTACTACATGCATCTTCCCAACATCTCTGGGGAGTTGGTGGGCAACGTCGGAGGCTGGGACCATTTCTGCAATGATTCCTTGTGTTGCTCTTTGCTCTGTTTTTCCCTGCTGTGTGTTGCTTCTTCAGGGTTCTCCCGGCAGGGCGGGGCGGGGCTGGACTGGGACAGCGGTGCTCGGCAGGCAGAGCGGCGGGATGCGGCGGTGTGGGAGCGCGGGGCTGGCGGCGCTGGCTGCGGTGCTGCTCGGTGCGTGGGGAAGGCAGAAGTAGGGGCGGCCCGGGGGACTATGTGAGACCAGGGGTCGGCCCAAGATTCGTCTCTCCCCCTCCTTCTCCTTCTCGTTTTTTCCTTTACTCTCTGTCCCCTCCTCTATTGTCATACTTTTTTCCCTCGGGGATATTCTTCCCTCAGTTTGCCTTTGTTACTCCATCCATCCATCCATCCATCCATCCATCCATCCATCCATCCATCCATCCATCCATCCATCCATCCATCCATCCATCCATCCCTGTCAGCCAGTCTGTTTTTGTCGTTACATTCTGATTTTCCTTCAAAACATCCCTCATACGTTCTTGTCCCCAACCAAACACTCTGAGAGAAATACTCTCTACTTACTTTATTTTCAGAACATACCTCACTTCCCTCTGATCTGTCGCCCTCTCCCCTCTCCCGCTCTACGGCATTTTCTGTTAAAGAAAAATGATTCTCCTATTCTCCCTGTCAGGCGCTGTGGCCAAAGCCGAGGTACAGCAGGAGTCATGGCTGGACACCACCGAGGGTACCGGCATCAACATCAGCTGCTCACATCCCAAAATCCAGGGCAACGAGTACATCTACTGGTACCGTCAGCTCCCGGGCCGAGGGCCCGAACTCCTCGCGAGCGCTCACAAAGATTCCAAAGAGGTGCCGGCCATTGCGGGTCATCTGTGGGTGTCGGCAGATGGGCGCTCCAGCGCGCTGTGGCTCGGGCGGCCCCGGCGCGGGGACGCGGCCGTGTATTACTGCGCGCTGGGGGCCACGGGCGCAGGAGCCGGGGCTGCGGCCGGGCACGAACCGCCGCGGGCGGGGCCGGGCGGGGCCAGCAGGGGCCGCTCCGCTCCCGGCTCACCACGGGCCCAGCACACGGGCTGCCCTTCCGCCAGAGACTCCTCCGAGCACAGGGCTGCTCCCCTGCAACGTGCACGAAACAATTCTGCTGGAATGGAAAACTGCGGGCAGCATCAAGGCAATCGGGGAAGGTATTTCTGAGCCTATTGGCAGCCAAAGGAAGGCTCGGGAGATGCTGGCTCATTGCTCGGTGAGGAAGGGGACCTGCTGACAGATGACAGGGAAAAGGCTGTCACACTCAATTGCCTATTTGCCCTCATTTTAACTGATGTCGCTTCTCCCCAGTTCTATCACATCCCTGAGCCTCCCTGAAACCTTTCTGGGAATAAAGCAGCACCCAGAGTAGAAGAAGAAGTAATTAAAGAACTCATACATTCATTTGCACGTACACTCATACCTCTGCATTTAGGGAGAGGTGTGTGCCAAAGGAGACCCAAGTACAGACGCTTCTCCAGGCATGTACCCACAGATATGCAAACACACGCGCTCACTCCTGTTTCTGCTCCTGCACCCAAGTCTTCACAGGCACATCTACATGAACATTCCTGTACAGAGATGTGCACACATAAAGTACATCCCAACACATACCTATTCCCACATACTTCCATATATGCCCTCCCTTCTTCACTCCTCAGCTCACTGTGATGGTCACCGGGTTTTGCCTCCCCACATATGTGCATTGGGCAGCTGGTTTCAACCCTGTCCTATTAAAACTGCCTTCAGGGAAGCATTCGGGCCTTGCTTGACATCTTACCCTCCGTTCAGCCTGTGAGTACACAAAGTATGCCATGACCTTGCCCGACTCCTTGTCCTTCCCCACAAGGCTCCAGCCCTGCCACAGTTGTTCCCAGGCGTCCTCAGCAGCATCCATGCTTGCTAGTGTTTTTTAGCCAGTGTTCCTGGTTTGTGTGCACTTCTGTGCAGCCAGGGTGCACAGGAATCCATGTGGGAGCACAAATCCACACCAATGTGCAGGAGCCACCAGGAGCCTCTGTGTGTGTGTCTCTGTGTGTGTTATTCAACAAGTGAAATGCGTTGATCCCACTGGAGACACTGTCCACTGCTCTGCCCTGAGCATCACAGAGCAGCATTTCCCCAGATTCATTGGGAGCCTGAGTGCAGTTGAACAATGAGGTAGCAGCCTGCAGGAGATTTGCCCAGGGAGGAGGAACTGAAATGCAGTCCCTGCTTCCTGAGCGCTCCTTTTCCAGCTGCTCTAAACATCACGCTCTTCTACTGCCAGTTGCAGGCCCCAGCAAGGATGGTTTCACCTAAGTTTGGATTCTTAGCTTAATTCCGTTTGGAATGTTGGGAGAGCCTCAGCATGGCTGCGAGTGCTAACACACACACAGACACACAGACACACAGACACACAGACACACACACGTCTCTCCATGCCAGTGCACAGCTGCTCTCCCCTGTGCTGCTTTAGGTTGGATTCATGGACAGGGAGAAAGACTGAGGGTTCCTGTCCACCTCCTCTGTCCATGTGAGTGGATTTCTTTTCAGTGCCCTGAAGGACAATTCAGGATTCGCCGCTTGACAGCAAAGAGGGGATGTGACAGAGCAGATTATGGAAGTGAAAGGAGCACATGCAGTGTCAATCTTGAGCTCCATGATACCAGCCCGATCCCCTGACACCCACCCCGGCGCCGCCGCTTCTGAAGTGCAGAGACCCGATCGCCGCCCCACTCCCACCGCGCTCGCCTCCTTCCGTTCCCTGCCAGGACTCGGTGAGAGCCCGAGCGGCGCCGGTGCAGGGCTCAGCCCCGGGGCGGAGCTGGCGGCGGCGGAGAGGAGAGCAGAGCAGAGGAGAGCAGAGGAGAGCAGAGGAGAGCAGAGGAGTGGAGGCGGCGGAGAGGAGGCGGCACGGCCAGGGCACAGAGCCGGGGCTGACAGCGGTGCTCGGCCGGCGGAGCGGCGGCATGCGGCGGTGCCGGGGCGCGGGGCTGGCGGCGCTGGCCGCCGTGCTGCTCGGTGAGCGGGGGTGGCACTGGAAGTGCCGGAGGCCGGGGCTGGATCTGGGTCTGCCTGGGATCAGCACTGGGCTCGGGATTCGTCTGTGGCACTCCTGCTACTCCTCTCCCTTTTTTCACCCACTGCCGGCATCCCTCCTCTCCTTAACGAATCCATTCCCTCCGAAGTTGCCGGTTTTATCATTCCAGTTCTTTATCCATTCGTTGATTCGTTCATTCATTCATTCATCCACCCACCCATTCATTCATTTTAGCCAATCCCTTTTCCTCATTCCAATCTCCCCTTCTGCAGTCTGACTCTTCTCCAAAATATCCCACATTCTTTTTTCCAAGCAATCACTCTTGGAAAAATAATCCCTGCATGCTTTACTCTCAGAACATATCCCACTTAGCTCAGATCTGTCCTGCTCTGCCCTCTCCCCTGTCCGCCTGCAAGGCATTTGCTGCTGATGGAAAGTGATTCTTCTTTTCTCCGTGGCAGTGGCTGTGGCCAGAGCCCAGGTACGGCAGGAGCCGTCACTGGAGACCACCGAGGGCACCGGCATCAACATCAGCTGCTCACATCCCAAAATCCAGGGCAACGACTACATCTACTGGTACCGTCATCTCTCGGGCCGGGGCCCCGAACTCCTCGCATTGACTCCTAGAGGGTCCAAAGAGGTGCCGGCCATTGCGGGTCATCTGTGGGTGTCGGCAGATCGGCGCTCCAGCGCGCTGTGGCTCGGGCGGCCCCGGCGCGGGGACGCGGCCGTGTATTACTGCGCGCTGGGGGCCACGGGCGCAGGAGCCGGGGCTGCGGCCGGGCACGAACCGCCGCGGGCGGGGCCGGGCGGGGCCAGCAGGGGCCGCAGCAGGGGCCGCCCGCGGCCAGCAGGGGGCGCTGCCGCGCCGCCCGCCGGGCCTCAGGCGGCTCCGCAGCTCCTTCCGGGGCAGCGGCCGCGCGCACGCCGCGCCCGACACGGCCCCGCACGGCCGCCGGACACACGGCTCGCACAGCCTGCCTCCTGCGCTGACACACTCGGCACGCACTGCCCGGCCTCCCCTCCGGCCCTCCGCCTCCTCCGCCTGGCAGGAAACTGCTGCGGGCCGCGGCTCTGGCATGGCCTTTGGCCCTCTGCGCACGCCCAGTGCTCTTCTCAGCCCGGTCTGCAAAGCAGAGCTGGTCCTTGAGGCCAGCGTCTGTGGTGCGAGCTGACAAAGCAGCTGCACTGACAGGCACGCGTGGTCTAATAACTGGACTGCTGTCATCTCACTCGGTCACAGCATGAGAGATGCTTGCAGCGAGTCTTTCTCAGGTGACAGGGAAATCTCCATCTCTGTCCCTGGTGAAAAGGCTCTGCCACGTACCGGCACGTGGATGAGAAGCCACTTTCCCATCTAGATGGGTAAGGAAGGTGTACTTTGAATCCCACCTGAGCTCGGAATTCACTTCTCTGCTTTCTGTTCTCGTCCTCGGGTTTCCCCAAACACCCTTGGATGAGCATTCAGCACCTTACTGAAAGAGTAGAACATCTGGGAGAGAATACACTAAAACTGTTGGAGTAGAGGAGCATTTCAAATCGCCGGAGGGCTCTGTCACACCCACGTTCCACCTGAAACTGATTGGTCCCTTTTCCTTCACGTTTATCACTTCTCAGGCAGCCTGAAAAGGAGATGCCAGGATTTAGCACTGCTGCAAGTGTTGGAGGGAGACACTTGAAAGACCGAGCTGCACATGAGGTTTCCCTCCAGAGACGTGTTGTAGAGACCCCATTTCCTTTGGGGACAGGAGCCTTTCAGCATCTTCAAGAACTCCCTCACTTGAGCCAGTTCAGCAGAGGCCACTGTCAGGGCATGTGAAAGGCAAGGGTGTCTGCTTCTCTAAGGCTCACATCACCTCCATTTCCCTTTCCAAGGGAAGAACAAGGAAAAGGGAATGTGATAAACAAAGCACACAATGACACCAATCTGACAGTCGGTGATTAGGGAGAGAAGGAGTGAGCTCCGAGCTCATCAGCTTCTAACTGATGGGTCATTAGGAAACTGCTGTGAAGTGGCTCAGGCTGAGCTTTGTCAGTGACAACAACAAGTGACAAGAGGAACATGACAATCATGGAGGTTTCAGCGGCTCTTGTGGGATTAGGGAGCACTCACCAAGGAATGCTTGTCAGGTCATGGACTTTCCAGCCTTGGAGTTCTCTAAAAGCCATCTCGATGTGGCCTGGGCAAACTGCTCTATGTAAGCCCTTCTGAGCAAGGGCTTGGACCAAGTGACCCCAGAAGAGGTCCCTTGCAAAGTGAACCATGATTGACTCCATAATCTAAGACAGGAGGAGAGGATGAGAGGAATGATAGAGCCCAGAAAATCTGTGACAGCCTCAGAACCCTCCACTTCTCTAGAAACCTCCTTCTAGACCATGGAGAGGGGCAAAACCTGCATTAGAATGTTCCTAATACCACCATTATCATTAACCTGCATCATTGTTCACATCATTTTAGAGCTCTATTGTGACGAACCCATTTTAGAGGTAACCAAAATGACCGGTATGGGATCACTGTGGAGCTGACTCAGCAAAAGGGGTGGGAGTTTGGGAGCTGGGACAGAGGCGTTTATCCCAGGCAGATGCAGAAGGGCAGGGGAGAAGTGGCAGATACCGAGGAGACTCCTGTTCCCAGAGGAAATAGCAATGACCCCAAAGAGCTGAGAAACCTCACTGGGGAAGAAGCCCCTGAGCTCCCAAATGCCCAGCACTGGGTGTGCAGCAGAGCTGCTGATTCCAGCTGGGGAGGTGAGGACTCTGCTGCGAGCTGATCAGGAACAGCCCCTTCCCATGTCTGAGGCCCCAGAAGCAGGGAATGGTCAGAATGCCAATGGCTGAGGGAGGCACGGGGGCAGCTGCTGGAGGAGGGAGAAACCCAGAAGGAGCATTTCAGGCACTGGAAGGACAGGACATTTCTCTGCCCCCCTCCGCTGCTTCCTTTGCTCTCCCCAGAGAGTCGTTTCCGGCAGCTCTGGTATCTCGGGGCTGGGAGGTGGTTTCTGACTCTTCCTCACTCAGCAAACACGCAGCTTGGTCTCGGCATGCACCTCGCCTATCTCATCCTCACGGTCCTCCTGGGACAGCTCCTGGGTAAGTCCTGGCTTTTCATCAAGACACCCTTCTTATTCTTTCCAGGAAAACCTCAAAAGCTTACCAGGACCATGTGGGGAAATACCAGTGAATAGAGGGAAAAGGCTGATAAATGTCTGCTTCTCTTTGTGGTTTGGCAAGTGTTTGCTCAAGAAGCTCTTAGATTTGTAAAGGAAAAGGGAAGGGACAGAAGAGACACCTCAGAGCCCTTCTCTCTCTCTTCTCTTGCCTTCAGTCCATCTCCTCTTCCTCTCTCTTCTCATTGACTTGCAGTTAGCACAGGAGATCTCTCTCGGCTTCCTCTGCAATCCCACATTCCTCCCTTTCTGAGGTAAATTCCAAGATCTCTGCCCCAGGCACTTTTCAGCTCTCATTTCACTGACATTAACAGGGTGTCCCATTCTGCCTCCAGGCTGACCCAGCTCTGTCAAGGCTTCCAGTGTCCTCTGGGCTGACAACACAAGCAGAGGTCCCTCTTTCCAAGCTCAGCACTGTGTGTACACAGAGATCGAGGAGCCCTCAGAGGTCGCAGGAATGAGGAAGCTGGATGAGTCCTTTTGCTGTACCTCGATGGGCTCCTCAGGCTGCTGGACATGTGCTGGTTCCTACACAGATAGTTCAGGCATGACAGGCTGTTCCCTGGTCCTCTGAGCAGTAGGAGCAGAGCAGGGACACAGCCCAGCTCTCCGTTGGGTCATGCTGCTACAATAGCTCTGAACTCCTGCCCAAAATCTCTCAACAATCTGCTATAAGGCAGGCAGCTTTCTCCATCAGGGTTTTTTATCCCCATCATTTTGCTTCCCATAGTCCTTCCCTGTGGAGCTGCTTACATTCACTTTCTTCCAGGCACCACGGGGCAGATCACGGTCACCCAGGAAGATGGACAAGTCATGGTGAAGCAGAGACACCCCTTCCACACCACCTGCAAATACCAGACCAGTGCTTTTGGTGGATTGCTCTGGTACCAGGTGCAGAAAGGCCAAGCCCCACAGCTGGTCTCCTATCACGCAGGGCCTGGCCCCAAGCGCAGCGGCCGTATCACCACGCATCTGAACACCACGGGGAAATACAGTGTCCTGCAGGTGGAGGAAGTGGAGCTCTCTGACAGTGCCTTGTACCTCTGTGCTGTGCAAGACACCCTGGTGCAGGGAACTTCCTCGGCTGTGCAACAAGCCAGGGGAGGGAGGGATGTGTCTGTGAGAGGCTGAGCTTGGGGAAGGGACCCTCAGCTCACCCCAGTGCCTTCCAGAAGGGGCCTCCCCACGTCTCTACAATGGTCTGATGGTTTTGACCCCGTCCATTCTAGCACTTCCCTCGGGAAAATATCCTGGGCTATTTTGGCTCATCTCTGCATTGTAGAGTCTCAAAGTAAAGAAAAATTGCCCTGGTGCTGGTCTGGGACCTTGTCCTTCCACACTCCAGCCCTGCTGCTTTAGGCCCCACACGTCCCCAGCAGAGCCCCGGGCTGGTTCTGTGTCCCTGCCTTGTGTGCTCTTGGAGCAGCGCCGTTTGCATGGACACGTGTGAAGCACAGATTTGTGTGTGGCTCCACACTGCTGTGCACGAACCTGAGTGTGTGCATGTGTGTCCCTCTTCGGGAGGGAATTCCCTGCCTATGCCAGGGATAGCGAGCACTGCTCTGGCCCTGAGCAGCAGAGAGCAGCAGCTTCCCAGGGTCAGACGGAGCCTGAGTGCAGCTGAGTGGGGACGGCAGCTGCCCGCTACAGATGTCTCAAGGGAAGAGGCACTGAAAGGCAGCTCCTGTGTCCTGAGCCCTGCCTTCCCTGCCCCTCCAAAGCTCACGCTCCGCTGATGCTCATTTCACGCCCAGCAAGGACGGTTTCACTCCCGCTTGGAGAATCAGCTGAACTCAGGACAAACAGCACGGGCGGGGCTTCAGCAGGGCTGGCAGCCCCCGTGCCCTCCGCCCCAGCCGGGACACAGCCGCTCTCCCTGTGCTGCGGAGGGCAAAAGGAGGAGCTGTGCCTTGTGGGCATGGCGAGAGGCTCGGCAATCCTGCCGCCCGTGTGCTGCCAGACGCGGAGTGGATCTGCTTCCGATGCGGTGTCGGTGGTGTGTGGGATGTACAAGGGCAGGGCGATGCCAAAAATTCTTGTGCCAAAATTCTTATGTCGCTCTTTGTGGTGGTGCTGTGAGAGGCGGGGGCTGAGCCCGGCCGGGGCGGAGCTGGAGGCGGCGTGCTGCTCGGTGAGCGGGGGTGGAGGCGAAGGGAGGCGCGGCTGGGGCCGGGGTGATCCCGCAGGTCCCTGGAGGTCCCCTGCGGTCCGGCTTGACTTCTTCACAGACCTCTTCCAGCGCACTAGTCTCACGTTCATCCCTCCCTCTCCTACATCCCAAACTCCCTAGGAAATCTCCGGGTTCTATTCTTTGTCCAACCCTGCTCAAAGATTCCTTCTATATACCTCCCGTAGTCAGTCTTGCCCCTCTTGTAACTTTTCTTTCTGTCTTTTTGTGCTTTCTCTCCTATCCTCCCATTCTCCAGTGACTCCCCCAATCCTCCGTTCATTCACGCATTCATCTGTCCACAAACGATTAATGGACACTTCCATTCCTGCATATCTTGACGTCCTGGGGGAACTGTTTTCCTCAAATCTCTGTACATGCCAGACTGCTTCTGCGGGATTTGTTCTGGGGATTTGCAGGCAGGGCTGGGGAGAAAGTAGGAGTTGAGGTTTGTCCTTCTTTGTCTCCCTTGCAGCGGCTGCGGTCAGAGGCCAAATACAGCAGGAGCCATGGCTGGAGATCACCGAGGGCACCGGCATCAACATCAAGTGTTCACACCCCAACACCCGGACGGGCGATTTCATCCATTTCTACCGCCAGCTCCCGGGCCAAAGGCCCGAACTCCTGGCTGTCACTGCTAAAGCGTCCAAGAACATTCAGGCCCCTGAAGGGCGTCTGTGGGTGTCGGCAGATGGCGCTCCAGCGCGCTGTGGCTCGGGCGGCCCCGGCGCGGGGACGCGGCCGTGTATTACTGCGCGCTGGGGGCCACGGGCGCAGGAGCCGGGGCTGCGGCCGGGCACGAACCGCCGCGGGCGGGGCCGGGCGGGGCCAGCAGGGGCCGCAGCAGGGGCCGCCCGCGGCCAGCAGGGGGCGCTGCCGCGCCGCCCGCCGGGGCCGCCTCGCCCCGCTCGTGCCGGGCTGCCGGGGCGCTTCCGACAGCGGCACCGGAATGAGCACCGGCACTGACACCGACACCGGCACTGACACCGACACCGGCACCGGCATTGACACCGACACCGGCACCGGCATCGGCACCGGCACTGATACCGACACCGGCACTGACACCGACACCGGCACCGGCACCGGCACCGGCACTGACACCGACACCGGCACCGGCACCGGCACTGACACCGACACCGGCACCGGCACTGATACCGACACCGACACCGGCTTTGACATCGGCACCGACACTGACACTGACACCGGCATTGACACCGGCACTGACACCGACACTGACACTGGCACTGACATTGACATTGACATTGACACCGACACCGGTGCCGACACCGACACTGGTACCTTCGTGACCCTGCACCCCCAAAGCCTCCATCATTCCCTTTCCCTCTCTCTGCTCCCTACCCAAAACATCCCACATCTTTCACGGCACCCAAACACTTTTTCACTGCATTCGATAAGGCAGGAAAAGTCCTGGGTTTATAAGACGATTCCCTCACCCTTCTGAGGACTTTCACCCCCACACAAGTGTCAATCATCATACCCTAATCTTGAGTGAGGAGGTTATACCAAAGAGGCTTTTGCTGGGAGTCGTGCAGCCGAAGGGAAGCAGTGTTTCTGACTCTGGATATGGCTGTTTTCATGAGGTGCTGTTCCCAGACATGTTTCCCTTGAAGGGACTCGTTTAAGGACGGCAACCTAAATATATTTATAGGAATGAAAGGAAAGTCTAATTTGATCCATGATGATAGTGATTAAGGATAAAAGGTTTTAATCAGAATTACTGACTATAATGTATAGAGAGTTATGAATACCAGTATAGTGCCCTTTTCATCAAATCAATCATTTCAAAGTTATCTTAATAACTATTAAGTAAATATTGATGTAACTCACCTATACAAATGACCATGGGAAAATCTCTTTTGCCCTGCCTTGAGAAGTGACTTGGAGGGGATACCCCCCCTCAAGGAGAGTCTTTCCAACATACTCCTCCTAGAAAGGTATGTTAGACCTCCCTGCCCTTTCAATGTGGGACTGAGTTTTAATAGCACAAAGTGCGGGACTGTCAGTCAGATGTTGCTCGTCGAGCTGCGCCACCTCAGCAGCCCTTAGCTCAGCAGCTTATGTAAGTTTTCAGTACTATTGCTTGTTGGTTCCTTTGTCAAGAACTTTGCCTGCCACATCCTCACCAATGCCAGTTTGTGTCAGGAATACTTTTCTTTCTTCAGAACGTTTAATTTTGGGATTGACGAGTCAGCCTGCTCTCAGCATTCTGCAACACCAAAACCAGTGTGACCCCTCCCCCTTCCCCACCCATCACTGATCACTTTTGCAAATAGGGCAAAGTTTGAGCTGCTTTACCCCTCCCAAGGCAGAACATCCTGGTGCATCTTCTTAGAAGGTGGCACAGAGGCGTGTTTTGGATTTAGTCTGAGAGTGATGCTGTAACACACTGATGGTTTGGTTCTGGCTCAGTAGTGCTTATTCTCAGTCAAGGACTTTCCAGTGCCTCAGGTCCTGCCAACGACAAGGTGCACAGTAAGCCAGGAGGTATCATGGCCAGGACGGCTGATCCACATTGCCAAAGGAATCTTCCATACCATATGACGCCATGCTCAGTGTATAAACTGGGGGGGAGTGGTCCAGGAGGTGCCAATCACTGCTCAGGGACAGGCTGGGCATCGATCCAACGTGCAGGTGGTGCCCAGATCCAGTGTGCAGGTGGTACAGCTGAGGGCTTCTTCCTGTCCTTTTGTGACCTCAGCGGCATTAGCGCCAGGGAGTTCTGCTGGCAAGCGCAGCCAGGGCTGACTCCTTTCCTCATGGGTCTGCTTTTGAGCTGCAGCTTGAGAGTAGCTGAGGGCCAAGCTCATCCTTTTATCACAAGGTAATGGGCACTGCAGAGAAGGGAAGAGCAGGGGACATTTGTACCTAGAATTTCACAACACCTAACACAGCCTCTCTCATGTTTCCTTTATGACTAAATTAGTGACAGAAGGGTTCAGGGATAAGGTGCGTGGAAAAAGTGCCTGCTCTACCAGGCTCAGAATTGTTATTTCCATGCAAAGCCCAGGCCTAGTAACAAAAATCAGTAGGAAGACCATGTTGATGTTAATGCTGTTAATGTTTTCATGAACACCACGAGTACTGGAAAATGGGGAGCTCTCAGAAGTCCATGGATAACACACAGTGAGAGGAACAGGCCTTGACTGTCAGGCACAGCTCTTCTTCAGAAGATATGGACAGACCCCTCACAGAAAAGAGTGAGGGATTTCAGGAGACACCCAGCACAACATGGGACAGCAATGTGCCCTTGCAGCAAGGGAGGCCAACTGCACCCTGAGCTGTGTGAGTCAAAGTGTTGTCAGCAGGTCCAAGAAGGTGACCCTGTTGCTTCAGCCCGTGTGGGAAAATATCTGGAGTACTGCATCCATGCTGGAGATCCTTGTTCCAAGAAGGAAATCGACGTCCTGAAGCAAGTCCATCCAAGGCCACCCAGTCAATTAGAGGCCTGACAAACATGACATGCAAGGAGAGGACAACGGGCTGGCCTGCTTCTCTTGGAGAAGAGATGTCTCAGGCTGACTTTCTTCCTTTCTAGCACTACTTTTGGAAAGGAAAGAGAGAAGAAGGACCTGCTGTCTGGAGTGCTCATGAGATGCAACATGGGGAGTTTTATTAAGCAATAGTCCAGAAGAAATAATAACCCCTGCCCCTGATGCCCACGCGCCCATGTGCACCTCTTTCCTCAAACTCCTTTGGCCACAGCACAGCTTTTAGGGATCGTCCTGGGACTGCAGAAGTGCAGCTGAAGGGAGGTTCTCTGCCATCTACAGGATGTTTCCAGCCCCTGTGCTCGGAAAGAGCTCCGGGAAGCTGCTCCATTTCCTGGGCCGGGGCGCTGCTTCTGCCTCAGGCTGCAGCTGGTTCTGTGCAGGCTGATTCCGCCGGGATGTCCTTGCTGGACGAGGGGGAGAGTCCATTTGCCAAGACACCAAGCCGTGCCGGTGCAGAGCCCCTGAGTGCACTGAGCCCGGGCGAGAGCCCGAGAGGCACCGGCGCAGGGCTCAGCCCCGGGGCGGAGCTGGCGGCGACGGGAAAGGGAGGCGAGAGAAGGAAGGGAAGGCCAGGGGAGCCGGGGCTGGGCGGGGGCAGCGATGCTCGGCCGGCGGGGCGGCGGCATGCGGCGGTGTCGGGGCGCGGGGCTGGCGGCGCTGGCCGCGGTGCTGCTCGGTGCGTGGGGGAGCGGAGGAGGATGAGGGTCGGGGCTGACTTTGGGATGTTCCCCGGGGATCCCGGTGCCACCTCCTCTATCTCTTTCAACATCTCTTACCCCCTTCTTTGTCCCTCTGTCGTATCTCATCCCCCTTTCCAAACCCTCCAAGTCCCCATCTCTCTTGGCATGAGCCTGCTTGTGTCTGTGCCTGCTTTTCATTGCACCCTTCTCCTTCCCCTGCATGCTCAGTTATTATTGCCCCGATCAGAGCCCTCTCCCCTTCATTGTAACACCTCCTTTCCCAGTCTACTCTTCATCCATCCACCCACACATCCTCATCCTTCTTTCCAAGCATCATCCCTTGCCTCTCTTTCTACTCGGAGACCTCTCTCATCTCTCCCTCTGATTGTTTCATATCCGTAGGCACAACTTTTCTCTCCTGCATGTCTCTGTTATTCCATACATCCACACATGCCCCTGTGCATACAAAGTTATTTTTCTTCTGAATTCAGCCTTCCATAATTCCCTGTTGTAAACCCAACCCTCCTGGCCCTTCTTCCTCTTGCTGTCCATCCCTCCATGCAGCCGACATTTTCATTTCTCCATGCGTCAATTTCGAATTCCAACCCACACCAGCACCACTCTCCATGCCTGATAACGTGCATTCCTCCCCGTTTTTTAAAAGTCTGGCTCTGTCTCACTGCCCAAGCTGCTGACTGTGTCGGTGGGAAAAGAAACAAAGCTGAACGATCCTAGCTGAGCTTTGCACTTTCTTACTCCTTTCTTGGCAGTGGCTGTGGGCAGAGCCCAGGTACAGCAGGAGCTGTTCGCAGAGACCTTGGAGGGCACCGGCATCAACATCAGCTGCTCACACCTCAACATACAAAGGGCAGAATTGATCTACTGGTACCGTCAGCTCCCGGGCCGAGGGCCCGAACTCCTCGCGAGCGCTCACAAAGACTCCAAAGAGGTGCCGGCCATTGCGGGTCATCTGTGGGTGTCGGCAGATGGGCGCTCCAGCGCGCTGTGGCTCGGGCGGCCCCGGCGCGGGGACGCGGCCGTGTATTACTGCGCGCTGGGGGCCACGGGCGGAGGAGCCGGGGCTGCGGCCGGGCACGAACCGCCGCGGGCGGGGCCGGGCGGGGCCAGCAGGGGCCGCTCCGCTCCCGGCTCACCACGGGCCCAGCACACGGGCTGCCCTTCCGCCAGAGACTCCTCCGAGCACAGGGCTGCTCCCCTGCAACGTGCACGAAACAATTCTGCTGGAATGGAAAACTGCGGGCAGCATCAAGGCAATCGGGGAAGGTATTTCTGAGCCTATTGGCAGCCAAAGGAAGGCTCGGGAGATGCTGGCTCATTGCTCGGTGAGGAAGGGGACCTGCTGACAGATGACAGGGAAAAGGCTGACACACTCAATGCCTATTTGCCCTCATTTTAACTGATGTCGCTTCTCCCCAGTTCTATCACATCCCTGAGCCTCTCTGAAACCTTTCTGGGAATAAAGCAGCACCCAGAGTAGAAGAAGAAGTAATTAAAGAACTCATGCATTCATTTGCACGTACACTCATACCTCTGCATTTAGGGAGAGGTGTGTGCCAAAGGAGACCCAAGTACAGACGCTTCTGCAGGCATGTACCCACAGATATGCAAACACACGCGCTCACTCCTGTTTCTGCTCCTGCACCCAAGTCTTCACAGGCACATCTACATGAACATTCCTGTACAGAGATGTGCACACATAAAGTACATCCCAACACATACCTATTCCCACATACTTCCATATATGCCCTCCCTTCTTCACTCCTCAGCTCACTGTGATGGTCACCGGGTTTTGCCTCCCCACATATGTGCATTGGGCAGCTGGTTTCAACCCTGTCCTATTAAAACTGCCTTCGGGGAAGCATTCGGGCCTTGCTTGACATCTTACCCTCCGTTCAGCCTGTGAGTACACAAAGTATGCCATGACCTTGCCCGACTCCTTGTCCTTCCCCACAAGGCTCCAGCCCTGCCACAGTTGTTCCCAGGCGCCCTCAGCAGCATCCATGCTTGCTAGTGTTTTTTAGCCAGTGTTCCTGGTTTGTGTGCACTTCTGTGCAGCCAGGGTGCACAGGAATCCATGTGGGAGCACAAATCCACACCAATGTGCAGGAGCCACCAGGAGCCTCTGTGTGTGTGTCTCTGTGTGTGTTATTCAACAAGTGAAATGCGTTGATCCCACTGGAGACACTGTCCACTGCTCTGCCCTGAGCATCACACAGCAGCATTTCCCCAGATTCATTGGGAGCCTGAGTGCAGTTGAACAATGAGGTAGCAGCCTGCAGGAGATTTGCCCAGGGAAGAGGAACTGAAATGCAGTCCCTGCTTCCTGAGCGCTCCTTTTCCAGCTGCTCTAAACATCACGCTCTTCTACTGCCAGTTGCAGGCCCCAGCAAGGATGGTTTCACCTAAGTTTGGATTCTTAGCTTAATTCCGTTTGGAATGTTGGGAGAGCCTCAGCATGGCTGCGAGTGCTAACACACACAGACACACAGACACACAGACACACAGACACACAGACACACAGACACACAGACACACGGACACACGGACACACAGACACACACACGTCTCTCCATGCCAGTGCACAGCTGCTCTCCCCTGTGCTGCTTTAGGTTGGATTCATGGACAGGGAGAAAGACTGAGGGTTCCTGTCCACCTCCTCTGTCCATGTGAGTGGATTTCTTTTCAGTGCCCTGAAGGACGATTCAGGATTCGGCGCTTGACAGCAAAGAGGGGATGTGACAGAGCAGATTATGGAAGTGAAAGGAGCACATGCAGTGTCAATCTTGAGCTCCATGACACCAGCCCGATCCCCTGACACCCACCCCGGCGCCGCCGCTTCTGAAGTGCAGAGACCAGACCGCCGCCCCACTCCCACCGCGCTCGCCTCCTTCCGTTCCCTGCCAGGAGTCGGTGAGAGCCCGAGCGGCGCCGGTGCAGGGCTCAGCCCCGGGGCGGAGCTGGCGGCGGCGGAGAGGAGAGCAGAGGAGAGCAGAGGAGAGCAGAGGAGAGCAGAGGAGTGGAGGCGGCGGAGAGGAGGCGGCACGGCCAGGGCACAGAGCCGGGGCTGACAGCGGTGCTCGGCCGGCGGAGCGGCGGCATGCGGCGGTGCCGGGGCGCGGGGCTGGCGGCGCTGGCCGCCGTGCTGCTCGGTGAGCGGGGGTGGCACTGGAAGTGCCGGAGGCCGGGGCTGGGTCCGCCTGGGAACAGCACTGGGCCCGGGATTCGTGTGTGGCACTCCTGCTACTCCTCTCCCTTTTTTCACCCACTGTCCGCATCCCTCCTCTCCTTAACGAAACCAATTCCCACCGAACTTGCCGGTTTTATTACTCCAGTTCTTTATCCATTCGTTGATTCGTTCATTCCTTCATCCACCCACCCATTCATTCATTTCAGCCAATCCCTTTTCCTCATTCCAATCTCCCCTTCTGCAGTCTGACTCTTCTCCAAAATATCCCACATTCTCATTTCGAAGCAATCACTCTTGGAAAAATAATCCCTGCATACTGTACTCTCGGAGCATATCCCACTTAGCTCAGATCTGTCCTGCTCTGCCCTCTCCCCTGTCCGCGTGCAAGGCATTTGCTGCTGATGGAAAGTGATTCTTCTTTTCTCCGTGGCAGTGGCTGTGGCCAGAGCCCAGGTACGGCAGGAGCCGTCACTGGAGACCACCGAGTTCACCGGCATCAACATCAGCTGCTCACACCCGGACATAAGCACTGGCGAAACGATCCAATGGTACCGTCAGCTCCCGGGCCGAGGGCCCGAACTCCTCGCGAGCGCTCACAAAGGGTTCAAAGAGGTGCCGGCCATTGCGGGTCATCTGTGGGTGTCGGCAGATGGGCGCTCCAGCGCGCTGTGGCTCGGGCGGCCCCGGCGCGGGGACGCGGCCGTGTATTACTGCGCGCTGGGGGCCACGGGCGCAGGAGCCGGGGCTGCGGCCGGGCACGAACCGCCGCGGGCGGGGCCGGGCGGGGCCAGCAGGGGCCGCAGCAGGGGCCGCCCGCGGCCAGCAGGGGGCGCTGCCGCGCCGCCCGCCGGGCCTCAGGCGGCTCCGCAGCTCCTTCCGGGGCAGCGGCCGCGCGCACGCCGCGCCCGACACGGCCCCGCACGGCCGCCGGACACACGGCTCGCACAGCCTGCCTCCTGCGCTGACACACTCGGCACGCACTGCCCGGCCTCCCCTCCGGCCCTCCGCCTCCTCCGCCTGGCAGGAAACTGCTGCGGGCCGCGGCTCTGGCATGGCCTTTGGCCCTCTGGGCACGCCCAGTGCTCTTCTCAGCCCGGTCTGCAAAGCACAGCTGGTCCTTGAGGCCAGCGTCTGTGGTGCGAGCTGACAAAGCAGCTGCACTGACAGGCACACGTGGTCTAATAACTGGACTGCTGTCATCTCACTCGGTCACAGCATGAGAGATGCTTGCAGCGAGTCTTTCTCAGGTGACAGGGAAATCTCCATCTCTGTCCCTGGTGAAAAGGCTCTGCCACGTACCGGCACGTGGATGAGAAGCCACTTTCCCATCTAGATGGGTAAGGAAGGTGTACTTTGAATCCCACCTGAGCTCGGAATTCACTTCTCTGCTTTCTGTTCTCGTCCTCGGGTTTCCCCAAACACCCTTGGATGAGCATTCAGCACCTTACTGAAAGAGTAGAAGGGAGGGAAAACAATGAATCTGTTGGAGTAGAGGAACATTTCAAATCGCCGGAGGGCTCTGTCACACCCACGTTCCACCTGAAACTGATTGGTCCCTTTTCCTTCACGCTTGTCACTTCTCGGGCAGCCTGAAAAGCAGATGCCAGGATTTAGCACTGCTGCAAGTGTTGGAGGGAGACACTTGAAAGACCGAGCTGCACATGAGGTTTCCCTCCAGAGACGTGTTGTAGAGACCCCATTTCCTTTGGGGACAGGAGCCTTTCAGCATCTTCAAGAACTCCCTCACTTGAGCAAGTTCAGGGCATGTGAAAGGCGAGGGTGTCTGCTTCTCTAAGGCTCACATCACCTCCATTTCCCCTTCCAAGGGAAGAACAAGGAAAAGGGAATGTGATAAACAAAGCACACAATGACACCAATCTGGCAGTAGGTGATTAGGGAGAGAAGGAGTGAGCTCCGAGCTCATCAGCTTCTAACTGATGGGTCATTAGGAAACTGCTGTGAAGTGGCTCAGGCTGAGCTTTGTCAGTGGCAACAACAAGTGACAAGAGGAACATGACAATCATGGAGGTTTCAGCGGCTCTTGTGGTAATAGAGAGCACTCACCAAGGAATGCTTGTCAGGTCATGGACTTTCCAGCCTTGGAGTTCTCTAAAAGCCATCTCGATGTGACCTGGGCAAACTGCTCTATGTAAGCCCTTCTGAGCAAGGGCTTGGACCAAGCGATCCCAAAAGAGGCCCCTTGCAAAGTAAATCATGATGTGACTCCATAATCTAAGACAGGAGGAGAGGATGAGAGGAATGATAGAG
This sequence comes from Monarcha castaneiventris obscurior, assembly GCA_026261815.1. Lineage (NCBI taxonomy): Eukaryota > Metazoa > Chordata > Aves > Passeriformes > Monarchidae > Monarcha > Monarcha castaneiventris. Next base: position 51,297 of record JAMPIT010000001.1, on the reverse strand, counting down.
CCCAGAAAATCTGTGACAGCCTCAGAACCCTCCACTTCTCTAGAAACCTCCTTCTAGACCATGGAGAGGGGCAAAACCTGCATTAGAATGTTCCTAATACCACCATTATCATTAACCTGCATCATTGTTCACATCATTTTAGAGCTCTATTGTGACGAACCCATTTTAGAGGTAACCAAAATGACCGGTATGGGATCACTGTGGAGCTGACTCAGCAAAAGGGGTGGGAGTTTGGGAGCTGGGACAGAGGCGTTTATCCCAGGCAGATGCAGAAGGGCAGGGGAGAAGTGGCAGATACCGAGGAGACTCCTGTTCCCAGAGGAAATAGCAATGACCCCAAAGAGCTGAGAAACCTCACTGGGGAAGAAGCCCCTGAGCTCCCAAATGCCCAGCACTGGGTGTGCAGCAGAGCTGCTGATTCCAGCTGGGGAGGTGAGGACTCTGCTGCGAGCTGATCAGGAACAGCCCCTTCCCATGTCTGAGGCCCCAGAAGCAGGGAATGGTCAGAATGCCAATGGCTGAGGGAGGCACGGGGGCAGCTGCTGGAGGAGGGAGAAACCCAGAAGGAGCATTTCAGGCACTGGAAGGACAGGACATTTCTCTGCCCCCCTCCGCTGCTTCCTTTGCTCTCCCCAGAGAGTCGTTTCCGGCAGCTCTGGTATCTCGGGGCTGGGAGGTGGTTTCTGACTCTTCCTCACTCAGCAAACACGCAGCTTGGTCTCGGCATGCACCTCGCCTATCTCATCCTCACGGTCCTCCTGGGACAGCTCCTGGGTAAGTCCTGGCTTTTCATCAAGACACCCTTCTTATTCTTTCCAGGAAAACCTCAAAAGCTTACCAGGACCATGTGGGGAAATACCAGTGAATAGAGGGAAAAGGCTGATAAATGTCTGCTTCTCTTTGTGGTTTGGCAAGTGTTTGCTCAAGAAGCTCTTAGATTTGTAAAGGAAAAGGGAAGGGACAGAAGAGACACCTCAGAGCCCTTCTCTCTCTCTTCTCTTGCCTTCAGTCCATCTCCTCTTCCTCTCTCTTCTCATTGACTTGCAGTTAGCACAGGAGATCTCTCTCGGCTTCCTCTGCAATCCCACATTCCTCCCTTTCTGAGGTAAATTCCAAGATCTCTGCCCCAGGCACTTTTCAGCTCTCATTTCACTGACATTAACAGGGTGTCCCATTCTGCCTCCAGGCTGACCCAGCTCTGTCAAGGCTTCCAGTGTCCTCTGGGCTGACAACACAAGCAGAGGTCCCTCTTTCCAAGCTCAGCACTGTGTGTACACAGAGATCGAGGAGCCCTCAGAGGTCGCAGGAATGAGGAAGCTGGATGAGTCCTTTTGCTGTACCTCGATGGGCTCCTCAGGCTGCTGGACATGTGCTGGTTCCTACACAGATAGTTCAGGCATGACAGGCTGTTCCCTGGTCCTCTGAGCAGTAGGAGCAGAGCAGGGACACAGCCCAGCTCTCCGTTGGGTCATGCTGCTACAATAGCTCTGAACTCCTGCCCAAAATCTCTCAACAATCTGCTATAAGGCAGGCAGCTTTCTCCATCAGGGTTTTTTATCCCCATCATTTTGCTTCCCATAGTCCTTCCCTGTGGAGCTGCTTACATTCACTTTCTTCCAGGCACCACGGGGCAGATCACGGTCACCCAGGAAGATGGACAAGTCATGGTGAAGCAGAGACACCCCTTCCACACCACCTGCAAATACCAGACCAGTGCTTTTGGTGGATTGCTCTGGTACCAGGTGCAGAAAGGCCAAGCCCCACAGCTGGTCTCCTATCACGCAGGGCCTGGCCCCAAGCGCAGCGGCCGTATCACCACGCATCTGAACACCACGGGGAAATACAGTGTCCTGCAGGTGGAGGAAGTGGAGCTCTCTGACAGTGCCTTGTACCTCTGTGCTGTGCAAGACACCCTGGTGCAGGGAACTTCCTCGGCTGTGCAACAAGCCAGGGGAGGGAGGGATGTGTCTGTGAGAGGCTGAGCTTGGGGAAGGGACCCTCAGCTCACCCCAGTGCCTTCCAGAAGGGGCCTCCCCACGTCTCTACAATGGTCTGATGGTTTTGACCCCGTCCATTCTAGCACTTCCCTCGGGAAAATATCCTGGGCTATTTTGGCTCATCTCTGCATTGTAGAGTCTCAAAGTAAAGAAAAATTGCCCTGGTGCTGGTCTGGGACCTTGTCCTTCCACACTCCAGCCCTGCTGCTTTAGGCCCCACACGTCCCCAGCAGAGCCCCGGGCTGGTTCTGTGTCCCTGCCTTGTGTGCTCTTGGAGCAGCGCCGTTTGCATGGACACGTGTGAAGCACAGATTTGTGTGTGGCTCCACACTGCTGTGCACGAACCTGAGTGTGTGCATGTGTGTCCCTCTTCGGGAGGGAATTCCCTGCCTATGCCAGGGATAGCGAGCACTGCTCTGGCCCTGAGCAGCAGAGAGCAGCAGCTTCCCAGGGTCAGACGGAGCCTGAGTGCAGCTGAGTGGGGACGGCAGCTGCCCGCTACAGATGTCTCAAGGGAAGAGGCACTGAAAGGCAGCTCCTGTGTCCTGAGCCCTGCCTTCCCTGCCCCTCCAAAGCTCACGCTCCGCTGATGCTCATTTCACGCCCAGCAAGGACGGTTTCACTCCCGCTTGGAGAATCAGCTGAACTCAGGACAAACAGCACGGGCGGGGCTTCAGCAGGGCTGGCAGCCCCCGTGCCCTCCGCCCCAGCCGGGACACAGCCGCTCTCCCTGTGCTGCGGAGGGCAAAAGGAGGAGCTGTGCCTTGTGGGCATGGCGAGAGGCTCGGCAATCCTGCCGCCCGTGTGCTGCCAGACGCGGAGTGGATCTGCTTCCGATGCGGTGTCGGTGGTGTGTGGGATGTACAAGGGCAGGGCGATGCCAAAAATTCTTGTGCCAAAATTCTTATGTCGCTCTTTGTGGTGGTGCTGTGAGAGGCGGGGGCTGAGCCCGGCCGGGGCGGAGCTGGAGGCGGCGGAGTGGAGGTGGCACGGCCGCAGCACAGAGCCGGGGCCGGCGGGAGCAGCGGTGCTCGGCCGGCGGAGCGGCGGCATGCGGCGGTGCCGGGGCGCGGGGCTGGCGGCGCTGGCCGCTGTGCTGCTCGGTGAGCGGGGGTGGAGGCGAAGGGAGCCGCGGCTGGGGCCGGGGTGATCCCGCAGGTCCCTGGAGGTCCCCTGCGTTCCGGCTTGACTTCTTCACAGACCTCTTCCAGCGCACTAGTCTCTCGTTCATCCCTCCCTCTTCTCCATCCCAAACCCCCTAAGAAATCCCCGGGTTCTATTCTTTGTCCAACCCTGCACAAACATCCCTTCTATATAACTCCCGCAGTCAGTCTTGCCCCCCTTGTTACTTTTCTGTCTGTCTTTTTGTGCTTTCTCTCCTATCCTCCCATTCTCCAGTGACTCCCCCAATCCTCCTGTCATTCACGCATTCATCTCTCTCCAAACGATTAATGGACACTTCCATTCCTGCATATCTTGAAACCCTCTGGGAACTGTTTTCCTCATCATTTCTGTATGTTCCTGACAGCCTCGGCAGGCTTTGTTCTGGCCAGGTCTGGAGGAATTATATGATTTCAGGTTTGTCCATTTTCTGTCCCCGGTAGTGGCTGCTGCCAGAGCCCAGGTACAGCAGGAGCCATGGCTGGAGATCACCGAGGGCACGGGCGTCAACATCAGCTGCTCACATCCCAAAAAACGGATCCAGGACTACATCTATTTCTACCGTCAGCTTCTGGGCCGAGAACCCGAGCTCCTAGCACTCACTACTAGGGGGTCCAAGGAGTTGCCGGACATTGCAGGACAGCTGTCGGTGTCGGAGGATGGCCAGTCCAGCGCGCTGTGGCTCGGGCGGCCCCGGCGCGGGGACGCGGCCGTGTATTACTGCGCGCTGGGGGCCACGGGCGCAGGAGCCGGGGCTGCGGCCGGGCACGAACCGCCGCGGGCGGGGCCGGGCGGGGCCAGCAGGGGCCGCAGGAGGGGCCGCCCGCGGCCAGCAGGGGGCGCTGCCGCGCCGCCCGCCGGGCCTCAGGCGGCTCCGCAGCTCCTTCCTGGGCAGCGGCCGCGCGCACGCCGCGCCCGACACGGCCCCGCACGGCCGCCGGACACACGGCTCGCACAGCCTGCCTCCTGCGCTGACACACTCGGCACGCACTGCCCGGCCTCCCCTCCGGCCCTCCGCCTCCTCCGCCTGGCAGGAAACTGCTGCGGGCCGCGGCTCTGGCATGGCCTTTGGCCCTCTGGGCACGCCCAGTGCTCTTCTCAGCCCGGTCTGCAAAGCAGAGCTGGTCCTTGAGGCCAGCGTCTGTGGTGCGAGCTGACAAAGCAGCTGCACTGACAGGCACACGTGGTCTAATAACTGGACTGCTGTCATCTCACTGGGTCACAGCACGAGAGATGTTTGCAGCGAGTCTTTCTCAGGTGACAGGGAAATCTCCATCTCTGTCCCTGGTGAAAAGGCTCTGCCACGTACTGGCACGTGGATGAGAAGCCACTTTCCCATCTAGATGTGTAAGGAAGGTGTACTTTGAATCCCACCTGAGCTCGGAATTCACTTCTCTGCTTTCTGTTCTCGTCCTCGGATTTCCCCAAACACCCTTGGATGAGCATTCAGCACCTTACTGAAAGAGTAGAAGGGAGGGAAAACAATGAATCTGTTGGAGTAGAGGAGCATTTCAAATCGCCGGAGGGCTCTGTCACACCCACGTTCCACCTGAAACGGATTGGTCGCTTTTCCTTCACATTTGTCACTTCTCGGGCAGCCTGAAAAGCAGATGCCAGGATTTAGCACTGCTGCAAGTGTTGGAGGGAGACACTTGAAAGACCGAGCTGCACATGACGTTTCCCTCCAGAGACGTGTTGTAGAGACCCCATTTCCTTTGGGGAGAGGAGCCTTTCAGCATCTTCAAGAACTCCCTCACCTGAGCCAGTTCAGCAGAGGCCACTGTCAGGGCATGTGAAAGGCAAGGGTGTCTGCTTCTCTAAGGCTCACATCACCTCCATTTTCCTTTCCAAGGAAAGAACAAGGAAAAGGGAATGTGATAAACAAAGCACACAATGACACCAATCTGGCAGTAGGTGATTAGGGAGAGAAGGAGTGAGCTCCGAGCTCATCAGCTTCTAACTGATGGGTCATTAGGAAACTGCTGTGAAGTGGCTCAGGCTGAGCTTTGTCAGTGACAACAACAAGTGACAAGAGGAACATGACAATCATGGAGGTTTCAGCGGCTCTTGTGGGATTAGGGAGCACTCACCAAGGAATGCTTGTCAGGTCATGGACTTTCCAGCCTTGGAGTTCTCTAAAAGCCATCCTGATGTGGCCTGGGCAAACTGCTCTATGTAAGCCCTTCTGAGCAAGGGCTTGGACCAAGCGATCCCAAAAGAGGCCCCTTGCAAAGTAAATCATGATGTGACTTGATAATCTAAGACAGGAGGAGAGGATGAGAGGAATGATAGAGCCTAGAAAATCTGTGACAGCCTCAGAACCCTCCACTTCTCTAGAAACCTCCTTCTAGACCATGGAGAGGGGCAAAACCTGCATTAGAATGTTCCTAATACCACCATTCTCATTAACCTGCATCATTGTTCACATCATTCTAGAGCGTTTTTGTGACGAACCCATTTTGGACGTAACCAAAATGACCAGTATGGGACCATTGTGGAGTTAACTCGGATAAGGGGGTGGGAGTTTGGGAGCTGGGACAGAGGCGTTTATCCCAGGCAGATGCAGAAGGGCAGGGGAGAAGTGGCAGATACCGAGGAGACTCCTGTTCCCAGAGGAAATAGCAATGACCCCAAAAAGCTGAGAAACCTCACTGGGCAAGAAGCCCCTGAGCTCCCAAATGCCCAGCACTGGGTGTGCAGCAGAGCTGCTGATTCCAGCTGGGGAGGTGAGGACTCTGCTGTGAGCTGATCAGGAACAGCCCCTTCCCATGTCTGAGGCCCCAGAAGCAGGGAATGGTCAGAATGCCAATGGCTGAGGGAGGGAGGGGGCAGCTGCTGGAGGAGGGAGAAACCCAGAAGGAGCATTTCAGGCACTGGAAGGACAGGACATTTCTCTGCCCCCCTCCGCTGCTTCCTTTGCTCTCCCCAGAGAGTCGTTTCCGGCAGCTCTGGTATCTCGGGGCTGGGAGGTGGTTTCTGACTCTTCCTCACTCAGCAAACACGCAGCTTGGTCTCGGCATGCACCTCGCCTATCTCATCCTCACGGTCTTCCTGGGACAGCTCCTGGGTAAGTCCTGGCTTTTCATCAAGACACCCTTCTTATTCCTCCCAGGAAAACCTCAAAAGCTTACCAGGACATGTGGGGAAATATCAGTGAATACGGGGAAAAGGCTGATAAATGTCTGCTTCTCTTTGTGGTTTGGCAAGTGTGTGCTCAAGAAGCTCTTAGATTTGTAAAGGAAAAGGGAAGGGACAGAAGAGAAACCCCAGAGCCCTTCTCTTTTTTTCTCTTGCCTTCATTCCATCTGCTCTGGCTCTCTCTTCTGATCGACCTGCAGTTAGCACAGGAGATCTCTCTCGGCTTCCTCTGCAATCCCACATTCCTCCCTTTCTGAGGTAAATTCCGAGATCTCTGCCCCAGGCACTTTTCAGCTCTCATTTCACTGACATTAACAGGGTGTCCCGTTCTGCCTCCAGGCTGACCCAGCTCTGTCAAGGCTTCCAGTGTCCTCTGGGCTGACAACACAAGCAGAGGTCCCTCTTTCCAAGCTCAGCACTGTGTGTACTCAGGGATCGAGGAGCCCTCAGAGGTGGCAGGAATGAGGAAGCAGGATGAGTCCTTTTGCTGCACCTCGATGGGCTCCTCAGGCTGCTGGACATGTGCTGGTTCCAGCACAGATAGTTCAGGCATGACAGGCTGTTCCCCGGTCCTCTGAGCAGTAGGAGCAGAGCAGGGACACAGCCCAGCTCTCCGTTGGGTCATGCAGTGCAAATAGCTCTGAACTCCTACCCGAAATCTCTCAACATTCCACTATAAGGCAGGGAGCTTTCTCCATCAGGGTTTTTTATCCCCATCATTTTGCTTCCCATAGTCCTTCCCTGTGGAGCTGCTGACATTCACTTTCTTCCAGGCACCACGGGGCAGATCACGGTCACCCAGGAAGATGGACAAGTCATGGTGAAGCAGAGACGCCCCTTCCACACCACCTGCAAATACCAGACCAGTGATTTTAGGGCATTATTCTGGTACCAGGTGCAGAAAGGCCAAGCCCCACAGCTGGTCTCCTATCACGCAGGGCCTGGCCCCAAGCGCAGCGGCCGTATCACCACGCATCTGAACACCACGGGGAAATACAGTGTCCTGCAGGTGGAGGAAGTGGAGCTCTCTGACAGTGCCTTGTACCTCTGTGCTGTGCAAGACACCCTGGTGCAGGGAACTTCCTCGGCTGTGCAACAAGCCAGGGGAGGGAGGGATGTGTCTGTGAGAGGCTGAGCTTGGGGAAGGGACCCTGAGCTCACCCCAAGGCTCACGCGAAGGGACCTCCCCAGGTCTCTACAATGGTCTGATTGTTTTGACCACATCCATCCTAGCATTTCCCCTGTGTTGCTCTAGATTATTTTGACCATGTCCACATTGTGCAGTCTCTAAATAACAAAAACAAACAAACAAAAAATCCCTTTTCTTGTCTGGGATCTTATCCTTTCACATAATGCTCCTCGCCTGCTGCTTTTGGCCCCACATATCCTCAGAAGAGTCCTTGAGTGATTGATATTCCCGGGTGTGTCCCTGCCTTGTGTGCTCTAGGAGCAGCGCCGTTTGCATGGACACATGTGAAGCACAGATTTGTGTGTGGCTCCACACTGTTGTGCACGAACCTGAGTGTGTGCATGTGTGTCCCTCTTCGGGAGGGAATTCCCTGCCTATGCCAGGGATAGCGAGCACTGCTCTGGCCCTGAGCAGCAGAGAGCAGCAGCTTCCCAGGGTCAGACGGAGCCTGAGTGCAGCTGAGTGGGGACGGCAGCTGCCCGCTACAGATGTCTCAAGGGAAGAGGCACTGAAACGCAGCTCCTGTGTCCTGAGCCCTGCCTTCCCTGCCCCTCCAAAGCTCACGCTCCGCTGATGCTCATTTCACGCCCAGCAAGGACGGTTTCACTCCCGCTTGGAGGATCAGCTGAACTCAGGACAAACAGCACGGGCGGGGCTTCAGCAGGGCTGGCAGCCCCCGTGCCCTCCGCCCCAGCCGGGACACAGCCGCTCTCCCTGTGCTGCGGAGGGCAAAAGGAGGAGCTGTGCCTTGTGGGCATGGCGAGAGGCTCGGCAATCCTGCCGCCCGTGTGCTGCCAGTCGCGGAGTGGATCTGCTTCCGATGCGGTGTCGGTGGTGTGTGGGATGAAGAAGGGCGGGGCGATGCCAAAAATTCTTGTGCCAAAATTCTTATGTCGCTCTTTGTGGTGGTGCTGTGAGAGGCGGGGGCTGAGCCCGGCCGGGGCGGAGCTGGAGGCGGCGGGGAGGAGCGGGGTGGAGAGGAAAGGACAGGAGAGGAGACGACAAGCGAGGAGAGGACAGGACAGGACAGGACAGGACAGGACAGGACAGGACTGCGAGGGGTAGCGATGCTCGGCCGGCGGGGCGGCGGCATGCGGCGGTGTCGGGGCGCGGGGCTGGCGGCGCTGGCCGCGGTGCTGCTCGGTGCGTGGGGGAGCGCAGGAGGATGAGGGTCGGGGCTGACTTTGGGATGTTCCCCGGGGATCCCGGCGCCACCTCCTCTATCTCTTTCAACATCTCTTACCCCCTTCTTTGTCCCTCTGTCGTATCTCATCCCCCTTTCCAAACCCTCCAAGTCCCCATCTCTCTTGGCATGAGCCTGCTTGTGTCTGTGCCTGCTTTTCATTGCACCCTTCTCCTTCCCCTGCATGCTCAGTTATTATTGCCCTGATCAGAGCCCTCTCCCCTTCACTGTAACACCCCTTTCCCTGTCTACTCTTCATCCATCCACCCACACATCCTCACCCTTCTTTCCAAGCATCATCCCTTGCCTCTCTTTCTACTCGGAGACCTCTCTCATCTCTCCCTCTGATTGTTTCATATCCGTAGGCACAACTTTTCTCTCCTGCATGTCTCTGTTATTCCATACATCCACACATGCCCCTGTGCATACAAAGTTATTTTTCTTCTGAATTCAGCCTTCCATAATTCCCTGTTGTAAACCCAACCCTCCTGGCCCTTCTTCCTCTTGCTGTCCATCCCTCCATGCAGCCGACATTTTCATTTCTCCATGCGTCAATTTCGAATTCCAACCCACACCAGCACCGCTCTCCATGCCTGATAACGTGCATTCCTCCCCGTTTTTTAAAAGTCTGGCTCTGTCTCACTGCCCAAGCTGCTGACTGTGTCGGTGGGAAAAGAAACAAAGCTGAACGATCCTAGCTGAGCTTTGCACTTTCTTACTCCTTTCTTGGCAGTGGCTGTGGGCAGAGCCCAGGTACAGCAGGAGCTGTTCGCAGAGACCTTGGAGGGCACCGGCATCAACATCAGCTGCTCACACCCCAACATACAACAGACAGAATTGATCTACTGGTACCGTCAGCTCCCGGGCCGAGGGCCCGAACTCCTCGCGAGCGCTCACAAAGACTCCAAAGAGGTGCCGGCCATTGCGGGTCATCTGTGGGTGTCGGCAGATGGGCGCTCCAGCGCGCTGTGGCTCGGGCGGCCCCGGCGCGGGGACGCGGCCGTGTATTACTGCGCGCTGGGGGCCACGGGCGCAGGAGCCGGGGCTGCGGCCGGGCACGAACCGCCGCGGGCGGGGCCGGGCGGGGCCAGCAGGGGCCGCTCCGCTCCCGGCTCACCGCGGGCCCGGCACACGGGCTGCCCTTCCGCCAGAGACTCCTCCGAGCACAGGGCTGCTCCCCTGCAACGTGCACGAAACAATTCTGCTGGAATGGAAAACTGCGGGCAGCATCAAGGCAATCGGGGAAGGTATTTCTGAGCCTATTGGCAGCCAACGGAAGGCTCGGGAGATGCTGGCTCATTGCTCGGTGAGGAAGGGGACCTGCTGACAGATGACAGGGAAAAGGCTGACACACTCAATGCCTATTTGCCCTCATTTTAACTGATGTCGCTTCTCCCCAGTTCTATCACATCCCTGAGCCTCCCTGAAACCTTTCTGGGAATAAAGCAGCACCCAGAGTAGAAGAAGAAGTAATTAAAGAACTCATGCATTCATTTGCACGTACACTCATACCTCTGCATTTAGGGAGAGGTGTGTGCCAAAGGAGACCCAAGTACAGACGCTTCTTCAGGCATGTACCCACAGATATGCAAACACACGCGCTCACTCCTGTTTCTGCTCCTGCACCCAAGTCTTCACAGGCACATCTACATGAACATTCCTGTACAGAGATGTGCACACATAAAGTACATCCCAACACATACCTATTCCCACATACTTCCATATATGCCCTCCCTTCTTCACTCCTCAGCTCACTGTGATGGTCACCGGGTTTTGCCTCCCCACATATGTGCATTGGGCAGCTGGTTTCAACCCTGTCCTATTAAAACTGCCTTCAGGGAAGCATTCGGGCCTTGTTTGACATCTTACCCTCCGTTCAGCCTGTGAGTACACAAAGTATGCCATGACCTTGCCCGACTCCTTGTCCTTCCCCACAAGGCTCCAGCCCTGCCACAGTTGTTCCCAGGCGTCCTCAGCAGCATCCATGCTTGCTAGTGTTTTTGCCAGTGTTCCTGGTTTGTGTGCACTTCTGTGCAGCCAGGGTGCACAGGAATCCATGTGGGAGCACAAATCCACACCAATGTGCAGGAGCCACCAGGAGCCTCTGTGTGTGTGTCTCTGTGTGTGTTATTCAACAAGTGAAATGCGTTGATCCCACTGGAGACACTGTCCACTGCTCTGCCCTGAGCATCACACAGCAGCATTTCCCCAGATTCATTGGGAGCCTGAGTGCAGTTGAACAATGAGGTAGCAGCCTGCAGGAGATTTGCCCAGGGAGGAGGAACTGAAATGCAGTCCCTGCTTCCTGAGCGCTCCTTTTCCAGCTGCTCTAAACATCACGCTCTTCTACTGCCAGTTGCAGGCCCCAGCAAGGATGGTTTTACCTAAGTTTGGATTCTTAGCTTAATTCCGTTTGGAATGTTGGGAGAGCCTCAGCATGGCTGCGAGTGCTAACACACACACAGACACACAGACACACAGACACACAGACACACACACGTCTCTCCATGCCAGTGCACAGCTGCTCTCCCCTGTGCTGCTTTAGGGTGGATTCATGGACAGGGAGAAAGACTGAGGGTTCCTGTCCACCTCCTCTATCCATGTGAGTGGATTTCTTTTCAGTGCCCTGAAGGACGATTCAGGATTCGGCGCTTGACAGCAAAGAGGGGATGTGACAGAGCAGATTATGGAAGTGAAAGGAGCACATGGATTGTCAATCTTGAGCTCCATGATACCAGCCCGATCCCCTGACACCCACCCCGGCGCCGCCGCTTCCGAAGTGCAGAGACCCGACCGCCGCCCCACTCCCACCGCGCTCGCCTCCTTCCGTTCCCTGCCAGGACTCGGTGAGAGCCCGAGCGGCGCCGGTGCAGGGCTCAGCCCCGGGGCGGAGCTGGCGGCGGCGGAGAGGAGAGCAGAGGAGAGCAGAGGAGAGCAGAGGAGAGGAGAGCAGAGGAGAGCAGAGGAGTGGAGGCGGCGGAGAGGAGGCGGCACGGCCAGGGCACAGAGCCGGGGCTGACAGCGGTGCTCGGCCGGCGGAGCGGCGGGATGCGGCGGTGCCGGGGCGCGGGGCTGGCGGCGCTGGCCGCCGTGCTGCTCGGTGAGCGGGGGTGGCACTGGAGGTGCCGGAGGCCGGGGCTGGGTCCGGGTCTGCCTGGGAGTCGTCTGTGGCACTCCTGCTACTCCTCTCCCTTTTTTCACCCACTGCCTGCATCCCTCCTCTCCTTAACGAAACCAATTCCCACCGAACTTGCCGGTTTTATTACTCCAGTTCTTTATCCATTCGTTGATTCGTTCATTCCTTCATCCACCCACCCATTCATTCATTTCAGCCAATCCCTTTTCCTCATTCCAGTCTCGCCCTCTGCAGTCTGACACTTCTCCAAACTATCCCACATTCTCATTTCGAAGCAACCACTCTTGGAAAAATAATCCCTGCATACTGTACTCTCGGAGCATATCCCACTTAGCTCAGATCTGTCCTGCTCTGCCCTCTCCCCTGTCCGCGTGCAAGGCATTTGCTGCTGATGGAAAGTGATTCTTCTTTTCTCCGTGGCAGTGGCTGTGGCCAGAGCCCAGGTACGGCAGGAGCCGTCACTGGAGACCACCGAGGGCACCGGCATCAACATCAGCTGCTCACACCCGGACATACAGACTCGCGATACGATCCAATGGTACCGTCAGCTCCCGGGCCGAGGGCCCGAACTCCTGGCGCTCACTGTGAAAGAGTCCAAAGAGGTGCCGGCCATTGCGGGACATCTGTGGGTGTCGGCAGATGGGCGCTCCAGCGCGCTGTGGCTCGGGCGGCCCCGGCGCGGGGACGCGGCCGTGTATTACTGCGCGCTGGGGGCCACGGGCGCAGGAGCCGGGGCTGCGGCCGGGCACGAACCGCCGCGGGCGGGGCCGGGCGGGGCCAGCAGGGGCCGCAGGAGGGGCCGCCCGCGGCCAGCAGGGGGCGCTGCCGCGCCGCCCGCCGGGCCTCAGGCGGCTCCGCAGCTCCTTCCTGGGCAGCGGCCGCGCGCACGCCGCGCCCGACACGGCCCCGCACGGCCGCCGGACACACGGCTCGCACAGCCTGCCTCCTGCGCTGACACACTCGGCACGCACTGCCCGGCCTCCCCTCCGGCCCTCCGCCTCCTCCGCCTGGCAGGAAACTGCTGCGGGCCGCGGCTCTGGCATGGCCTTTGGCCCTCTGGGCACGCCCAGTGCTCTTCTCAGCCCGGTCTGCAAAGCAGAGCTGGTCCTTGAGGCCAGCGTCTGTGGTGCGAGCTGACAAAGCAGCTGCACTGGCAGGCACACGTGGTCTAATAACTGGACTGCTGTCATCTCACTCGGTCACAGCATGAGAGATGCTTGCAGCGAGTCTTTCTCAGGTGACAGGGAAATCTCCATCTCTGTCCCTGGTGAAAAGGCTCTGCCACGTACTGGCACGTGGATGAGAAGCCACTTTCCCATCTAGATGGGTAAGGAAGGTGTACTTTGAATCCCACCTGAGCTCGGAATTCACTTCTCTGCTTTCTGTTCTCGTCCTCGGGTTTCCCCAAACACCCTTGGATGAGCATTCAGCACCTTACTGAAAGAGTAGAAGGGAGGGAAAACAATGAATCTGTTGGAGTAGAGGAACATTTCAAATCGCCGGAGGGCTCTGTCACACCCACGTTCCACCTGAAACTGATTGGTCCCTTTTCCTTCACATTTGTCACTTCTCGGGCAGCCTGAAAAGCAGATGCCAGGATTTAGCACTGCTGCAAGTGTTGGAGGGAGACACTTGAAAGACCGAGCTGCACATGAGGTTTCCCTCCAGAGACGTGTTGTAGAGACCCCATTTCCTTTGGGGACAGGAGCCTTTCAGCATCTTCAAGAACTCCCTCACTTGAGCCAGTTCAGCAGAGGCCACTGTCAGGGCATGTGAAAGGCGAGGGTGTCTGCTTCTCTAAGGCTCACATCACCTCCATTTCCCCTTCCAAGGGAAGAACAAGGAAAAGGGAGTGTGATAAACAAAGCACACAATGACACCAATCTGACAGTCGGTGATAAGGAAGAGAAGGAATGAGCTCCGAGCTCATCAGCTTCTAACTGATGGGTCATTAGGAAACTGCTGTGAAGTGGCTCAGGCTGAGCTTTGTCAGTGACAACAACAAGTGACAAGAGGAACAACATGACAATCATGGAGGTTTGAGAGGCTTTTGTGGGATTAGGGAACACTCACCAAGGAATGTTTGTAAAGTCATGGAGTTTCCAGCCTTGGAGTTCTCCAAAAGCCATCTCGATGTGACCTGGGCAAACTGCTCTATGTAAGCCCTTCTGAGCAAGGGCTTGGAACAAGTGACCCCAAAAGAGGTCCCTTGCAAAGTGAACCATGATGTGGTTCCATAATCTGAGACAGGAGGAGAGGATGAGAGGAATGATCGAGCCTAGAAAATCTGTGACAGCCTCAGAACCCTCCACTTCTCTAGAAACCTCCTTCTAGACCATGGAGAGGGGCAAAACCTGCATTAGAATGTTCCTAATACCACCATTCTCATTAACCTGCATCATTGTTCACATCATTCTAGAGCGTTTTTGTGACGAACCCATTTTGGACGTAACCAAAATGACCAGTATGGGACCATTGTGGAGTTAACTCGGATAAGGGGGTGGGAGTTTGGGAGCTGGGACAGAGGCGTTTATCCCAGGCAGATGCAGAAGGGCAGGGGAGAAGTGGCAGATACCGAGGAGACTCCTGTTCCCAGAGGAAATAGCAATGACCCCAAAAAGCTGAGAAACCTCACTGGGCAAGAAGCCCCTGAGCTCCCAAATGCCCAGCACTGGGTGTGCAGCAGAGCTGCTGATTCCAGCTGGGGAGGTGAGGACTCTGCTGTGAGCTGATCAGGAACAGCCCCTTCCCATGTCTGAGGCCCCAGAAGCAGGGAATGGTCAGAATGCCAATGGCTGAGGGAGGGAGGGGGCAGCTGCTGGAGGAGGGAGAAACCCAGAAGGAGCATTTCAGGCACTGGAAGGACAGGACATTTCTCTGCCCCCCTCCGCTGCTTCCTTTGCTCTCCCCAGAGAGTCGTTTCCGGCAGCTCTGGTATCTCGGGGCTGGGAGGTGGTTTCTGACTCTTCCTCACTCAGCAAACACGCAGCTTGGTCTCGGCATGCACCTCGCCTATCTCATCCTCACGGTCTTCCTGGGACAGCTCCTGGGTAAGTCCTGGCTTTTCATCAAGAAATGCTTCTTATTCTTTCCAGGAAAACCTCAAAAGCTTACCAGGACCATGTGGGGAAATACCAGTGAATGGAGGGAAAAGGCTGATAAATGTCTGCTTCTCTTTGTGGTTGGGCAAGTGTTTGTTCAAGAAGCTCTTAGATTTGTAAAGGAAAGGGAAGGGACAGAAGAGACCCCTCAGAGCCCTTCTCTGTCTCTTCTCTTGCCTTCAGTCCATCTCCTCTTCCTCTCTCTTCTCATTGACTTGCAGTTAGCACAGGAGATCTCTCTCGGCTTCCTCTGCAATCCCACATTCCTCCCTTTCTGAGGTAAATTCCGAGATCTCTGCCCCAGGGACTTTTCAACTCTCATTTCACTGACATTAACAGGGTGTCCCGTTCTGCCTCCAGGCAGTCCCAGCTCTGTCAAGGCTTCCAGTGTCCTCTGGGCTGGCAACACAAGCAGAGGTCCCTCTTTCCAAGCTCAGCACTGTGTGTACTCAGGGATCGAGGAGCCCTCAGAGGTGGCAGGAATGGGGAAGCAGGATGAGTCTTTTTGCTGCACCTCGATGGGCTCCTCACGCTGCTGGACATGTGCTGGTTCCAGCACACGTAGTTCAGGCATGACAGGCTGTTCCCCGGTCCTCTGAGCAGTAGGAGCAGAGCAGGGACACAGCCCAGCTCTCCGTTGGGTCATGCTGCTACAATAGCTCTGAACTCCTGCCCAAAATCTCTCAACAATCAGCTATAAGGCCGGGAGCTTTCTCCATCAGGGTTTTTTATCTCCATCATTTTGCTTCCCGTGGTCCTTTCCTGTGGAGCTGCTGACATTCACTTTCTTCCAGGCACCACGGGGCAGATCACGGTCACCCAGGAAGATGGACAAGTCATGGTGAAGCAGAGACACCCCTTCCACACCACCTGCAAATACCAGACCAGTGGTTTTAGGGCATTATTCTGGTACCAGGTGCAGAAAGGCCAAGCCCCACAGCTGGTCTCCTATCACGCAGGGCCTGGCCCCAAGCGCAGCGGCCGTATCACCACGCATCTGAACACCACGGGGAAATACAGTGTCCTGCAGGTGGAGGAAGTGGAGCTCTCTGACAGTGCCTTGTACCTCTGTGCTGTGCAAGACACCCTGGTGCAGGGAACTTCCTCGGCTGTGCAACAAGCCAGGGGAGGGAGGGATGTGTCTGTGAGAGGCTGAGCTTGGGGAAGGGACCCTCAGCTCACCCCAGTGCCTTCCAGAAGGGGCCTCCCCACATCTCTACAATGGTCTGATTGTTTTGACCCTGTCCATTCTAGCACTTCCCTCGGGAAAATATCCTGGGCTGTTTTGGCTCCTCTCTGCATTGTAGAGTCTCAAAGTAAAGAAAAATTGCCCTGGTGCTTGTCTGGGACCTTGTCCTTCCACACTCCAGCCCTGCTGCTTTAGGCCCCACACGTCCCCAGCAGAGCCCCGGGCTGGTTCTGTGTCCCTGCCTTGTGTGCTCCCGGAGCAGCGCCGTTTGCATGGACACGTGTGAAGCACAGATTTGTGTGTGGCTCCACACTGCTGTGCACGAACCTGAGTGTGTGCATGTGTGTCCCTCTTCGGGAGGGAATTCCCTGCCTATGCCAGGGATAGCGAGCACTGCTCTGGCCCTGAGCAGCAGAGAGCAGCAGCTTCCCAGGGTCAGACGGAGCCTGAGTGCAGCTGAGTGGGGACGGCAGCTGCCCGCTACAGATGTCTCAAGGGAAGAGGCACTGAAACGCAGCTCCTGTGTCCTGAGCCCTGCCTCCCCTGCCCCTCCAAAGCTCACGCTCCGCTGATGCTCATTTCACGCCCAGCAAGGACGGTTTCACTCCCGCTTGGAGAATCAGCTGAACTCAGGACAAACAGCACGGGCGGGGCTTCAGCAGGGCTGGCAGCCCCCGTGCCCTCCGCCCCAGCCGGGACACAGCCGCTCTCCCTGTGCTGCGGAGGGCAAAAGGAGGAGCTGTGCCTTGTGGGCATGGCGAGAGGCTCGGCAATCCTGCCGCCCGTGTGCTGCCAGACGCGGAGTGGATCTGCTTCCGATGCGGTGTCGGTGGTGTGTGGGATGAAGAAGGGCGGGGCGATGCCAAAAATTCTTGTGCCAAAATTCTTATGTCGCTCTTTGTGGTGGTGCTGTGAGAGGCGGGGGCTGAGCCCGGCCGGGGCGGAGCTGGAGGCGGCGGAGTGGAGGTGGCACGGCCGCAGCACAGAGCCGGGGCCGGCGGGAGCAGCGGTGCTCGGCCGGCGGAGCGGCGGCATGCGGCGGTGCCGGGGCGCGGGGCTGGCGGCGCTGGCCGCCGTGCTGCTCGGTGAGCGGGGGTGGAGGCGAAGGGAGCCGCGGCTGGGGCCGGGGTGATCCCGCAGGTCCCTGGAGGTCCCCTGCGTTCCGGCTTGACTTCTTCACAGACCTCTTCCAGCGCACTAGTCTCTCGTTCATGCCTCCCTCTCCTCCATCCCAAACTCCCTAGGAAATCTCCGGGTTCTATTCTTTGTCCAACCCTGCTCAAAGATTCCTTCTGTATACCTCCCGTAGTCAGTCTTGCCCCTCTTGTAACTTTTCTTTCTGTCTTTTTGTGCTTTCTCTCCTATCCTCCCATTCTGCAGTGACTTCTCCAATCCTCCGTTCATTCACGCATTCATCTGTCCACAAACGATTAATGGACACTTCCATTCCTGCATATCTTGACATCCTGTGGGAACTGTTTTCCTCAAATCTCTGTACATGCCAGACTGCTTCTGCGGGATTTGTTCTGGGGATTTGCAGGCAGGGCTGGGGAGAAAGTAGGAGTTGAGGTTTGTCCTTCTTTGTCTCCCTTGCAGCGGCTGCGGTCAGAGGCCAAATACAGCAGGAGCCATGGCTGGAGATCACCGAGGGCACCGGCATCAACATCAAGTGTTCACACCCCAACACCCGGACGGGCGATTTCATCCACTTCTACCGCCAGCTCCCGGGCCAAAGGCCCGAACTCCTGGCTGTCACTGCTAAAGCGTCCAAGAACATTCAGGCCCCTGAAGGGCGTCTGTGGGTGTCGGCAGATGGGCGCTCCAGCGCGCTGTGGCTCGGGCGGCCCCGGCGCGGGGACGCGGCCGTGTATTACTGCGCGCTGGGGGCCACGGGCGCAGGAGCCGGGGCTGCGGCCGGGCACGAACCGCCGCGGGCGGGGCCGGGCGGGGCCAGCAGGGGCCGCAGCAGGGGCCGCCCGCGGCCAGCAGGGGGCGCTGCCGCGCCGCCCGCCGGTGCCGCCTCGCCCCGATCGTGCCGGGCTGCCGGGGCGCTTCCGACAGCGGCACCGGAATGAGCACCGGCACTGACACCGACACCGGCACCGGCACTGACACCGACACCGGCACTGACACCGACACCGGCACCGGCACCGGCATTGACACCGACACCGGCACCGGCACCGGCACTGATACCGACACCGACACCGGCTTTGACATCGGCACCGACACTGACACTGACACCGGCATTGACACCGGCACTGACACCGACACTGACACCGACACTGACACTGGCACTGACATTGACATTGACATTGACACCGACACCGGTGCCGACACCGACACTGGTACCTTCGTGACCCTGCACCCCCAAAGCCTCCATCATTCCCTTTCCCTCTCTCTGCTCCCTACCCAAAACATCCCACATCTTTCACGACACCCAAACACTTTTTCACTGCATTCGATAAGGCAGGAAAAGTCCTGGGTTTATAAGACGATTCCCTCACCCTTCTGAGGACTTTCACCCCCACACAAGTGTCAATCATCATACCCTAATCTTGAGTGAGGAGGTTATACCAAAGAGGCTTTTGCTGGGAGTCGTGCAGCCGAAGGGAAGCAGTGTTTCTGACTCTGGATATGGCTGTTTTCATGAGGTGCTGTTCCCAGACATGTTTCCCTTGAAGGGACTCGTTTAAGGACGGCAACCTAAATATATTTATAGGAATGAAAGGAAAGTCTAATTTGATCCATGATGATAGTGATTAAGGATAAAAGGTTTTAATCAGAATTACTGACTATAATGTATAGAGAGTTATGAATACCAGTATAGTGCCCTTTTCATCAAATCAATCATTTCAAAGTTATCTTAATAACTATTAAGTAAATATTGATGTAACTCACCTATACAAATGACCATTGGAAAATCTCTTTTGCCCTGCCTTGAGAAGTGACTTGGAGGGGATACCCCCCCTCAAGGAGAGTCTTTCCAACATACTCCTCCTAGAAAGGTATGTTAGACCTCCCTGCCCTTTCAATGTGGGACTGAGTTTTAATAGCACAAAGTGCGGGACTGTCAGTCAGATGTTGCTCGTCGAGCTGCGCCACCTCAGCAGCCCTTAGCTCAGCAGCTTATGTAAGTTTTCAGTACTATTGCTTGTTGGTTCCTTTGTCAAGAACTTTGCCTGCCACATCCTCACCAATGCCAGTTTGTGTCAGGAATACTTTTTCTTTCTTCAGAACGTTTAATTTTGGGATTGACGAGTCAGCCTGCTCTCAGCATTCTGCAACACCAAAACCAGTGTGACCCCTCCCCCTTCCCCACCCATCACTGATCACTTTTGCAAATAGGGCAAAGTTTGAGCTGCTTTACCCCTCCCAAGGCAGAACATCCTGGTGCATCTTCTTAGAAGGTGGCACAGAGGCGTGTTTTGGATTTAGTCTGAGAATGATGCTGTAACACACTGATGGTTTGGTTCTGGCTCAGTAGTGCTTATTCTCAGTCAAGGACTTTCCAGTGCCTCAGGTCCTGCCAACGACAAGGTGCACAGTAAGCCAGGAGGTATCATGGCCAGGACGGCTGATCCACATTGCCAAAGGAATCTTCCATACCATATGACGCCATGCTCAGTGTATAAACTGGGGGGGAGTGGTCCAGGAGGTGCCAATCACTGCTCAGGGACAGGCTGGGCATCGATCCAACGTGCAGGTGGTGCCCAGATCCAGTGTGCAGGTGGTACAGCTGAGGGCTTCTTCCTGTCCTTTTGTGACCTCAGCGGCATTAGCGCCAGGGAGTTCTGCTGGCAAGCGCAGCCAGGGCTGACTCCTTTCCTCATGGGTCTGCTTTTGAGCTGCAGCTTGAGAGTAGCTGAGGGCCAAGCTCATCCTTTTATCACAAGGTAATGGGCACTGCAGAGAAGGGAAGAGCAGGGGACATTTGTACCTAGAATTTCACAAGACCTAACACAGCCTCTCTCATGTTTCCTTTATGACTAAATTAGTGACAGAAGGGTTCAGGGATAAGGTGCGTGGAAAAAGTGCCTGCTCTACCAGGCTCAGAATTGTTATTTCCATGCAAAGCCCAGGCCTAGTAACAAAAATCAGTAGGAAGACCATGTTGATGTTAATGCTGTTAATGTTTTCATGAACACCACGAGTACTGGAAAATGGGGAGCTCTCAGAAGTCCATGGATAACACACAGTGAGAGGAACAGGCCTTGACTGTCAGGCACAGCTCTTCTTCAGAAGATATGGACAGACCCCTCACAGAAAAGAGTGAGGGATTTCAGGAGACACCCAGCACAACATGGGACAGCAATGTGCCCTTGCAGCAAGGGAGGCCAACTGCACCCTGAGCTGTGTGAGTCAAAGTGTTGTCAGCAGGTCCAAGAAGGTGACCCTGTTGCTTCAGCCCTTGGGGGAAAATATCTGGAGTACTGCATCCATGCTGGAGATCCTTGTTCCAAGAAGGAAATCGACGTCCTGAAGCAAGTCCATCCAAGGCCACCCAGTCAATTAGAGGCCTGACAAACATGACATGCAAGGAGAGGACAACGGGCTGGCCTGCTTCTCTTGGAGAAGAGATGTCTCAGGCTGACTTTCTTCCTTTCTAGCACTACTTTTTGAAAGGAAAGAGAGAAGAAGGACCTGCTGTCTGGAGTGCTCATGAGATGCAACATGGGGAGTTTTATTAAGCAATAGTCCAGAAGAAATAATAACCCCTGCCCCTGATGCCCACGCGCCCATGTGCACCTCTTTCCTCAAACTCCTTTGGCCACAGCACAGCTTTTAGGGATCGTCCTGGGACTGCAGAAGTGCAGCTGAAGGGAGGTTCTCTGCCATCTACAGGATGTTTCCAGCCCCTGTGCTCGGAAAGAGCTCCGGGAAGCTGCTCCATTTCCTGGGCCGGGGCGCTGCTTCTGCCTCAGGCTGCAGCTGGTTCTGTGCAGGCTGATTCCGCCGGGATGTCCTTGCTGGACGAGGGGGAGAGTCCATTTGCCAAGACACCAAGCCGTGCCGGTGCAGAGCCCCTGAGTGCACTGAGCCCGGGCGAGAGCCCGAGAGGCACCGGCGCAGGGCTCAGCCCCGGGGCGGAGCTGGCGGCGACGGGAAAGGGAGGCGAGAGAAGGAAGGGAAGGCCAGGGGAGCCGGGGCTGGGCGGGGGCAGCGATGCTCGGCCGGCGGGGCGGCGGCATGCGGCGGTGTCGG
This sequence comes from Monarcha castaneiventris obscurior, assembly GCA_026261815.1. Classification (NCBI taxonomy): domain Eukaryota; kingdom Metazoa; phylum Chordata; class Aves; order Passeriformes; family Monarchidae; genus Monarcha; species Monarcha castaneiventris. Next base: position 30,001 of record JAMPIT010000001.1, on the reverse strand, counting down.
GGCGCGGGGCTGGCGGCGCTGGCCGCGGTGCTGCTCGGTGCGTGGGGGAGCGGAGGAGGATGAGGGTCGGGGCTGACTTTGGGATGTTCCCCGGGGATCCCGGTGCCACCTCCTCTATCTCTTTCAACATCTCTTACCCCCTTCTTTGTCCCTCTGTCGTATCTCATCCCCCTTTCCAAACCCTCCAAGTCCCCATCTCTCTTGGCATGAGCCTGCTTGTGTCTGTGCCTGCTTTTCATTGCACCCTTCTCCTTCCCCTGCATGCTCAGTTATTATTGCCCCGATCAGAGCCCTCTCCCCTTCATTGTAACACCTCCTTTCCCTGTCTACTCTTCATCCATCCACCCACACATCCTCATCCTTCTTTCCAAGCATCATCCCTTGCCTCTCTTTCTACTCGGAGACCTCTCTCATCTCTCCCTCTGATTGTTTCATATCCGTAGGCACAACTTTTCTCTCCTGCATGTCTCTGTTATTCCATACATCCACACATGCCCCTGTGCATACAAAGTTATTTTTCTTCTGAATTCAGCCTTCCATAATTCCCTGTTGTAAACCCAACCCTCCTGGCCCTTCTTCCTCTTGCTGTCCATCCCTCCATGCAGCCGACATTTTCATTTCTCCATGCGTCAATTTCGAATTCCAACCCACACCAGCACCACTCTCCATGCCTGATAACGTGCATTCCTCCCCGTTTTTTAAAAGTCTGGCTCTGTCTCACTGCCCAAGCTGCTGACTGTGTCGGTGGGAAAAGAAACAAAGCTGAACGATCCTAGCTGAGCTTTGCACTTTCTTACTCCTTTCTTGGCAGTGGCTGTGGGCAGAGCCCAGGTACAGCAGGAGCTGTTCGCAGAGACCTTGGAGGGCACCGGCATCAACATCAGCTGCTCCCACCCCAACATACAAAGCGCAGAATTGATCTACTGGTACCGTCAGCTCCCGGGCCGAGGGCCCGAACTCCTCGCGAGCGCTAACAAAGACTCCAAAGAGGTGCCGGCCATTGCGGGTCATCTGTGGGTGCCGGCAGATCGGCGCTCCAGCGCGCTGTGGCTCGGGCGGCCCCGGCGCGGGGACGCGGCCGTGTATTACTGCGCGCTGGGGGCCACGGGCGCAGGAGCCGGGGCTGCGGCCGGGCACGAACCGCCGCGGGCGGGGCCGGGCGGGGCCAGCAGGGGCCGCTCCGCTCCCGGCTCACCACGGGCCCGGCACACGGGCTGCCCTTCCGCCAGAGACTCCTCCGAGCACAGGGCTGCTCCCCTGCAACGTGCACGAAACAATTCTGCTGGAATGGAAAACTGCGGGCAGCATCAAGGCAATCGGGGAAGGTATTTCTGAGCCTATTGGCAGCCAACGGAAGGCTCGGGAGATGCTGGCTCATTGCTCGGTGAGGAAGGGGACCTGCTGACAGATGACAGGGAAAAGGCTGTCACACTCAATTGCCTATTTGCCCTCATTTTAACTGATGTCGCTTCTCCCCAGTTCTATCACATCCCTGAGCCTCCCTGAAACCTTTCTGGGAATAAAGCAGCACCCAGAGTAGAAGAAGAAGTAATTAAAGAACTCATACATTCATTTGCACGTACACTCATACCTCTGCATTTAGGGAGAGGTGTGTGCCAAAGGAGACCCAAGTACAGACGCTTCTCCAGGCATGTACCCACAGATATGCAAACACACGCGCTCACTCCTGTTTCTGCTCCTGCACCCAAGTCTTCACAGGCACATCTACATGAACATTCCTGTACAGAGATGTGCACACATAAAGTACATCCCAACACATACCTATTCCCACATACTTCCATATATGCCCTCCCTTCTTCACTCCTCAGCTCACTGTGATGGTCACCGGGTTTTGCCTCCCCACATATGTGCATTGGGCAGCTGGTTTCAACCCTGTCCTATTAAAACTGCCTTCAGGGAAGCATTCGGGCCTTGCTTGACATCTTACCCTCCGTTCAGCCTGTGAGTACACAAAGTATGCCATGACCTTGCCCGACTCCTTGTCCTTCCCCACAAGGCTCCAGCCCTGCCACAGTTGTTCCCAGGCGTCCTCAGCAGCATCCATGCTTGCTAGTGTTTTTTAGCCAGTGTTCCTGGTTTGTGTGCACTTCTGTGCAGCCAGGGTGCACAGGAATCCATGTGGGAGCACAAATCCACACCAATGTGCAGGAGCCACCAGGAGCCTCTGTGTGTGTGTCTCTGTGTGTGTTATTCAACAAGTGAAATGCGTTGATCCCACTGGAGACACTGTCCACTGCTCTGCCCTGAGCATCACACAGCAGCATTTCCCCAGATTCATTGGGAGCCTGAGTGCAGTTGAACAATGAGGTAGCAGCCTGCAGGAGATTTCCCAAGGAGGAGGAACTGAAATGCAGTCCCTGCTTCCTGAGCGCTCCTTTTCCAGCTGCTCTAAACATCACGCTCTTCTACTGCCAGTTGCAGGCACCAGCAAGGATGGTTTCACCTAAGTTTGGATTCTTAGCTTAATTCCGTTTGGAATGTTGGGAGAGCCTCAGCATGGCTGCGAGTGCTAACACACACACAGACACACAGACACACAGACACACAGACACACAGACACACAGACACACACACGTCTCTCCATGCCAGTGCACAGCTGCTCTCCCCTGTGCTGCTTTAGGTTGGATTCATGGACAGGGAGAAAGACTGAGGGTTCCTGCCCACCTCCTCTGTCCATGTGAGTGGATTCCTTTTCAGTGCCCTGAAGGACAATTCAGGATTCGCCGCTTGACAGCAAAGAGGGGATGTGACAGAGCAGATTATGGAAGTGAAAGGAGCACATGCACTGTCAATCTTGAGCTCCATGATACCAGCCCGATCCCCTGACACCCACCCCGGCGCCGCCGCTTCTGAAGTGCAGAGACCAGACCGCCGCCCCACTCCCACCGCGCTCGCCTCCCCGCCGTTCCCTGCCAGGACTCGGTGAGAGCCCGAGCGGCGCCGGTGCAGGGCTCAGCCCCAGGGCGGAGCTGGCGGCGGCGGAGAGGAGAGCAGAGGAGAGCAGAGGAGAGCAGAGGAGAGCAGAGGAGAGCAGAGGAGAGCAGAGGAGTGGAGGCGGCGGAGAGGAGGCGGCACGGCCAGGGCACAGAGCCGGGGCTGACAGCGGTGCTCGGCCGGCGGAGCGGCGGCATGCGGCGGTGCCGGGGCGCGGGGCTGGCGGCGCTGGCCGCCGTGCTGCTCGGTGAGCGGGGGTGGCACTGGAAGTGCCGGAGGCCGCGGCTGGGTCCGCCTGGGAACAGCACAGGGCTCGGGATTCGTTTGTGGCACTCCTGCTACTCCTCTCCCTTTTTTCACCCACTGCCCGCATCCCTCCTCTCCTTAACGAAACCAATTCCCACCGAACTTGCCGGTTTTATTACTCCAGTTCTTTATCCATTCGTTGATTCGTTCATTCCTTCATCCACCCACCCATTCATTTTAGCCAATCCCTTTTCCTCATTCCAATCTCCCCTTCTGCAGTCTGACTCTTCTCCAAAATATCCCACATTCTCATTTCGAAGCAATCACTCTTGGAAAAATAATCCCTGCATACTGTACTCTCGGAGCATATCCCACTTAGCTCAGATCTGTCCTGCTCTGCCCTCTCCCCTGTCCGCGTGCAAGGCATTTGCTGCTGATGGAAAGTGATTCTTCTTTTCTCCGTGGCAGTGGCTGTGGCCAGAGCCCAGGTACGGCAGGAGCCGTCACTGGAGACCACCGAGGGCACCGGCATCAACATCAGCTGCTCACACCCGGACATACAGACTCGCGATACGATCCAATGGTACCGTCAGCTCCCGGGCCGAGGGCCCGAACTCCTGGCGCTCACTGTGAAAGAGTCCAAAGAGGTGCCGGCCATTGCGGGACATCTGTGGGTGTCGGCAGATGGGCGCTCCAGCGCGCTGTGGCTCGGGCGGCCCCGGCGCGGGGACGCGGCCGTGTATTACTGCGCGCTGGGGGCCACGGGCGCAGGAGCCGGGGCTGCGGCCGGGCACGAACCGCCGCGGGCGGGGCCGGGCGGGGCCAGCAGGGGCCGCAGCAGGGGCCGCCCGCGGCCAGCAGGGGGCGCTGCCGCGCCGCCCGCCGGGCCTCAGGCGGCTCCGCAGCTCCTTCCTGGGCAGCGGCCGCGCGCACGCCGCGCCCGACACGGCCCCGCACGGCCGCCGGACACACGGCTCGCACAGCCTGCCTCCTGCGCTGACACACTCGGCACGCACTGCCCGGCCTCCCCTCCGGCCCTCCGCCTCCTCCGCCTGGCAGGAAACTGCTGCGGGCCGCGGCTCTGGCATGGCCTTTGGCCCTCTGGGCACGCCCAGTGCTCTTCTCAGCCCGGTCTGCAAAGCAGAGCTGGTCCTTGAGGCCAGCGTCTGTGGTGCGAGCTGACAAAGCAGCTGCACTGACAGGCACACGTGGTCTAATAACTGGACTGCTGTCATCTCACTCGGTCACAGCATGAGAGATGCTTGCAGCGAGTCTTTCTCAGGTGACAGGGAAATCTCCATCTCTGTCCCTGGTGAAAAGGCTCTGCCACGTACTGGCACGTGGATGAGAAGCCACTTTCCCATCTAGATGTGTAAGGAAGGTGTACTTTGAATCCCACCTGAGCTCGGAATTCACTTCTCTGCATTCTCTTCTCGTCCTCGGGTTTCCCCAAACACCCTTGGATGAGCATTCAGCACCTTACTGAAAGAGTAGAAGGGAGGGAAAACAATGAATCTGTTGGAGTAGAGGAACATTTCAAATCGCCGGAGGGCTCTGTCACACCCACGTTCCACCTGAAACTGATTGGTCCCTTTTCCTTCACATTTGTCACTTCTCGGGCAGCCTGAAAAGCAGATGCCAGGATTTAGCACTGCTGCAAGTGTTGGAGGGAGACACTTGAAAGACCGAGCTGCACATGAGGTTTCCCTCCAGAGACGTGTTGTAGAGACCCCATTTCCTTTGGGGACAGGAGCCTTTCAGCATCTTCAAGAACTCCCTCACTTGAGCCAGTTCAGCAGAGGCCACTGTCAGGGCATGTGAAAGGCGAGAGTGTCTGCTTCTCTAAGGCTCACATCACCTCCATTTCCCCTTCCAAGGGAAGAACAAGGAAAAGGGAATGTGATAAACAAAGCACACAATGACACCAATCTGACAGTCGGTGATTAGGAAGAGAAGGAGTGAGCTCCGAGCTCATCAGCTTCTAACTGATGGGTCATTAGGAAACTGCTGTGACGTGGCTCAGGCTGAGCTTTGTCAGTGACAACAACAAGTGACAAGAGGAACATGACAATCATGGAGGTTTGAGTGGCTCTTGTGGGATTAGGGAGCACTCACCAAGGAATGCTTGTGAGGTCATGGACTTTCCAGCCTTGGAGTTCTCTAAAAGCCATCTCGATGTGACCTGGGCAAACTGCTCTATGTAAGCCCTTCTGAGCAAGGGCTTGGACCAAGCGATCCCAAAAGAGGCCCCTTGCAAAGTAAATCATGATGTGACTCCATAATCTAAGACAGGAGGAGAGGATGAGAGGAATGATAGAGCCTAGAAAATCTGTGACAGCCTCAGAACCCTCCACTTCTCTAGAAACCTCCTTCTAGACCATGGAGAGGGGCAAAACCTGCATTAGAATGTTCCTAATACCACCATTATCATTAACCTGCATCATTGTTCGCATCATTTTAGAGCTCTATTGTGACGAACCCATTTTAGAGGTAACCAAAATGACCGGTATGGGATCACTGTGGAGCTGACTCAGCAAAAGGGGTGGGAGTTTGGGAGCTGGGACAGAGGCGTTTATGCTAGGCAGATGCAGAAGGGCAGGGGAGAAGTGGCAGAGACAGAGGAGTCTCCTGTTCCCAGAGGAAATAGCAATGACCCCAAAGAGCTGAGAAACCTCACTGGGGAAGAAGCCCCTGAGCTCCCAAATGCCCAGCACTGGGTGTGCAGCAGAGCTGCTGATTCCAGCTGGGGAGGTGAGGACTCTGCTGTGAGCTGATCAGGAACAGCCCCTTCCCATGTCTGAGGCCCCAGAAGCAGGGAATGGTCAGAATGCCAATGGCTGAGGGAGGCACGGGGGCAGCTGCTGGAGGAGGGAGAAACCCAGAAGGAGCATTTCAGGCACTGGAAGGACAGGACATTTCTCTGCCCCCCTCCGCTGCTTCCTTTGCTCTCCCCAGAGAGTCGTTTCCGGCAGCTCTGGTATCTCGGGGCTGGGAGGTGGTTTCTGACTCTTCCTCACTCAGCAAACACGCAGCTTGGTCTCGGCATGCACCTCGCCTATCTCATCCTCACGGTCTTCCTGGGACAGCTCCTGGGTAAGTCCTGGCTTTTCATCAAGACACCCTTCGTATTCCTCCCAGGAAAACCTCAAAAGGCTTACCATGTGGGGAAATATCAGTGAATAGAGGGAAAAGGCTGATAAATGTCTGCTTCTCTTTGTGGTTTGGCAAGTGTGTGCTCAAGAAGCTCTTAGATTTGTAAAGGAAAAGGGAAGGGACAGAAGAGAAACCCCAGAGCCCTTCTCTCTCTCTTCTCTTGCCTTCAGTCCATCTCCTCTTCCTCTCTCTTCTCATTGACCTGCACTTAGCACAGGAGATCTCTCTTGGCTTCCTCTGCAATCCCACATTCCTCCCTTTCTGAGGTAAATTCCGAGATCTCTGCCCCAGGGACTTTTCAACTCTTATTTCACTGACATTAACGGGGTGTCCCATTCTGCCTCCAGGCTGACCCAGCTCTGCCATGGGTTCCAGTGTTTTCTGGGCTTTCAACACAACCGGAGCTGCCTATTTCCAAGCTCAGCACTGTGTGTACTCAGGGATCGAGGAGCCCTCAGAGGTGGCAGGAATGAGGAAGCAGGATGAGTCTTTTTGCTGCACCTCGATGGGCTCCTCAGGCTGCTGGACATGTGCTGGTTCCAGCACAGATAGTTCAGGCATGACAGGCTGTTCCCCGGTCCTCTGAGCAGTAGGAGCAGAGCAGGGACACAGCCCAGCTCTCCGTTGGGTCATGCAGTGCAAATAGCTCTGAAGTCCTGCCCGAAATCTCTCAACATTCCACTATAAGGCAGGGAGCTTTCTCCATCAGGGTTTTTTATCCCCATCATTTTGCTTCCCGTAGTCCTTCCCTGTGGAGCTGCTGACATTCACTTTCTTCCAGGCACCACGGGGCAGATCACGGTCACCCAGGAAGATGGACAAGTCATGGTGAAGCAGAGACACCCCTTCCACACCACCTGCAAATACCAGATCAGTGATTTTAGGGCATTATTCTGGTACCAGGTGCAGAAAGGCCAAGCCCCACAGCTGGTCTCCTATCACGCAGGGCCTGGCCCCAAGCGCAGCGGCCGTATCACCACGCATCTGAACACCACGGGGAAATACAGTGTCCTGCAGGTGGAGGAAGTGGAGCTCTCTGACAGTGCCTTGTACCTCTGTGCTGTGCAAGACACCCTGGTGCAGGGAACTTCCTCGGCTGTGCAACAACGCAGGGGAGGGAGGGATGTGTCTGTGAGAGGCTGAGCTTGGGGAAGGGACCCTCAGCTCACCCCAGTGCCTTCCAGAAGGGGCCTCCCCATATCTGTACAATGGTCTGATGGTTTTGACCCCATCCATCCTAGCATTTCCCCTGTGTTACTCTAGATTATTTTGGTCATGTCCACATTGTGCAGTCTCTAAATAAAAAAAACAAACAAACAAAAAATCCCTTTTCTTGTCTGGGATCTTATCCTTTCACATAATGCTCCTCGCCTGCTGCTTTTGGCCCCACATATCCTCAGAAGAGTCCTTGAGTGATTGGTATTCCCGGGTGTGTCCCTGCCTTGTGTGCTCCCGGAGCAGCGCCGTTTGCATGGACACGTGTGAAGCACAGATTTGTGTGTGGCTCCACACTGCTGTGCACGAACCTGAGTGTGTGCATGTGTGTCCCTCTTCGGGAGGGAATTCCCTGCCTATGCCAGGGATAGCGAGCACTGCTCTGGCCCTGAGCAGCAGAGAGCAGCAGCTTCCCAGGGTCAGACGGAGCCTGAGTGCAGCTGAGTGGGGACGGCAGCTGCCCGCTACAGATGTCTCAAGGGAAGAGGCACTGAAACGCAGCTCCTGTGTCCTGAGCCCTGCCTTCCCTGCCCCTCCAAAGCTCACGCTCCGCTGATGCTCATTTCACGCCCAGCAAGGACGGTTTCACTCCCGCTTGGAGAATCAGCTGAACTCAGGACAAACAGCACGGGCGGGGCTTCAGCAGGGCTGGCAGCCCCCGTGCCCTCCGCCCCAGCCGGGACACAGCCGCTCTCCCTGTGCTGCGGAGGGCAAAAGGAGGAGCTGTGCCTTGTGGGCATGGCGAGAGGCTCGGCAATCCTGCCGCCCGTGTGCTGCCAGTCGCGGAGTGGATCTGCTTCCGATGCGGTGTCGGTGGTGTGTGGGGTGAAGAAGGGCAGGGCGATGCCAAAAATTCTTGTGCCAAAATTCTTATGTCGCTCGTTGTGGTGGTGCTGTGAGAGGCGGGGGCTGAGCCCGGCCGGGGCGGAGCTGGAGGCGGCGGAGTGGAGGTGGCACGGCCGCAGCACAGAGCCGGGGCCGGCGGGAGCAGCGGTGCTCGGCCGGCGGAGCGGCGGCATGCGGCGGTGCCGGGGCGCGGGGCTGGCGGCGCTGGCCGCCGTGCTGCTCGGTGAGCGGGGGTGGAGGCGAAGGGAGCCGCGGCTGGGGCCGGGGTGATCCCGCAGGTCCCTGGAGGTCCCCTGCGTTCCGGCTTGACTTCTTCACAGACCTCTTCCAGCGCACTAGTCTCTCGTTCATCCCTCCCTCTCCTCCATCCCAAACTCCCTAGGAAATCTCCGGGTTCTATTCTTTGTCCAACCCTGCTCAAAGATTCCTTCTATATACCTCCCGTAGTCAGTCTTGCCCCTCTTGTTACTTTTCTGTCTGTCTTTTTGTGCTTTCTCTCCTATCCTCCCATTCTCCAGTGACTCCCCCAATCCTCCGTTCATTCACGCATTCATCTGTCCACAAACGATTAATGGACACTTCCATTCCTGCATATCTTGACGTCCTGTGGGAACTGTTTTCCTCAAATCTCTGTACATGCCAGACTGCTTCTGCGGGATTTGTTCTGGGGATTTGCAGGCAGGGCTGGGGAGAAAGTAGGAGTTGAGGTTTGTCCTTCTTTGTCTCCCTTGCAGCGGCTGCGGTCAGAGGCCAAATACAGCAGGAGCCATGGCTGGAGATCACCGAGGGCACCGGCATCAACATCAAGTGTTCACACCCCAACACCCGGACGGGCGATTTCATCCATTTCTACCGCCAGCTCCCGGGCCAAAGGCCCGAACTCCTGGCTGTCACTGCTAAAGCGTCCAAGAACATTCAGGCCCCTGAAGGGCGTCTGTGGGTGTCGGCAGATGGGCGCTCCAGCGCGGTGTGGCTCGGGCGGCCCCGGCGCGGGGACGCGGCCGTGTATTACTGCGCGCTGGGGGCCACGGGCGCAGGAGCCGGGGCTGCGGCCGGGCACGAACCGCCGCGGGCGGGGCCGGGCGGGGCCAGCAGGGGCCGCAGCAGGGGCCGCCCGCGGCCAGCAGGGGGCGCTGCCGCGCCGCCCGCCGGGCCTCAGGCGGCTCCGCAGCTCCTTCCTGGGCAGCGGCCGCGCGCACGCCGCGCCCGACACGGCCCCGCACGGCCGCCGGACACACGGCTCGCACAGCCTGCCTCCTGCGCTGACACACTCGGCACGCACTGCCCGGCCTCCCCTCCGGCCCTCCGCCTCCTCCGCCTGGCAGGAAACTGCTGCGGGCCGCGGCTCTGGCATGGCCTTTGGCCCTCTGGGCACGCCCAGTGCTCTTCTCAGCCCGGTCTGCAAAGCAGAGCTGGTCCTTGAGGCCAGCGTCTGTGGTGCGAGCTGACAAAGCAGCTGCACTGGCAGGCACACGTGGTCTAATAACTGGACTGCTGTCATCTCACTCGGTCACAGCATGAGAGATGCTTGCAGCGAGTCTTTCTCAGGTGACAGGGAAATCTCCATCTCTGTCCCTGGTGAAAAGGCTCTGCCACGTACCGGCACGTGGATGAGAAGCCACTTTCCCATCTAGATGGGTAAGGAAGGTGTACTTTGAATCCCACCTGAGCTCAGAATTCACTTCTCTGCTTTCTGTTCTCGTCCTCGGGTTTCCCCAAACACCCTTGGATGAGCATTCAGCACCTTACTGAAAGAGTAGAAGGGAGGGAAAACAATGAATCTGTTGGAGTAGACGAGCATTTCAAATCGCCGGAGGGCTCTGTCACACCCACGTTCCACCTGAAACTGATTGGTCCCTTTTCCTTCACATTTGTCACTTCTCGGGCAGCCTGAAAAGCAGATGCCAGGATTTAGCACTGCTGCAAGTGTTGGAGGGAGACACTTGAAAGACCGAGCTGCACATGAGGTTTCCCTCCAGAGACGTGTTGTAGAGACCCCATTTCCTTTGGGGACAGGAGCCTTTCAGCATCTTCAAGAACTCCCTCACTTGAGCCAGTTCAGCAGAGGCCACTGTCAGGGCATGTGAAAGGCGAGGGTGTCTGCTTCTCTAAGGCTCACATCACCTCCATTTCCCCTTCCAAGGGAAGAACAAGGAAAAGGGAATGTGATAAACAAAGCACACAATGACACCAATCTGGCAGTCGGTGATAAGGAAGAGAAGGAGTGAGTTCCGAGCTCATCAGCTTCTAACTGATGGGTCATTAGGAAACTGCTGTGAAGTGGCTCAGGCTGAGCTTTGTCAGTGACAACAACAAGTGACAAGAGGAACATGACAATCATGGAGGTTTGAGAGGCTTTTGTGGGATTAGGGAGCACTCACCAAGGAATGCTTGTGAGGTCATGGACTTTCCAGCCTTGGAGTTCTCTAAAAGCCATCTCGATGTGACCTGGGCAAACTGCTCTATGTAAGCCCTTCTGAGCAAGGGCTTGGACCAAGCGATCCCAAAAGAGGCCCCTTGCAAATAAATCATGATGTGACTCCATAATCTAAGACAGGAGGAGAGGATGAGAGGAATGATAGAGCCCAGAAAATCTGTGACAGCCTCAGAACCCTCCACTTCTCTAGAAACCTCCTTCTAGACCATGGAGAGGGGCAAAACCTGCATTAGAATGTTCCTAATACCACCATTATCATTAACCTGCATCATTGTTCACATCATTTTAGAGCTCTATTGTGATGAACCCATTTTAGAGGTAACCAAAATGACCGGTATGGGATCACTGTGGAGCTGACTCAGCAAAAGGGGTGGGAGTTTGGGAGCTGGGACAGAGGCGTTTATCCCAGGCAGATGCAGAAGGGCAGGGGAGAAGTGGCAGATACCGAGGAGACTCCTGTTCCCAGAGGAAATAGCAATGACCCCAAAGAGCTGAGAAACCTCACTGGGGAAGAAGCCCCTGAGCTCCCAAATGCCCAGCACTGGGTGTGCAGCAGAGCTGCTGATTCCAGCTGGGGAGGTGAGGACTCTGCTGTGAGCTGAGCAGGAACAGCCCCTTCCCATGTCTGAGGCCCCAGAAGTAGGGAATGGTCAGAATGCCAATGGCTGAGGGAGGCACGGGGGCAGCTGCTGGAGGAGGGAGAAACCCAGAAGGAGCATTTCAGGCCCTGGAAGGACAGGACATTTCTCTGCCCCCCTCCGCTGCTTCCTTTGCTCTCCCCAGAGAGTCGTTTCCGGCAGCTCTGGTATCTCGGGGCTGGGAGGTGGTTTCTGACTCTTCCTCACTCAGCAAACACGCAGCTTGGTCTCGGCATGCACCTCGCCTATCTCATCCTCACGGTCTTCCTGGGACAGCTCCTGGGTAAGTCCTGGCTTTTCATCAAGACACCCTTCTTATTCCTCCCAGGAAAACCTCAAAAGGCTTACCATGTGGGGAAATATCAGTGAATAGAGGGAAATGGCTGATAAATGTCTGCTTCTCTTTGTGGTTTGGCAAGTGTGTGCTCAAGAAGCTCTTAGATTTGTAAAGGAAAAGGGAAGGGACAGAAGAGAAACCTCAGAGCCCTTCTCTCTTTTTCTCTTGCCTTCAATCCATCCCCTCTGCCTCCCTCTTTTGATTGACTGGGAGTCAGCACAGGAGATCTCGGCTTCCTCTGCAATCCCACATTCCTCCCTTTCTAATGTAAATTCTCTGGTCCTGTGAAATCTGCTCCAGGCACTTTTAACTCTTATGTCCCTGACATTAATAGGTTGTCCAAGTTATAACAGGGCCAGGGCTTCCTCTTTCCAAAGTCAGCGTTGTGTGTACTCAGCAATCAAATATCACTCAGAGGTGACAGGGATGGGGAAGCAGCTTGAATATTTTTGCTATACTTCTGTGGGCCCCTCCACCTGTTTGAGCACACAAAATTCAGGCTATTCTGTGGTCATCTGAGCAGTAGGACCAAGAGCAGGGACACAGCCCAGTTCTTGTAAGGATCCTGCTGTGCTGAGAGCTCTGAAATCCTGCCCAAAATCACTCTTCCCTGACCGTCTGCAGATCTCAGGAGTTCCCTGCAAGGCAGAGAGTTTTCTCCACCAGGGTTTTGCACCCACTTTGATTTTTTTCCCATAGTCCTTCCCTGTGGAGCTGCTGACATTCACTTTCTTCCAGGCACCACAGGGCAGATCACGGTCACCCAGGAAGATGGACAAGTCATGGTGAAGCAGAGACACCCCTTCCACACCACCTGCAAATACCAGACCAATAACTTTTATGGCTTGCTCTGGTACCAGGTGCAGAAAGGCCAAGCCCCACAGCTGGTCTCCTATCACGCAGGGCCTGGCCCCAAGCGCAGCGGCCGTATCACCACGCATCTGAACACCACGGGGAAATACAGTGTCCTGCAGGTGGAGGAAGTGGAGCTCTCTGACAGTGCCTTGTACCTCTGTGCTGTGCAAGACACCCTGGTGCAGGGAACTTCCTCGGCTGTGCAACAAGCCAGGGGAGGGAGGGATGTGTCTGTGAGAGGCTGAGCTTGGGGAAGGGACCCTCAGTTCATCCTGGCAGTGCTGCTTCCCCTGTACTCCCAGAGATCTGTGGGCTGAGAGCTTTTATCACTAGAGAAAAGTGTCAGTGATTGAGGGGAAGAAGAAGGTGGTGGAACAGTCTCATATTTGCTTTTTCTCACTCTGTACTACATGCATCTTCCCAACATCTCTGGGGAGTTGGTGGGCAACGTCGGAGGCTGGGACCATTTCTGCAATGATTCCTTGTGTTGCTCTTTGCTCTGTTTTTCCCTGCTGTGTGTTGCTTCTTCAGGGGTCTCCCGGCAGGGCGGGGCGGGGCTGGACTGGGACAGCGGTGCTCGGCAGGCAGAGCGGCGGGATGCGGCGGTGTGGGAGCGCGGGGCTGGCGGCGCTGGCTGCGGTGCTGCTCGGTGCGTGGGCAAGGCAGAAGTAGGGGCGGCCCGGGGGACTATGTGAGACCAGGGGTCGGCCCAAGATTCGTCTCTCACCCTCCTTCTCCTTCTCGTTTTTTCCTTTACCCTCTGTCCCCTCCTCTATTGTCATACTTTTTTCCCTCGGGGATATTCTTCCCTCAGTTTGCCTTTGTTACTCCATCCATCCATCCATCCATCCATCCATCCATCCATCCATCCATCCATCCATCCATCCATCCATCCATCCATCCATCCATCCCTGTCAGCCAGTCTGTTTTTGTCGTTACATTCTGATTTTCCTTCAAAACATCCCTCATACGTTCTTGTCCCCAACCAAACACTCTGAGAGAAATACTCTCTACTTACTTTATTTTCAGAACATACCTCACTTCCCTCTGATCTGTCGCCCTCTCCCCTCTCCCGCTCTACGGCATTTTCTGTTAAAGAAAAATGATTCTCCTATTCTCCCTGTCAGGCGCTGTGGCCAAAGCCGAGGTACAGCAGGAGTCATGGCTGGACACCACCGAGGGTACCGGCATCAACATCAGCTGCTCACATCCCAAAATCCAGGGCAACGAGTACATCTACTGGTACCGTCAGCTCCCGGGCCGAGGGCCCGAACTCCTCGCGAGCGCTCACAAAGATTCCAAAGAGGTGCCGGCCATTGCGGGTCATCTGTGGGTGTCGGCAGATGGGCGCTCCAGCGCGCTGTGGCTCGGGCGGCCCCGGCGCGGGGACGCGGCCGTGTATTACTGCGCGCTGGGGGCCACGGGCGCAGGAGCCGGGGCTGCGGCCGGGCACGAACCGCCGCGGGCGGGGCCGGGCGGGGCCAGCAGGGGCCGCAGCAGGGGCCGCCCGCGGCCAGCAGGGGGCGCTGCCGCGCCGCCCGCCGGGCCTCAGGCGGCTCCGCAGCTCCTTCCGGGGCAGCGGCCGCGCGCACGCCGCGCCCGACACGGCCCCGCACGGCCGCCGGACACACGGCTCGCACAGCCTGCCTCCTGCGCTGACACACTCGGCACGCACTGCCCGGCCTCCCCTCCGGCCCTCCGCCTCCTCCGCCTGGCAGGAAACTGCTGCGGGCCGCGGCTCTGGCATGGCCTTTGGCCCTCTGGGCACGCCCAGTGCTCTTCTCAGCCCGGTCTGCAAAGCAGAGCTGGTCCTTGAGGCCAGCGTCTGTGGTGCGAGCTGACAAAGCAGCTGCACTGACAGGCACACGTGGTCTAATAACTGGACTGCTGTCATCTCACTCGGTCACAGCATGAGAGATGCTTGCAGCGAGTCTTTCTCAGGTGACAGGGAAATCTCCATCTCTGTCCCTGGTGAAAAGGCTCTGCCACGTACCGGCACGTGGATGAGAAGCCACTTTCCCATCTAGATGGGTAAGGAAGGTGTACTTTGAATCCCACCTGAGCTCGGAATTCACTTCTCTGCTTTCTGTTCTCGTCCTCGGGTTTCCCCAAACACCCTTGGATGAGCATTCAGCACCTTACTGAAAGAGTAGAACATCTGGGAGAGAATACACTAAAACTGTTGGAGTAGAGGAGCATTTCAAATCGCCGGAGGGCTCTGTCACACCCACGTTCCACCTGAAACTGATTGGTCCCTTTTCCTTCACGTTTATCACTTCTCAGGCAGCCTGAAAAGGAGATGCCAGGATTTAGCACTGCTGCAAGTGTTGGAGGGAGACACTTGAAAGACCGAGCTGCACATGAGGTTTCCCTCCAGAGACGTGTTGTAGAGACCCCATTTCCTTTGGGGACAGGAGCCTTTCAGCATCTTCAAGAACTCCCTCACTTGAGCCAGTTCAGCAGAGGCCACTGTCAGGGCATGTGAAAGGCAAGGGTGTCTGCTTCTCTAAGGCTCACATCACCTCCATTTCCCTTTCCAAGGGAAGAACAAGGAAAAGGGAATGTGATAAACAAAGCACACAATGACACCAATCTGACAGTCGGTGATTAGGGAGAGAAGGAGTGAGCTCCGAGCTCATCAGCTTCTAACTGATGGGTCATTAGGAAACTGCTGTGAAGTGGCTCAGGCTGAGCTTTGTCAGTGACAACAACAAGTGACAAGAGGAACATGACAATCATGGAGGTTTCAGCGGCTCTTGTGGGATTAGGGAGCACTCACCAAGGAATGCTTGTGAGGTCATGGACTTTCCAGCCTTGGAGTTCTCTAAAAGCCATCTCGATGTGGCCTGGGCAAACTGCTCTATGTAAGCCCTTCTGAGCAAGGGCTTGGACCAAGTGACCCCAGAAGAGGTCCCTTGCAAAGTGAACCATGATGTGATTCCATAATCTAAGACAGGAGGAGAGGATGAGAGGAATGATAGAGCCCAGAAAATCTGTGACAGCCTCAGAACCCTCCACTTCTCTAGAAGCCTCCTTCTAGACCATGGAGAGGGGCAAAACCTGCATTAGAGTGTTCCTAATACCACCATTATCATTAACCTGCATCATTGTTCACATCATTTTAGAGCTCTATTGTGACGAACCCATTTTAGAGGTAACCAAAATGACCGGTATGGGATCACTGTGGAGCTGACTCAGCAAAAGGGGTGGGAGTTTGGGAGCTGGGACAGAGGCGTTTATCCCAGGCAGATGCAGAAGGGCAGGGGAGAAGTGGCAGATACCGAGGAGACTCCTGTTCCCAGAGGAAATAGCAATGACCCCAAAGAGCTGAGAAACCTCACTGGGGAAGAAGCCCCTGAGCTCCCAAATGCCCAGCACTGGGTGTGCAGCAGAGCTGCTGATTCCAGCTGGGGAGGTGAGGACTCTGCTGTGAGCTGATCAGGAACAGCCCCTTCCCATGTCTGAGGCCCCAGAAGCAGGGAATGGTCAGAATGCCAATGGCTGAGGGAGTGTCGTGGGTTAGTCAGAACTTGACAGACAGCCCTCTAAGCCAATGCGCTTCTCGAAATTTTACATATTTAAGCCCCACGGAGGGCGGGAGTTTTGAGGAGTCACAGTTTTCCGGGTCCAGGTGGGTGGAGGGCCGGGAGTAAAATGGAGAGGGGTGGGCCCCGTTCCTGGAGCCTGCGGGCCCGGGGATGGGGCGCCCCTGCCCCCTGCCTCCTCCCCTCCTTCTCCCGGTGAGGAGGGGGGCAAAGTTCGGGGGCCCCCGGGCTTCCGTTCCGGCTCGGTGCGGGGACGGCAGAGACGGAGGGGTGGCCCCCCTTCCCCCGGCCTGCGCGGCTGGGGACAGGGCTCCTGCCTTCTGCCCCCTGGGGATTTCCTTGCTGCAGCATGGACTCAGATTTATAAGAGAGGAGTTATTCTCCTGAGCTGTGGAGATGGCTGCGGGCTCCAGGGCTGAGGTCGTCCGAGACAGAGCCTCCGAACAGCTAATAAACTTCGCGGCGAACAGGAGAGACACCCTCTCTCTACACGGTGCAGCGCGGCAAGAAGAAAACCCTGCAGAGAGGCAGAGGAAACACCCTGGACATGGCGGCTTCAGAGCCAGGGAGAAGGAGAAGGCGGAGTCACGTGAGACGGAGCTGCTGCGGCAGCGCTGTGGGTGTGTGACTCGGCGGGAAGCTTAAACATTTCCCTGCCTTGCTGTGGGATGAACTATTAATATTACAAACTGTTACGTCTCTTCAGTTCATGTTAAATGGGGGG
Source organism: Monarcha castaneiventris obscurior (assembly GCA_026261815.1). Lineage (NCBI taxonomy): Eukaryota > Metazoa > Chordata > Aves > Passeriformes > Monarchidae > Monarcha > Monarcha castaneiventris. The sequence goes on along the minus strand of JAMPIT010000001.1, from coordinate 13,050 downwards.
AATGGGCATTTTCATCAAATGGCTTGTAAAGAGGGGGGAGAGTGCCGAATGCCAGGATATATGTGAAAGCAGGGGAAGGCTTTCAAGACCTGGTGGCAGAGGAAACCCTTACGTTCAAGCCGAAAGGGAAAATGTTTCATCCTTAAAAAACCCATGTAAAAGCCTGTTGTATTAGCAGTCACAAGGGCTGTGAGGGCTCATGAAAAGAGATGTGTTACACTGTAGCAGAGAATGTTTAATTGTAAGCAAATCTGCAAAAAGTGGCAGTTTGGAAACCCACGTAAGAAAGGGGAGACCCCTTTTTCCCCCTTTCCTGGGACTGTGATCCTGATTTTGGGGAAAGGGAAAAACGGGGGGGGTAAGCTCTGAAGGTTTGTCCTGTTCTTGACCATCTGGGTGTTGATTAAACTTTTTTTCCTTTTCTTTCAAGTTGTGTGCCTGCTTTGCTTTGCCTCCTACTAGCTTATCTCGCTGCAAGGACATCGGGGAGGGCTAATGCCCATAGTTACCCTTAAACTGCTGCACGAATTGGTGGCCCGTACGGGGAACCAAATTCAACCCGCTACAGGGAGGCACGGGGGCAGCTGCTGGAGGAGGGAGAAACCCAGAAGGAGCATTTCAGGCACTGGAAGGACAGGACATTTCTCTGCCCCCCTCCGCTGCTTCCTTTGCTCTCCCCAGAGAGTCGTTTCCGGCAGCTCTGGTATCTCGGGGCTGGGAGGTGGTTTCTGACTCTTCCTCACTCAGCAAACACGCAGCTTGGTCTCGGCATGCGCCTCGCCTATCTCATCCTCACGGTCTTCCTGGGACAGCTCCTGGGTAAGTCCTGGCTTTTCATCAAGACACCCTTCTTATTCTTTCCAGGAAAACCTCAAAAGCTTACCAGGACCATGTGGGGAAATATCAGTGAATAGAGGGAAAAGGCTGATAAATGTCTGCTTCTCTTTGTGGTTTGGCAAGTGTTTGCTCAAGAAGCTCTTAGATTTGTAAAGGAAAGGGAAGGGACAGAAGAGACCCCTCAGAGCCCTTCTCTGTCTCTTCTCTTGCCTTCAGTCCATCTCCTCTTCCTCTCTCTTCTCATTGACTTGCAGTTAGCACAGGAGATCTCTCTTGGCTTCCTCTGCAATCCCACATTCCTCCCTTTCTGAGGTAAATTCCGAGATCTCTGCCCCAGGCACTTTTCAGCTCTCATTTCACTGACATTAACAGGGTGTCCCATTCTGCCTCCAGGCTGACCCAATTCTGTCACGGCTTCCAGTGTCCTCTGGGATGGCAACACAAGCAGAGGTCCCTCTTTCCAAGCTCAGCACTGTGTGTACACAGAGATCGAGGAGCCCTCAGAGGTGGCAGGAATGAGGAAGCAGGATGAGTCCTTTTGCTGCACCTCGATGGGTTCCTCAGGCTGCTGGACATGTGCTGGTTCCAGCACAGATAGTTCAGGCATGACAGGCTGTTCCCCGGTCCTCTGAGCAGTAGGAGCAGAGCAGGGACACAGCCCAGCTCTCCGTTGGGTCATGCTGCTAAAATAGCTCTGAACTCCTGCCCAAAATCTCTCAACAATCTGCTATAAGGCAGGGAGCTTTCTCCATCAGGGTTTTTTATCTCCATCATTTTGCTTCCCGTAGTCCTTCCCTGTGGAGCTGCTGACATTCACTTTCTTCCAGGCACCACGGGGCAGATCACGGTCACCCAGGAAGATGGACAAGTCATGGTGAAGCAGAGACACCCCTTCCAGACCACCTGCAAATACCAGATCAGTGATTTTAGGGCATTATTCTGGTACCAGGTGCAGAAAGGCCAAGCCCCACAGCTGGTCTCCTATCACGCAGGGCCTGGCCCCAAGCGCAGCGGCCGTATCACCACGCATCTGAACACCACGGGGAAATACAGTGTCCTGCAGGTGGAGGAAGTGGAGCTCTCTGACAGTGCCTTGTACCTCTGTGCTGTGCAAGACACCCTGGTGCAGGGAACTTCCTCGGCTGTGCAACAAGCCAGGGGAGGGAGGGATGTGTCTGTGAGAGGCTGAGCTTGGGGAAGGGACCCTCAGCTCACCCCAGTGCCTTCCAGAAGGGGCCTCCCCACGTCTCTACAATGGTCTGATGGTTTTGACCCCGTCCATTCTAGCACTTCCCTCGGGAAAATATCCTGGGCTATTTTGGCTCATCTCTGCATTGTAGAGTCTCAAAGTAAAGAAAAATTGCCCTGGTGCTGGTCTGGGACCTTGTCCTTCCACACTCCAGCCCTGCTGCTTTAGGCCCCACACGTCCCCAGCAGAGCCCCGGGCTGGTTCTGTGTCCCTGCCTTGTGTGCTCTTGGAGCAGCGCCGTTTGCATGGACACGTGTGAAGCACAGATTTGTGTGTGGCTCCACACTGCTGTGCACGAACCTGAGTGTGTGCATGTGTGTCCCTCTTCGGGAGGGAATTCCCTGCCTATGCCAGGGATAGCGAGCACTGCTCTGGCCCTGAGCAGCAGAGAGCAGCAGTTTCCCAGGGTCAGACGGAGCCTGAGTGCAGCTGAGTGGGGACGGCAGCTGCCCGCTACAGATGTCTCAAGGGAAGAGGCACTGAAACGCAGCTCCTGTGTCCTGAGCCCTGCCTTCCCTGCCCCTCCAAAGCTCACGCTCCGCTGATGCTCATTTCACGCCCAGCAAGGACGGTTTCACTCCCGCTTGGAGGATCAGCTGAACTCAGGACAAACAGCACGGGCGGGGCTTCAGCAGGGCTGGCAGCCCCCGTGCCCTCCGCCCCAGCCGGGCCACAGCCGCTCTCCCTGTGCTGCGGAGGGCAAAAGGAGGAGCTGTGCCTTGTGGGCATGGCGAGAGGCTCGGCAATCCTGCCGCCCGTGTGCTGCCAGTCGCGGAGTGGATCTGCTTCCGATGCGGTGTCGGTGGTGTGTGGGATGTAGAAGGGCAGGGCGATGCCAAAAATTCATGTGCCAAAATTCTTATGTCGCTCGTTGTGGTGGTGCTGTGAGAGGCGGGGGCTGAGCCCGGCCGGGGCGGAGCTGGAGGCGGCGGAGTGGAGGTGGCACGGCCGCAGCACAGAGCCGGGGCTGACAGCGGTGCTCGGCCGGCGGAGCGGCGGCATGCGGCGGTGCCGGGGCGCGGGGCTGGCGGCGCTGGCCGCCGTGCTGCTCGGTGAGCGGGGGTGGAGGCGAAGGGAGCCGCGGCTGGGGCCGGGGTGATCCCGCAGGTCCCTGGAGGTCTCCTGCGGTCCGGCTTGACTTCTTCACAGACCTCTTCCAGCGCACTAATCTCACGTTCATCCCTCCCTCTCCTACATCCCAAACTCCCTAGGAAATCTCCGGGTTCTATTCTTTGTCCAACCCTGCTCAAAGATTCCTTCTATATACCTCCCGTAGTCAGTCTTGCCCCTCTTGTAACTTTTCTGTCTGTCTTTTTGTGCTTTCTCTCCTATCCTCCCATTCTCCAGTGACTCCCCCAATCCTCCGTTCATTCACGCATTCATCTGTCCACAAACGATTAATGGACACTTCCATTCCTGCATATCTTGACGTCCTGTGGGAACTGTTTTCCTCAAATCTCTGTACATGCCAGACTGCTTCTGCGGGATTTGTTCTGGGGATTTGCAGGCAGGGCTGGGGAGAAAGTAGGAGTTGAGGTTTGTCCTTCTTTGTCTCCCTTGCAGCGGCTGCGGTCAGAGGCCAAATACAGCAGGAGCCATGGCTGGAGATCACCGAGGGCACCGGCATCAACATCAAGTGTTCACACCCCAACACCCGGACGGGCGATTTCATCCATTTCTACTGCCAGCTCCCGGGCCAAAGGCCCGAACTCCTGGCTGTCACTGCTAAAGCGTCTAAGAACATTCAGGCCCCTGAAGGGCGTCTGTGGGTGTCGGCAGATCGGCGCTCCAGCGCGCTGTGGCTCGGGCGGCCCCGGCGCGGGGACGCGGCCGTGTATTACTGCGCGCTGGGGGCCACGGGCGCAGGAGCCGGGGCTGCGGCCGGGCACGAACCGCCGCGGGCGGGGCCGGGCGGGGCCAGCAGGGGCCGCAGCAGGGGCCGCCCGCGGCCAGCAGGGGGCGCTGCCGCGCCGCCCGCCGGGGCCGCCTCGCCCCGCTCGTGCCGGGCTGCCGGGGCGCTTCCGACAGCGGCACCGGCACCGGAATGGACACAGGCATCGGCATTGACACCGACACCGACATTGACACCGTCACTGGCATTGACACCGGCACTGGCACCGGAATGGACACCGTAACTGGCACGGACACCGGCACCGACATTGGCACCGGCACCGGCATTGACACCGGCACCGGCACCGGAATGGACACCGGAACTGACACCGACACCGCACTGTCACCGACACCGGCACTGCCATTGACACCGACACTGACACCGACACTGGCATTGACACCGACACTGACACCGACACTGACACCGACACTGACATTGACAGCGACACTGGCACTGACACCGGCACTGGCATGATACCGACACCGGCACCGGCGCCGACATTGACACCGGCATTGACACCAGCATTGACAGCAACAGAGACACTGGTACTGGCATTGACACCGGCACCGGCATTGACACCAACAGAGACACCAGTACCGGCACAGGCACTGACACCGACACCAACACCGGCATTGACACAGCCACAGCCACCGGCACTGACACTGGCACCGATACCGGCGCCAGCATTGACACTGACACTGGCACCAGCGCCTGCAGCTCCAGCTTGGAGTCACTGACCTTGCTCAGCCCCTCTTCTCAGCACTGGCTTAATGAGCTCTTCCCCCAGCTCCCTGATCTCCCTACCGTGAATCCCATCCAATCCCTAGGACCTGTGAGCCTCTACATGGCTTTAGCAGATCTTTATCGTCCTCCTTCTTCATTGCACGGGTCCCATTCTGCTCACTTTCCCTATCTCCCAGCTCAGAAGGCCAATTGTCCTGACAATAATCAAGCCTATTCTTGAAGAGTGAGGCAGAGAAGGTGGCAAGCACCTCAGGCATTTCCTCGTCTTTGGTAAACGTACTCCCCACGGCATCCAGTGAAGAACTGTGATTTTCCTCCACTCTCCTTATGTATTTGTAAAAGCACTTTTTATTACCCTTTACAGAATTGGCCAGATCAAGTTCTAACTTAGCTTTCACCTGTCTACTTTCCTTTCTGCATGAGCTAATAACATCCTTCAACTCTTCCTGAGCTACCTGCCCTTTTCTCAAAGGTGATACACCTTCCTTTTATTTGCTGAGTTCCTGGGAATGCTCCCTGCTCAGCCAACAAAGGTCTTCTTCTCCACCAGCTAATCTTTCAGTGCATAGTGCCAAGATGCTCGTGTGCCTTCAAGATTTCCTTTTTAAAATATAACCAATCTTCCGGGCCCCTTTGTTTTAAAGGGCTGCTTCCCAAGGGACTTTGCAAATCAGTGTCCTGAATAGGCCAATGTCCACCCTCCGGAAATCCAGGGTAGAGGTTTTTGTCGATTTCCCTTCCTTTACATAATACTGAAAACTCCATCAGTTCATGGCTGCTGTGCCCAAGACGGCCTCCAGCCACCAGATCTCCCACCAGCACTCCTCTGTTTGTAAACAGCAGGTCTTCTGGGACCCCAGCCTTGGTAGGCTGCCTTCAGCTTTGACAGCTCAGAGAGTGTGTGTGGGGGGGAAATGATTCCACAGAGGCCAGGCCTGAATGCAGCAGAAAGATTAAATGAGTCACAAAGACAGAAGGAAGGTCACCACAAGTGGAGTACAGCAGTGCTGGCAGTCCAGGGGTATCTGAGAGTCCATCCTCCTTGGTAGTGGAGAAGTTCCTGCATGGTGCCTGTCTACCTGCCCCAGACAGGGAGACAAGGCAGATGGTTCCCACCAGGCTGCCCTTGGTGGGACCTTGCTGCCAAGAGGAGACAAAGCAAACAAAGAAAAGGGAAAGGCAAAGCCTTCCAGCTGTCCTGGTACCGCCATTGAAAAATGTCCATCCTTTCCCCAGCGCCATGTTCGGAGTTCCCTGAGGTGTCTCCATGGGGCTTTCCCAGTATTGTCTTCAGGGTAGGGACAACATCAGCCAAAGTAGCACCTGGAAATGCCAGACAGGTCACAGCCCCCAGAGCTGATGGGCACTCAGCTAGCACTGAGGATGCTGCCAACGGCAGCCGAGGTGGAGGATCCCACCATGGTGTTCTGTGGGAAGGAGCTGAGGATGGGGCCAGGCAGGGTCACCACGACTGGGGAGGGCTGGATGGCCACGGTGGAGCTCTGGCACTGCCTGACACAGCACTCATTGCAGCTGTTGGCCAGCGGGGTGGGGCCGCAGGGCTGGCAGGGACAGCATGGGGTATTGCAGGACGTCTCAAAGTCAGAGGTGCACGTGGGAGAGGAAGCAGACAGGAAACAGAGCACAAGCATGAATGAGAGCAACCAAGCCCACTCCTGAGCTGGGAGCTGGAGCCTTGGCAAGGAGCCACTTTCTTCCTTGCCCTGCAAAGGACAGCCTAGCCCACGGGGTGTCTCTCGTAATTTCTTAAGCAGGAGTCCCTGCAATCACATTTCAGCCTCTCTCTAATACACAATGTCCAGCCATATCTTTGCCATGACAGCGGGCTCAGCACAGAAGAAAACAACATCAGCTGAGATGTTCATCAAGTGGATCATTCTGGAAGAGAAAGAGAAAGGGAAGGGAAGGGAAGGGAAGGGAAGGGAAGGGAAGGGAAGGGAAGGGAAGGGAAGGGAAGGGAAGGGAAGGGAGGGAAGGGAAGGGAAGGGAAGGGAAGGGAAGGGAAGGGAAGGGAAGGGAAGGGAAGGGAAGGGAAGGGAAGGGAAGGGAAGGGAAGGGAAGGGGCTTCAGATTCAGCTGGTTCCCAGATTCATTGGGAGCCTGAGTGCAGTTGAGCAATGATGTATCAGCCTGCAGGAGATTTGCCCAGGGAAGAGGAACTGAAATGCAGTCCCTGCTTCCTGAGCGCTCCTTTTCCAGCTGCTCTAAACATCACGCTCTTCTACTGCCAATTGAGGCCCCAGCAAGGATGGTTTCACCTAAGTTTGGATTCTTAGCTTAATTCCGTTTGGAATGTTGGGAGAGCCTCAGCATGGCTGCGAGTGCTAACACACACACAGACACACAGACACACAGACACACAGACACACACACGTCTCTCCATGCCAGTGCACAGCTGCTCTCCCCTGTGCTGCTTTAGGTTGGATTCGTGGACAGGGAGAAAGACTGAGGGTTCCTGTCCACCTCCTCTATCCATGTGAGTGGATTTCTTTTCAGTGCCCTGAAGGACGATTCAGGATTCGGCGCTTGACAGCAAAGAGGGGATGTGACAGAGCAGATTATGGGAGTGAAAGGAGCACATGCACTGTCAATCTTGAGCTCCATGATACCAGCCCGATCCCCTGACACCCACCCCGGCGCCGCCGCTTCCGAAGTGCAGAGACCCGACCGCCGCCCCACTCCCACCGCGCTCGCCTCCCCGCCGTTCCCTGCCAGGACTCGGTGAGAGCCCGAGCGGCGCCGGTGCAGGGCTCAGCCCCGGGGCGGAGCTGGCGGCGGCGGAGAGGAGAGCAGAGGAGAGCAGAGGAGTGGAGGCGGCGGAGAGGAGGCGGCACGGCCAGGGCACAGAGCCGGGGCCGGCGGGAGCAGCGGTGCTCGGGCGGCGGAGCGGCGGGATGCGGCGGTGCCGGGGCGCGGGGCTGGCGGCGCTGGCCGCCGTGCTGCTCGGTGAGCGGGGGTGGCACTGGGGGTGCCGGAGGCCGGAGCTGGATCTGGATCTGCCTGGGATTCGTCTGTGGCACTCCTGCTAGTCCTCGCTCCTTTTTCACCCACTGCCCGCATCCCTCCTCTCCTTAACGAAACCAATTGCCACCGAACTTGCCGGTTTTATTATTCCAGTTCTTTATCCATTCGTTGATTCGTTCATTCCTTCATCCACCCACCCATTCATTCATTTCAGCCAATCCCTTTTCCTCATTCCAGTCTCGCCCTCTGCAGTCTGACTCTTCTCCAAAATATCCCACATTCTTTTTTCCAAGCAATCACTCTTGGAGAAATAATCCCTGCATGCTTTACTCTCAGAACATATCCCACTTAGCTCAGATCTGTCTTCCTCTGCCGTCTCCCCTGTCCGCGTGCAAGGCATTTGCTGCTGATGGAAAGTGATTCTTCTTTTCTCCGTGGCAGTGGCTGTGGCCAGAGCCCAGGTACAGCAGGAGCCATCACAGGAGACCACCGAGTTCACCGGCATCAACATCAGCTGCTCACACCCGGATATACGGACTGGCGATACGATCCAATGGTACCGTCAGCTCCCGGGCCGGGGCCCCGAACTCCTCGCATTGACTCCTAGAGGGTCCAAAGAGGTGCCGGCCATTGCGGGTCATCTGTGGGTGTCGGCAGATCGGCGCTCCAGCGCGCTGTGGCTCGGGCGGCCCCGGCGCGGGGACGCGGCCGTGTATTACTGCGCGCTGGGGGCCACGGGCGCAGGAGCCGGGGCTGCGGCCGGGCACGAACCGCCGCGGGCGGGGCCGGGCGGGGCCGCAGCAGGGGCCGCTCCGCTCCCGGCTCACCACGGGCCCAGCACACGGGCTGCCCTTCCGCCAGAGACTCCTCCGAGCACAGGGCTGCTCCCCTGCAACGTGCACGAAACAATTCTGCTGGAATGGAAAACTGCGGGCAGCATCAAGGCAATCGGGGAAGGTATTTCTGAGCCTATTGGCAGCCAAAGGAAGGCTCGGGAGATGCTGGCTCATTGCTCGGTGAGGAAGGGGACCTGCTGACAGATGACAGGGAAAAGGCTGTCACACTCAATTGCCTATTTGCCCTCATTTTAACTGATGTCGCTTCTCCCCAGTTCTATCACATCCCTGAGCCTCCCTGAAACCTTTCTGGGAATAAAGCAGCACCCAGAGTAGAAGAAGAAGTAATTAAAGAACTCATACATTCATTTGCACGTACACTCATACCTCTGCATTTAGGGAGAGGTGTGTGCCAAAGGAGACCCAAGTACAGACGCTTCTTCAGGCATGTACCCACAGATATGCAAACACACGCGCTCACTCCTGTTTCTGCTCCTGCACCCAAGTCTTCACAGGCACATCTACATGAACATTCCTGTACAGAGATGTGCACACATAAAGTACATCCCAACACATACCTATTCCCACATACTTCCATATATGCCCTCCCTTCTTCACTCCTCAGCTCACTGTGATGGTCACCGGGTTTTGCCTCCCCACATATGTGCATTGGGCAGCTGGTTTCAACCCTGTCCTATTAAAACTGCCTTCAGGGAAGCATTCGGGCCTTGTTTGACATCTTACCCTCCGTTCAGCCTGTGAGTACACAAAGTAATGCCATGACCTTGCCCGACTCCTTGTCCTTCCCCACAAGGCTCCAGCCCTGCCACAGTTGTTCCCAGGCGTCCTCAGCAGCATCCATGCTTGCTAGTGTTTTTTAGCCAGTGTTCCTGGTTTGTGTGCACTTCTGTGCAGCCAGGGTGCACAGGAATCCATGTGGGAGCACAAATCCACACCAATGTGCAGGAGCCACCAGGAGCCTCTGTGTGTGTGTCTCTGTGTGTGTTATTCAACAAGTGAAATGCGTTGATCCCACTGGAGACACTGTCCACTGCTCTGCCCTGAGCATCACAGAGCAGCATTTCCCCAGATTCATTGGGAGCCTGAGTGCAGTTGAACAATGAGGTAGCAGCCTGCAGGAGATTTGCCCAGGGAGGAGGAACTGAAATGCAGTCCCTGCTTCCTGAGCGCTCCTTTTCCAGCTGCTCTAAACATCACGCTCTTCTACTGCCAGTTGCAGGCCCCAGCAAGGATGGTTTCACCCAAGTTTGGATTCTTAGCTTAGTTCCGTTTGGAATGTTGGGAGAGCCTCAGCATGGCTGCGAGTGCTAACACACACAGACACACAGACACACAGACACACAGACACACACACGTCTCTCCATGCCAGTGCACAGCTGCTCTCCCCTGTGCTGCTTTAGGTTGGATTCATGGACAGGGAGAAAGACTGAGAGTTCCTGTCCACCTCCTCTATCCATGTGAGTGGATTTCTTTTCAGTGCCCTGAAGGACGATTCAGGATTCGCCGCTTGACAGCAAAGAGGGGATGTGAGGGAACAGATTATAGAAGTGAAAAGAGCACATGCACTGTCAATCTTGAGCTCCATGATACCAGCCCGATCCCCTGACACCCACCCCGGCGCCGCCGCTTCCGAAGTGCAGAGACCCGACCGCCGCCCCACTCCCACCGCGCTCGCCTCCCCTCCGTTCCCTGCCAGGACTCGGTGAGAGCCCGAGCGGCGCCGGTGCAGGGCTCAGCCCCGGGGCGGAGCTGGCGGCGGCAAAACAAGGAGAGGAGAGCAGAGGAGAGCAGAGGAGTGGAGGCGGCGGAGAGGAGGCGGCACGGCCACAGCACAGAGCCGGGGCTGACAGCGGTGCTCGGGCGGCGGAGCGGCGGCATGCGGCGGTGCCGGGGCGCGGGGCTGGCGGCGCTGGCCGCCGTGCTGCTCGGTGAGCGGGGGTGGCACTGGGGGTGCCGGAGGCCGGAGCTGGATCCGGATCTGCCTGGGATTCGTCTGTGGCACTCCTGCTAGACCTCGCTCCTTTTTCACCCACTGCCCGCATCCCTCCTCTCCTTAACGAAACCAATTCCCACCGAACTTGCCGGTTTTATTATTCCAGTTCTTTATCCATTCGTTGATTCGTTCATTCCTTCATCCACCCACCCATTCATTCATTTCAGCCAATCCCTTTTCCTCATTCCAGTCTCGCCCTCTGCAGTCTGACTCTTCTCCAAAATATCCCACATTCTTTTTTCCAAGCAATCACTCTTGGAGAAATAATCCCTGCATGCTTTACTCTCAGAACATATCCCACTTAGCTCAGATCTGTCCTCCTCTGCCGTCTCCCCTGTCCGCGTGCAAGGCATTTGCTGCTGATGGAAAGTGATTCTTCTTTTCTCCGTGGCAGTGGCTGTGGCCAGAGCCCAGGTACAGCAGGAGCCATCACAGGAGACCACCGAGTTCACCGGCATCAACATCAGCTGCTCACACCCGGACATACAGACTCGCGATACGATCCAATGGTACCGTCAGCTCCCGGGCCGAGGCCCCGAACTCCTCGCACTCACTCCTAAAGAGTCCAAAGAGGTGCCGGCCATTGCGGGTCATCTGTGGGTGTCGGCAGATCGGCGCTCCAGCGCGCTGTGGCTCGGGCGGCCCCGGCGCGGGGACGCGGCCGTGTATTACTGCGCGCTGGGGGCCACGGGCGCAGGAGCCGGGGCTGCGGCCGGGCACGAACCGCCGCGGGCGGGGCCGGGCGGGGCCAGCAGGGGCCGCAGCAGGGGCCGCCCGCGGCCAGCAGGGGGCGCTGCCGCGCCGCCCGCCGGGCCTCAGGCGGCTCCGCAGCTCCTTCCTGGGCAGCGGCCGCGCGCACGCCGCGCCCGACACGGCCCCGCACGGCCGCCGGACACACAGCTCGCACAGCCTGCCTCCTGCGCTGACACACTCGGCACGCACTGCCCGGCCTCCCCTCCGGCCCTCCGCCTCCTCCGCCTGGCAGGAAACTGCTGCGGGCCGCGGCTCTGGCATGGCCTTTGGCCCTCTGCGCACGCCCAGTGCTCTTCTCAGCCCGGTCTGCAAAGCAGAGCTGGTCCTTGAGGCCAGCGTCTGTGGTGCGAGCTGACAAAGCAGCTGCACTGACAGGCACACGTGGTCTAATAACTGGACTGCTGTCATCTCACTCGGTCACAGCATGAGAGATGCTTGCAGCGAGTCTTTCTCAGGTGACAGGGAAATCTCCATCTCTGTCCCTGGTGAAAAGGCTCTGCCACGTACTGGCACGTGGATAAGAAGCCACTTTCCCATCTAGATGGGTAAGGAAGGTGTACTTTGAATCCCACCTGAGCTCGGAATTCACTTCTCTGCATTCTCTTCTCGTCCTCGGGTTTCCCCAAACACCCTTGGATGAGCATTCAGCACCTTACTGAAAGAGTAGAAGGGAGGGAAAACAATGAATCTGTTGGAGTAGAGGAACATTTCAAATCGCCGGAGGGCTCTGTCACACCCACGTTCCACCTGAAACTGATTGGTCCCTTTTCCTTCACATTTGTCACTTCTCGGGCAGCCTGAAAAGCAGATGCCAGGATTTAGCACTGCTGCAAGTGTTGGAGGGAGACACTTGAAAGACCGAGCTGCACATGAGGTTTCCCTCCAGAGACGTGTTGTAGAGACCCCATTTCCTTTGGGGACAGGAGCCTTTCAGCATCTTCAAGAACTCCCTCACTTGAGCCAGTTCAGCAGAGGCCACTGTCAGGGCATGTGAAAGGCGAGAGTGTCTGCTTCTCTAAGGCTCACATCACCTCCATTTCCCCTTCCAAGGGAAGAACAAGGAAAAGGGAATGTGATAAACAAAGCACACAATGACACCAGTCTGACAGTCGGTGATTAGGGAGAGAAGGAGTGAGTTCCGAGCTCATCAGCTTCTAACTGATGGGTCATTAGGAAACTGCTGTGAAGTGGCTCAGGCTGAGCTTTGTCAGTGACAACAACAAGTGACAAGAGGAACATGACAATCATGGAGGTTTGAGTGGCTTTTGTGGGATTAGGGAACACTCACCAAGGAATGCTTGTGAGGTCATGGACTTTCCAGCCTTGGAGTTCTCCAAAAGCCATCCTGATGTGGCCTGGGCAAACTGCTCTATGTAAGCCCTTCTGAGCAAGGGCTTGGACCGCACTCCCACCGCGATGGGGGGTGGTTGGGCCCCCCCACCCCGCCGCAAGCCGCTCCCCCACAAGCGATCCCAAAAGAGGCCCCTTGCAAATAAATCATGATGTGACTCCATAATCTAAGACAGGAGGAGAGGATGAGAGGAATGATAGAGCCCAGAAAATCTGTGACAGCCTCAGAACCCTCCACTTCTCTAGAAACCTCCTTCTAGACCATGGAGAGGGGCAAAACCTGCATTAGAATGTTCCTAATACCACCATTATCATTAACCTGCATCATTGTTCACATCATTTTAGAGCTCTATTGTGATGAACCCATTTTAGAGGTAACCAAAATGACCGG